>JAXQQM020082602.1:0-195611 GCA_034641835.2 Pinus albicaulis | reverse complement strand
CTCAATGGGAAGACTAACAGTTTTCCAAGCACATAGAGATTGCAGGAAGTTTTGGTCCATTCAGTGAAGAAGTGGACAAGATGCAAAGTGATTTGTAGTCATTGCAGAATAAGATGGTTTATTGTGTTGACACCAAGAGTTCACTCATATTACAAGCTTAATTTGGATAAGAGGATTTCCAAGAAGAAGCTTGTATGCCTTTGTTGCAAGAGGGATTTCATTCTCAATGGGAAGGCTAACAATTTTCCAAGCACATAGAGAGAACAGTGGTACAACAAGGTATGCATCAGTTTACAATAGCCAACAATGTTGAATTAGGTCGGCAACAGCCAAAGAGCATTGGTCAAGAGACATAGCCAGTTGTGGTGCAAGGCATGTCAGGGTGATTGCCAAAGAGACTTGTCAAGAAAAAAAAGTTGATATAACTTGAAAGCTGCAGAGTGTTGAAGGTCAAGGCAGATAATCATCAGCTTTTGTGGGTCCAAAAGACCATTAGTGGGAAGGAGTGATCAGATTGGGATTAGGGCCTAAGGATTAGCTAAAATTTCAAAGTGCTACAAAATTCTTCAAACCAAGACGATAGTGTAGAGCTTGTCACCAGGATTCCAACGCAACTCATTTCATCAAATTATGAGTTCATATGATGGAGTTATGGCCCGCTGTTAGATTTCCAAAATAGGTTCATAACCAGATCGACCAACAAAGTGGGATTCGAATTGGTGGCTGCCATGGAGTCTTGAACTCTGCATATAGAATCGGGGATTGCATAGCCGCATAAATGTTGTAGGTGGAACAGATAGTCGTGATCCAATCAACAACGAGGGACGAACGGTGGTGATTAGATCGTAGAAGCAACAGTGGGAGATCAATGGTAGAGAGTTAAAATCGAAACATGAGAGATTGCGTGCATCACAATCGAAAATGGTTTTATTTACATGGAAGACATCTCAAATTAAATAATATAAGTGGCGATGCGATGATGCAAGAGGAGCCACATGTCGATATAGCGCTTAAGCGCATATCGCAGATTTCTGTGGTTATGGATAAGAATTTCGCACGACAAAATATTTAGTATGCGATGCGATGAGATCGCATATCGTATGCGATAGAAATAATGTTTTTGTTGCAATTTGCGAAGTCAGTAAAGTGGTGGTATTGTGAAATGTTAACATTCGCGATCTGCGAAAAGGTATTTCGATCGAATTGCGATGTGTTGATGCGATCGCAACTTCGTGTCAACACTTATATTGTTTAAATGTTAAGGGTATTGTGATATTCTGTGACGTGCGATCTGTGATGTACCTTGTATTATGGTTGTGAATTTTTTTGATATTGCGAAGTCCCGTAAAAGGGATCCGATGTTGATCGCGAACATATGTATGTTTAATGAAACTCCGATATTGTGTTTCATTGTTTACGGTAACGTATAAGCCACTTAACGGTTGGAGGTGCGCATGTGGCCACCACCGTAACCATAAATTTTAATGAATGACTTTATTGGTAGAGCCGATAAGGGCGCGCCAAATTTTGTGGTCAACCCTAATTTAACTCCAGTTAACTAGAGTTCTCCACATTTAGTGGAGTTTTCCTAAGAGATATTGGGAAAAAGTGTAGAAGACTCAATTTTCAACCATTATGAGAAAATGAAGAGTCATCCTTGATTAATTCGAGCATGATAGAGCCATTGGTGAGGTTTTCAGAGCCATTTGAGGACTTCTGAGCATGATTTTGCTTCAGAGAATATCCAAGGGCCACCAGGGCCACCAGGCATTAGGAGAATTTTGAGGTCTAAAATGGGCCTCCTAAGGAAAATGTATAATCAAAATTCACTTTATGAGAACCAATCACAGTTTAGGGGATGACATCATCCCTAATGGTTGAGGTGGCATTTCTTGAGTTAAAGGTGCAAAATTTTCACATTCTCAATGGTGGATAAAAACTCATGGTTAACCATGGTAGTGCTCTAAATAATTTTAAAGTCATAAATTAAAGTACTCATAATAAATGTCATTTCACACTTTTTGAATAAAATAATGTTATTTTCATTTCATATTTCTTGAAAGAATCAATGCATATCCCTATACATTTATTATATTATATTATATTATTTTTATATAGTATATTAATTACATGTTATTATACAATTTAAATAATATAAATTTTAATTAATAGCATATAATATAATTAAGAATTTATAAATTTATATTTATATTTTATTTTAAGTTAATTTAAGTACAAAGTAAAAATGCATTAGTTTTTCAATGATAATGACTTTTTCTTGAAAAACTCATTCTTATTTATAGTCACATCAATAATTTTTTTATTAATTTATTTTGGTACAAATTTTGAATTGAATTTAACTATGGTTACATGGATTGTGGTGCAAAAAGTGAATTGCAAATTAATAAATATTATTTTATTGGTTTAGCTATTATTTTATTATTTCCTTAGGAGACCCATTTTAGACCTCAAAATTCCCCTAATGAGCCATCAGGAGAATGAGGCCTAGCCAGGGCAGCTAGAGGCCATTCTCAGGAAACCAGTAGTCATTTATGAATATCTTGAACCTCTAAATCCAATTATAGGGTTTGCAGAAGAATTTGGAGACTTCTAGAGCCGACGAAACGATAGGGAAGTTTCAGGGAACCTAGTGCCACCAGGTGTTGGAGGCATAGAACAGAGAGCCTGAGTTCATTATGAGTGAATGAAGAACCTATTTTGGATGATTGATATGTGATGGAGACAGTAGAATAGGTTTCAGGTGCAGAAGAGGAATTATAGGAGAGTTTGTGTCACAGAGAAGCTCAGTGAAGCTCAAGGACACCGACCGAAGAGGTCAAACCCAAGGGAGCCTAGTCCATTTCCAGAGATTGAGTAGTCAATCTAGGGGTATTTTGGTATTCTAAACCCATTGGTACAGTCCAAACAACCATTGGAGTTGAGAATCATCTTGTAAAATAAATTGACCATCTTAATCCCAAAGAGCCAAGTCCATTTACGGAGGCTCAAGGAGACGTAGCCCAAGTGTGGAGGGTGAAATCCTTTATTATGTTTGCTGTTATGTGTTTTTGGTTAACTTGCTCCAATTTATGGTTGTTGTACATTCTTTTAATCAACTTAAACAAATGTTAATTTCTCACACATAAAGCCTTAAACCATTTAAAACACATACACCTGAATCAAGAATTCAATTCTGCACATGGATGTATAAGAAAGATACTTAATTTGTTTTAATTGAGTGGGAGGTGCTTGCACAGAAAAACAAGTGAGCCACCCATATCAGATCAGCCCTGATCATGCAACATCGCTTGTGCTGCACCCACGATCGTTCTGTTCTTCCTCTCCATGACCCCATTCTGCTGTGGGTTATGAGGCGCTATGAGTTCTCTTTGAATTCCTTCTTTGCTACAGAATTTCTTGAATTCTTTAGAGATGTATTCTCCACCATTTTCGCTCCTAAGATCCTTCACTTGCTTCCCCGACTCTTTCTCCACCAATGCCTTAAACTCACAGAACTTACATAATGTTTGATATTTCTTCTACATGAAGAAGATCCAATATGTATGAGAAAATTCATCAACAAATATTACATAGTACTTATGTTTTGTTGTTTAAGCAACCGAGAATGGCCCACACATGTCTGTGTGAAATCTCTCAAGGATCCTCGAAGCATGGTTTTCCTTCTCATGAAAGGTGGAATTTACATACTTCCCCATGGTGCAACCCTTGCACTGATCTAACTGAGCAAGTGTTCCCATTGGAAGTCCGGTAGATATTTGAGGCATGACTTTCAAGGCTCCATGATGAAGATGGCCTAATCACTTGTGCCATAATTTTCCCTCATCCCGACTCACCACTTTCTACGCCTTGCCGACCATGGCAACGTAGCCATATACCTCCAGCTTGTAGATATTCTTAACTCGAATATCTATCCTCTTGGCTTGAGCTATTGTTTTATGTCGCAGGAAATATTTTCCATCATTAAAAACAACGTCATAGCCTCTGTCCTCCAACATTGCGACTGAGACCAATTTTTCTTCAGACCTGGTACATGCATCACATCTTTTAATTGAAATGGTTTACCTGAATCTCTCTGAAAGGTAATGGTATCGATCCCAGTAGCACTGTACCATCCATCGTTGCCCATCTCAATATGCATTTGGCGATCTTTCTCCTCCAAGTGACTGAAAAGTTCCTTGTCTCCTGTCATGTGAAAGGAAGTGCCACTATCCAAATACCACATTGATCCCAATGCACTTGACACCATGTTTGCAATCAAGGAGAAGTCAAGCTCTAATTGTGAGGCAAGGGCCTCACCAGCTGTAACTCCAACAACCTTCTTGTTCTTCTTCTTTTGTGGGAAGTTAGTAGCAAAATGAAAATGTTCATGACAGTGAAAACACTTCACCTTAGACATGTCCTGCTTCTTGCCTTTAGAATCGGATATAGAATGTAATTTCTTCCCCTTCCCCTTCTTTGCACTGGCAACCAAAGCAAAATCATATTCATCATCATGCTTTGATGAAGAGCCATCTCTAGTGTTTCGCATGAACTCCTCCCGCACCAGATCCGACCACAGTCGTTCTCAATCTTGGAATTTTTCCCGTCCATTGACAGAGTCTTCATAACTATGCCAACTCTTAGGAAGTCATAGGAGAGACAAACTCACCAAATCATCATCATCGACTATTATTCCCACACTGCCTAGTTCATCTCAACATTGAACAAACTTTGTGAGATACTTTGGAATGGTGTCGCCTTTTTCCATCTTGATCTTCCTGAGTTTATCTTTGAGCACTAATTTCCTATGGTCACTACTCCTTTAGAATAGATCTGTCAAAGCCTTCCACATATCATATGGTGTGGCTTTCCCATGGAGGCTTTAGAAAATGTGGTCTCGTACTCCCTCCAACAAGATCCTCTTCGTGTTTGCCACTTTCTTTTGCCATGCATCAAGATTGGCAGCATCTGCAACCATTAGGGAAATTTTGAGGTCTAAAATGGGCCTCATAAGAAAAATGTACAACAAAAATAAACTTTATAACAACCAATAGGATTCAAGATGATGATGTCATCCATAATGGATGATTCACCATTTTTTGAGTAAAAAAGTAAAAATATTAAAAAATAATAAAATAATAAAACTACTTTTTCAACTCGTATTTTAAACTTATCTCCCAAAATTTTTACTCAAATTTCGAGCGGGAGTACTCGTTGGATGCGGAATTTAATTCCTCATCCAAGGAGTACCCATGTTGCATACTTTCGATGAACTCTTCTACATGAAAAATGAAAAATACATAAAAAAACGTGATTGTAATCACGTTTTTTTTTATGTATTTCTCATTTTTCGTGTAGTAGGACCCATCGAAAGTATACAACATGGGTACTCCTTGGATGGGGAATTAAAGTCCGCATCCAACAAGTACTCCCGCTCGAAATTTAAGTAAAAAATTTGGGAGATAAGCTGAAAATATGAATTGAAAAAGTAGTTTTTTCATTTTTCCCACTAAAATTTGATGATGTCATCAAATCTTATTAGATTTTTTCCACTATTATTTTATAATTTCCTTAGGAGGCCCATTTTAGACCTCAAAATTCCCCTAATGCATTTGGCTTAGGAACTTTTTTTTCAATGAATTCCTTCAAGCCATTGTCTTTGAGTACCACCTCCATCCTGTCCTTCCAAGCAATGTAGTTTGAGCTACCCTCGAGTGCATACTCTAACCTGAAGCCATTGAAATCCATTTCAATATTGAATCATCTGTAGCGCCAAGAAAGTATTTCTACAAATTCGAATTCTATCCAACCATAAACTCAACTCCGACTTCGCTTCTGCAATTTCCTGTGCTCTGATACCATGTAGAAATTATACAATATGCATGTATATATTGGATTCACCCGATCTAATAATATGCTAAATCTAAATACTTAATCGCTTCTACAAATATTTTTGGAATTAAAAACACAATTGCCAATTACATAAGCATGAAGAAAGATTAGTCACACATAACATAGATAATTTCTCGGGGAAAGCTTATAGCTAAAAACCCCACTATCTTCGTCTATTGTATATTATATCATGGATCATGAAACAATTACATACAAAAATCTTCTCACAAGATCTCTTAGTACATCAGCTAATTGTCTCCCACTTTCATACAAAAACTGGTAAATGCCTTAGCCAATTTACTATATCCAGACATTTTGCCTTCACTGCACAATCCCTGCTGAAAGCAATCCCTAAATTGATTCCTTCTTGCTTGCCTTGACTGCGCAAGTATCATGGGCTCATTCAATATGTGTGTGCTTGCATGTGTGAAAACGGATAATGTCACAACTGATAGTTATATTCCATTTTACCTAGAATTCAACTGGGTCTCCACTGGATCTGACATGCATGCAGTTAATAATAGTAAATCTTCAATTGCATGTGGGAGCACTACATGTGAATTAATTAATATTTAATTCAATTGATCTCTCCATATAAAGTTCATTATATTATCTGCACTAAGTCTGATTAGGGCCATCACATCAAAAAATTCCTCAGGGTGTGGAAACTTGGTTCCAACACCCCCCCATACTGCTTCGGGTGAGACTTTGATCTGCGCAAGCAGATCACTACCAAAAGGGCCAGTGGTTGGAGGGTTTTGTTGGTTGTGCGATAACTCAGAAGCTAGGTTAGGACCCCTCAAGCCAACAATGTCCCATCCTTATTCTTTACCAAAACCACCAAAGAAGAGAAAGGACTAGAGTTGGGTCTGATATGCCCCAAAGCCAAGAGATCATGGATAAATATCTCAATATAATCACGATAGGCCTTGGGGTGCCTATATGGAGTAGAGATCATGACTTGAATGTCGGGCTCCAAATTGAGAGTGAGCTCAAATCACCTGTCAGGTGGCTGTCTTGATGGAATGTCCCCGAAGATCGTGGAATAATGGTCTAGTGGGGCCTGGATATCGAGGTGAGTGGGATGGCCTGAAACACCTGCATATGAAATGATAAACTCAACTTCACACTCTATGTCTCCCCGCTGGAAATCTGCCTCCATACTATGCATATAAACTGTCTGAGGAGGGTATGTATGCATTCCCCTAAGCATCACCTATTTCCCACTCTTCTTATCCAAGAACTCCATCTCCAATGTCTGCCAATTAGTAGTGACCCTTCCAAGGGTGATGAGTCATTATACCCCCAACACCATGTTGGTGTCAGGAATGTCGACAACAAAAAATGGTCTTTCAAGGAGTATGTCCCCATGGTCACTATCAAAGATGGGATGTAATGAATGCACTGCATGGTCTTGGCCCCTGGAACTAGCACAAAAACCCATAAAAAATTTCCTTCTATATGCCCCTTCTCTGCACCATCTGGGAATCTATGATGTTGTGCGTAGCTCCACTATCTACTAGCACCGAGATAAGCTGACCCTGAACTGTGCCCCATACCCTCAGCGTTAGGTACTTGGGTACCCCTTGCAAAAATGCAAGGACCCATCTGGTAGGTGAAAATTTTTATCCTCCTACTGTTGGAGGAGGTGGTGATGGAGGATTATCCTTTGATGCTCCTATGCCGGCATCTTCGCCCATCTCAAAGAATGTATCCTCTTCTCCCTCAATGTCAGAGAAGACTTCAATGTAGTGTTCCTTCCCTCCAACACACCTATGACCCGGTGCCCACGACTCTTTGCAGGTGAAGCAGAGCTTCTTCCGCCTCAAATATCTCTGGGTCTCATCATCTAATGGCCCTCAGCCCTGGTTCCCTCTCTGGGGTGGAGCTCTTGTGTCCATCCCTCTCTGCTAGAAATATGGTCTGTTGGGTATGGGGGACCTCATCTTTGGTAGTGCATCCTACAAATCCTTGGTCCTCCCAACTGCGTCCTACAACGTAGTGGGCTGAGTAGACCTCACTAGCCTACGTAAAGGCTCTGCAAGACTGTCGATAAACATGTAAATCCTCCTTGGTTCTGATAGAACTGGAACCATCGCCGAGAGTCTTAGGAACTCTGAAATGTAGGTCTCTGGGTTTCCTGTCTTCTTGAGATTGGTCAGCTCCACGAAGTGCTCCTCCAGATCCTTCTGATCAAACTTATCCAACACCCTCTTGGTAAAATCATCGTACACTATCATTCCTAAGTGACCCAGTGTGGTCATCCCATGGAACCACCAGTCATGGTCTTCTCCCTCTAGGTACAGCGTAGCCACCTTGATGGCCTCCAGCTCCATCGTTTGGTTAAGCTGGAAATAGATGTCCAATTTCTCCACCCATGCTTTGGTTAAACTTTTTGATGACCCATCAAAAGTTGGCAGGAAAAGTCTGCCCACAGTACGCTACAGGACATTTCCCTGCATGTACCCTCCTCCTCTAGCTTGGCCCTTGGGTATGTTATTATTCTTCAGCTGACAAAACTTAGTGAAGGTGAGAGCATCTCCAAACTCACACCCATATGACTAATATTCCACAAAATAATCCCCATAGTGAGCCACATTTGGCTCTTGTGGTCCTCCAACTCCTGAAGCTAGAAATGGGGATAATAGAGCATGGTGTAGTGTGTGGCACCTCCTGCTGTATAGTGTGAGGACCAGGTGGGTGATGTGAAGTGTCAGATCCTTCCTCAACCTGGAATTCCCTTTGAACTCTCTTTTGCTTACTATCTCCGCCAATTTTCTACCCCATCTCCTCAATCCTCTTGGTGGGGTATTGCACTGATTTCAAAAGGAGTTGAGCATACTCCTTCCCCTCATCTCTTTTCTCCAACAATGTCGCCTTTTCTCCTCCTTCTATCACTGGAATGTTGTCAACCCAGTCGGATGTGATCTCGAGCCTTCTTTCCCTGCTTCTATATCTTTGTCTCTAGTAGGTGATGTTCTGTCTATCCTCCGGTGTCATAGACCGCGTGCTCCATAGGTTCAGCCAAGTCTATGAGCTCTGATACCACTATAATATCCCCAAATGGGGATTGACAGTAATAAAAGTGTAAACATATAATTAACTATAGCAAAATAGGAACATCATTAAAACACATAATTTGGAGCCAAAAATAATTGCTGAGCCATTTTATTAATTGGTCAGAAAGAGTACAATAGTGGTGCTAAGAAAGGTAAAACCTGGGCCTGTTCTAGGCAGGCTAAAGATCAACTCTAAACCTGGCCAAAATATCTATTGGAATAAGGCTCTGCATGGCTCTCCCTCTGCGTTGCTAGTCCTGGAAACTATTGCTACTAATTTAATTCAGACTGCAGTTTGGGCCTGTTCCCGTGCTCAAAAAATTCTAGGCTTTTAACCCCAGACTCTACTCTAAAGACCCACAAAAACTGGCAAAGGGTTTCCAAAAATCTTGACCTCAAAAAATGGCCCCTTTGGGCTTGGTACACTGCTCTGCTAGGGAAATTGATCTCCTTGCTGGAATTGCCGGAAAATTCCTACAAATATCTACCAAAATCCCTGGTAGGATGTGGCTAAGCTCCCCTCCAAATCCTCCAGTTGACTCCTCTCTGCTCCTCCACTTACTAACACTTCCTCTAGGCTGGACTGCGCAATCACTATACAGTCTGGGTTGCCTCTACACTGAAGGGACTGCGTGCTGCTATTGATGTCTCTCTACAATCTCCTCAAAAAATGGGTGAAACTCCTCTTTTGAGCGGGCATTTGAAGTCCCCCGAGGTAGAGGTTGAAATCTCTGCTTGGAAATATTTGTGTTGAACAACACTGCAGACTTGGCTAAACATCTCAACCGTGCTCAGTCAATGAAGACAGAAATATCATAGATAGATGAATGAGAAAATGAGTTGCTCTTCTTCCCTTTTGTCAATTTAACCTCCAACGTTCCCTTGGGCCCACTAAGGACTGTGCTGCCCTTCATCTGACCTACCACTGCGCTACCATAATTGTGCCTCTCCCACGCAACCACCTAGGAAGCTGCCTCCATTCGATGGTTGGCCACATGGACCCCACTAAGGCCACAATATTTCCTTAGGAACTATAGGAAAAATACTTTTTGCTGCTTAACTATTATTTGTGGGTCCCTTACCCAGTTTATTCCTGCCGAACATTAGAAAAAGAAAAATTAACCAAAAATTAATATTCCAATTAGCTGACTGCTAATTTGGAATATTACAATTTGGGAGGGGTTTCTTAAATAAATAGCTTCACTTATATTCATAGAGTCAAAATAGGACTATGGCACATGGAAGGGAGAGACGCTCCAATCTGCTCTCAATCTGTAACCTAGTGGAACTGTCACAACATGAGCTGCTAACTATTATGCTTCATTGTTAAGCTTCTTGTATATATGAATAAGAGACTAGGATGGAATTTGGAAACATTATCGCATGCAGTTCTTACTCTTGATTGATGGAAAATATCAATAAATGTGGAGTCACTCGAAATCTAATCTAGAACCACTTGTGAGTGCCTAAATCTACCAAGTAATATCGAGAAGTGTGCACACTACGATGAGTTATGCTCTATTGTTTGTGGCACTTCCAAGTCCATGTTTGAAAGATGATGTGTCACTAGATAGTATTAAGAGCCACCCTCTAGTGTTGTTAAGTCTCATGTTCACTTGAAAGGCACCATCAAAATATCCTCTAGAAATTTTAGAATTGTATTTTGAAGGTATGATAGTGCAAGGAAGCCTTATCTTTGGTGAGGTGCACGATAAGTTGATGCTTTCGTTCAACATGTAGAAAATTTTGTAGACGTTTGGAGGTTTATTTTTGAATACACCATTGTTTTGAGCTAGCCAAATGGAGCAGATCACCTCTAGAACCAAAATTTTTCCTCTTCTATTCTAATTGTAGTCTATTAATTTAATGCCTCAATGTTATCTCCAATCCATTGTTGTTGCATTTTACATAGTCTAAGTGATATCCTATATTTCATTGATGAAATGACATTGAATCAAAAGGTGATTTCATGCTTTTGTGTTATTCCCTTAAGTGCACATTTGTTGGGACTTGTCCATCCTCTTCTTCTAAGCATGTCTAGGTTTAGATTGCACCCTTGATTTGAGATTTGGAGCCCCAACCTTGGTTGTAGATAGTGGTCTTGCATATAGAGGGTCTAGACTTGTGTTTGAACACCTTATTTGGCGCAAATCTATCCATAAAGATTCATCAATTGATTTTTCATCACCATATAGATCAATTTATATGTTATTTTATATACATGCACATAATCAATCTTCCTAAAATATGGTTGATTTTTGTGTACCTTAGACCATTAAATGCCACAAATTAGAGTGAGATGTGCTTGAGTGTGGGTTCAGTAATTGCATTGTGGGAGAACTAATATGCATCTACAATGTATATCAAAAGAAGAAAAGTGCATTCTAGAATGCAAGTGGGGTCGTAAGAGAGACATCATGTCACTATACCAGGGATATTAAAAAAAGGGATATAAAAAATGTTAATGAAAAAATGGATACATACAATATATAGTGAAAGTAGGGGTTTTTTAAATTGGGAAAGTGTATTGGCTCGTATTGGTAGGGGGTTAAATAAAGTCATTTTTAGAGGTATTTCCCAATATGTAATCAAATTAAGGGTATTATTTAGTATGCCACAAACACATGTGCTATGTCAGAGGTTCATTGAGTGAAGCCCCCGTGCAAAATGTCAACCAACATCTTCTTCTCTTTGGATGAGAGTAGTGACCAACCAATGTGGATTCCTCGAGATTCTGCCTAATAGTTGTTATGTCTCACTTGTTTTATGCTTGCGGCACTAGTAGTCTTTTTTGTCTTGTCATGTTGATGTATGTCAAGGTCTGGCACATCCAACCTATTTTTATAAGTTTCTATTTACAAAATGCTCTAGTTAGTCAAGGTTTTAGCAACCTCAATACTCTGAACCTATTTACTAGTTTGGTTTTTCTTTGGGAAAACCAATAACATAAAACTTTTGGTCTATGTAATCCTCATTTAACATAAAACAAAGTGTCTAACTTCAATATATATATATATAATTTACAAAATGTTCACAATTTATATATAAAGTTTAATTTTACAAATATGTTATTTTTTTATATATGTGTTTTGTTTTTCATTTTCTAGATAAATATTATAAATATTGAAGTTTATTAGTTTGTTAAACAAATTTATAACGATATTAATACAAATTAAATTGGTAATTGTAATATTACAGTTGTTACAAAGATATAAGATTTTAAATATAAATGGTAATATGATTAAGAATTTGTACTTTATTTAAATTGAAAAATTGAAGATAAAGTTTAATATATTAAAAGGTAAAGGTTTAATATACTATTTTCACATAGTATACAACCATTTGACATACATACAATTGTAATGCACCAGTAAGAGTAGAGCTGTGCTAAATTGACTTCTAATTTGTCTGAAATAATATTAATTTAAAATATGCAACTCCCAACTTGTAAGGTTCTAGATCCGTAGCCATGTACCTTGCGTCCCTCCCTCAATAGAGAAACTCGTGCAATAAAACTCACAATGTAGAGTTTCAGACAACCAAGTTCCAACCCAAATTCAGAGCAGTTTCTAGATGGTAAATCGAGGTTCTTCCATATCTCTTCAACGTTTTATTACGCATAAACATGTTCTGCTCCTCATTGGCTGTCTTCCAAGGCAAACAGTCAGTGTCATGCCATTCTGGCCGATGCAAGCTGTCCTTTTCAAGGATTCGAGTCAGGTGCAAGTTTTGGGCAAATTTGGCCTAACAAATACTCCAAATGAGGCTACCGCAGACTGGGGAAGGGCACGGATTGTTCACAAAAGTTCGAAAACTAAATTCTTTGAGTTTAAGGATTGGATTCTTCTTAAGGATTGCCGATTGCTCAAAAAATTCAGAATTCAAACTTCGTGCAAGGTTTGTGGTCTTGCTATTGCAAACCAAAATTTTCCAATTTTTATTTTTGTTTATGAAGAGAAGGGAGAGCAAATAAATATAGAGAGAATAGTTTTATTTACATAAGAAGCTACTGTGTTGGGTTTTTGATAACTGTAGTAAATATTGCAACAATTGAATTTGGCATTAATTAGTTGTTAATTAGTAATTTGACATTTTAGTTATTATTTAAAAAAAAAAAGAACTAAGACAATTATCGTTTGTCGAAAAGTTATTTATTTTATTATTTGGAAATAAAATTGGTTATGGAAAGTGATTCCATAAAAAATAAAAAAGGTTGATGGTAAAAGTATTCCAAGAACTGAAAATGTGGTTGGACAGTTTGAACAATTACTTGAAAAGATTGTTGGAAAGTTTGAACAGTTACATGCTCCTCTGAGGATAAGAGATTGATCGCAGTGAGGAATATGGGTTCTGTTCAGAGACTGAGGAAGAGAGTGAGAAAGTTTCCTGAGCTAGTAGAGACCAGTGGAAAGCACTCAACATTCCTAAAAGTTTCTGATACTGATTGGACTTGGGGACCTGAGGTCACAACAGAAAACACTGTCAACCTGTACCTTTCAGGTGTGGAGCACGGGGAAAGAAAATGACACAATTGCCTCTCTTGAAGGTTGGGTGGACATCAACAACGAACTGTACATTCATATAAGTATATGAGTACTTAGTAAACTTAAACAAGAACTGATTTATTAAACATTCAAATAAGTATCTGAGTACTTAGTAAATTTAAACAAGAACTGCTTTATTAAAAATATTCACAGGAAATGTACTGTGTACCTTTATGATTAAATCATGTTATTTACAGGTTCGGTGAAATATCTGTGAAATAATTTACTGAGTTCCCTGAGTTGGTTTGATGTGAGAATAAAAAGGGAATAATTACTATAGGAAGAGCAGAATTTAGGCATCCCTAGAGTAAAGGAAATAGTCTATTGCTACACACACACAGATATATATATATATATATATATATATATATATATATATATAGAAGCAAACTTAGGGTAATTGTGACAAACAAAATTTAGTAGATTACTTTAATGAATAGATATAGTGATATTATACTGTTAAATAAAGCGATAGGAAATTCCAAAATCAATTACTTTACATGGAACAAAAACTACTGAGATATGGAAGTAGAAATATCAAGTAAATGAACTATAAGTTATTGAATAAATTTTATAACAACAAAAATTGTGATAGATAGTTGAGCGTTATACTAAAAATGGTTTCTCGACCCGAGGTATCCATAACACATCGTTCTCTTTTGATATAACTATACACGGACAAACTTTGGAGGTGGTCCGGTCACCATAGCTAAGTATAGAGAACCTATAATATTAAAATTTCCAGAGAATAATTATACAGAGGTAAAGAAACAAACGTTTATGGAATCCACACTACAAGCTAGTAAAACATTCATTGTATACAAATAATGTAGTAATCGTATTCTTTTGAAAAATACTTGCAAAGAAATAGCGAAATATCCGATTCGGCGAAAACCATTTTAGACAAGAAATCAAGCAGTAAATTGACAAATAGATAACCAAGGTAAATACTATTTCCAAAAATCTGAACAACTATTATATGAATACAACTATAAACTGCATGGAATAAACTAAGTGAAAAATCATTGAAGTTCAAAAACGATCAATGTTCAGAACTCATATTAAAACATAAAAGGTTCGGGAAAAACCCAACTAGGAACCGATTGGAATGTTCAAATGAAACCCGCTTGAACATGCGGTATTGAAGATGGAAATCAATTAACTGTGAATAATATACATAATTCATAAGAAGGAACCACCGATTCCGGCTCTCATGAGCTAGTCGAGAATCACAAAAATCTTATGTAATGGTGCTAAAATATTTACAATCAATAATCCTAACTGTAACTCAAACTAAGACGCCGACAAGCTTGCGGACAAGCGAAAATTCGACAGATGGGTACCTGTATGAACAGGGAGAAGAGGTTGTTAATCGGGACACCATATTCAAGTTGATGGAGAGTCCTTGTTCAGTATTAGAAGGGTACATGCAAAACCTTGAAACATAAACCATAAGTCTTGGTAAATGTAGAGCTATCCAGGTTAAAACCTCAATTGTAAATCAAAGAGCAGGTAACATATAACTATAATCACCTGACAGTAATGGAAAACTCCAAGAATGTTGCCGACCGTCAAACTGGAGGAGAATTAAACCGATAGCAGAAGGTGAGGGTTAGATACTCATAAACCAAGTGTATAAAAATATAAACTGAAAAACGAAAAACACAGTGGCTGGATTGAAAACCTCTTATTTCGCCAAAAATGAAATTTACCTGTGTTTTGGAAGCTGGTTAAACCGGCACCTCTGTACGAGCATAGCGGCCAGAAGGATTACCCCAGACTTTCGAACTTGCTTAAACAATACTTCGTTCCCATTCATGAAAATAACGTAGAGAGAGAGTTACCCAAAAACTCCACCATTGAAATGGACGCATATATAACTCCCAATAGCAGTGAAATCAAAACAGAAGAAGTAATCATGGGTAAGTAACCCCATTAATGAGAAACCCCATGACTGTGTAAAGAGGCAACGAAGCTCGACGAGGGTTGTAGAGCAAAAACGTCGTGCGAACGAAGGAGAACAATGGCAAAAGCAGTTAGGGTTATGGGTTATACCTAAACCCTTCCGGCCAAAGATTTCCACCGTCAATCACAAAGGGCTAGGATGGAGAGAAGTATGGCAAGTGGAAATTGGAAATTGTAACACGAAACTCATAAAAAATCAAAACTCTGATCCTGAAAAATTAATTGCCAGTACTTTTCAAGATTTAGTTGGTACAGAAAGTAAATTCGACATTGGATATGTATGTGATGACAACAGTGGAATTAGTACCAAGGTTAGAGTATTTAAACCATGTACAAACGCCAACATATTAATATTAATGAGAGTGTGTTTCAAATATTATAAGTAAATGCGAAAACATAAATAAGATTTTTCCATCTATAAAGAAAGGTTGTATTGTTAATACATCATATAATAAAAAGTTTATAATATTGCTAATCATTTAGTAAATATAACATATAATGAAGAGTATATAATTATACCAATCATTTGGTAGAAAGTAAACTTTTTTATGGTAAATTTTTAAATGTTATGATAGGTGTTATAGATATGTTGGGCAAGGATTGAACGTGCATAACTTAAAATGATATCAATCCATGGTCAACACCGCCATTCTCACTCTGAGCAAACATAGTAGTGAGATTGGCGCTGATGTTGAAGTTGGTTAGAGTCCATTCCAAGGCATATTTGATGTACTTCCTCTCATCTAAAAAAATGAAAAATTGTCAAGTGTATATTATGTACCAACTTATATGTCTAAAAACTTTTCAATGAAAACCATATAATATTCTTCTTCATGTTTATAATATTCATATCTACTGTCACCATTATCTTCTACACCTCTGCTTCCATCGTTTCTTTCTTCAAATTCGTAAAAGGGTACGGATTGTTCACAAAATTTGAAAAACTAAATCAATGGATTCTTCTTAAGGATTGCCGATTGCTCAAAATCACAAAAAAATTCAGAGTTCAAGCTTCGTGCAGGGTTTTTTGTCAAACTATTGCAAACCAAAAATTTTCCATTTTTTTGTTTTTTGTTTATGAAGAGAAGGCAGAGCAAAACAATAGTGAGAGAGAATTGTTTATTTACATACGCATTCCTCCAAAAGTGCTACTGCCCTGGGGTTTCCGATGCCCATAGTGAATATGTGAATATGTTGGGCAAGGGTTGAACGTGCATAATATAAAATAATATCAATCCATGGTCAACACCGTCACTGTCACTCTGAGCAAACATAGTAGTGAGACTGACGTTGATGTTGAGGTTGGCTAGAGTTCATTCCAAGGCACATTTGATGTACTCGCTCTCATATATTATCACCATTATCTTCTTCACTCCTGCTTCCATCGTTTCTTTCTTCAAATTCGTAGAATGTAAAGCGAAGAAAGGTATACAGAAACTCGAGAAAAACTACACCACAGGTGTTGTAAATCATTCCATCTGTTTGCCAGTCAAAATGCACTGCTTCTATTTCGAATGACGCTATTTAGTGACAAAAAGAGGGCCGGACGTTGTTGTCCTGGTCCGGCACCATCGGACTTTGCGAATTTGCTGTATTTTGTGTGCTCATGTTCCCTTATTCTCTGCAAAATGTGGCACTGCCATTAGAGGTTAAAGCAAACTTAAATGCATACATTTTCAATTTTGTACTTCTGCCGGGATCAAGGTGGGTAGAGTTTGTAGTCCTCGAGCTACTTGTTTTGTTATGGTGCGATTGTATGATGAGCGATGCCAATCACACTTCATTAATGAGTAGTACGAGGGCATTTAATATTATATATATATATATATATATATTTGGGTATTTTAGGGGAAACTTTATTTTGTGTCTCATCACCGTTTAACCAAGATCTCAAGGACTTCTAAACTAGTTTTTTTTACTACATATATGGATTTAAAAAAAACCTAGAGAGTATTTGGATGTGCAGAGTTTACCCATCAAACTTGTTATTTCAATGAATTTCTGCAGATTTTTAGACAAATTAAATCTGAAAAATAATTCGAAAACTTTTCAAAAAGTAGCATTAAAGACTTTAGGATAATGGTCTAGAAAATAAAATTTGAATAGCTTTTTTAAGGAAATTATATTTAAGTTTGGTCACAAGCAATTAAATATGTTTTTTTTGGGATTTGAAACTCAATGTAGGGATACATCTTATTGTACCAACCACTCAATTTTATTTTAATGGTTCAAATCATTAATATTAGTTAAGGCTCTCATGACATCTTGGTGATTCTATTTCCATACCATATCTACCTCTAATGCATACATAGGTGCATCACGAGATTAAATCGCAAACTTCATAATATTTCTTCTCCTAGAGGAACTCTACAACCGAGTATATGAGAGATGTTGTCACTTAAAGTTACATTAATTTAAAAAAAATATATATGTTGACTAATTAATGCAAAAATAAAGAATAATGAACCCCACCACACTCAATTCTTATGATGTGTAAAATGTTGCATGAAATTGGAATACTTACAAAAACCAAATTGCTAAAAAAACTAAGTAAATTGATATCATAGTTAAAAACTTGGTTGTGTGAAGTAAAACTTTATCAAAGTAAAAAAATAATTAGCATTTCAAATATATAAATTAAGTAAATTGATATTACACTTAAAAATATTTTTGTTTGAGTTAAAAAATAATAAGTATTTATGATATAATTGGCATCATAGTTAAAAATGCTTTTTGTGTGAAGTAAAATTCATCCAAGTAAAATTTATCCCAGTAAAATTTAATAAGTATTTCACATATATAAATTAAGTAAATTGACATCATAGTTGTGTGAGGTAGATTTTAAGTAAAAAAACAATAAGTAAAAATAAATAAGATATAAAATCCATATAAATAAGATATAAATAAGACATCCTTGTCTTTAATATTATTATTATTATAGAGATATAAAATTTAAATTGTAGATTTTAATATAGTTTAAAATTATTATTTATTAAAAATGAAAATAAAAATTTAATAAATCAAAAATTTTAATATATTATCATATAAATATTATATAATAATTATAATATACATAATAATTTTAATAGTAGTAGTCTATTTGTTAGATGTTTTGGAAGTTTTTTCTAGCTTTATTTTCTAGCTAATTTATCTAAAATCTAGTAGGGATTTCTTGGAATCACAAGTTTAAGTTGTCAACTCTCCACAATCCAAGGACCCTAGATTTTTGTAACAACCCAAGGTGAAAATACATGTAATAAATTTAATAAAGGCAAAATAAGACGATCACCGACACATATTCCTAGTTTGAATGTTGAAAAAATATCCTAGTGTGAATGCTCACTTGGTTTATTATGGCTAAGGGAAATTGACAAAGGCAATGACAAAAATTTGCAAAGATAAAGAGACATTTTTAGTATTTTATCTATAAAAATAATGGAAATTAGGAGAAAAGTAAGGTGAATGATCACATGTCGATGTGAGGAGAAAAATGAAGGAACATAATGGAAAATGAAAAAATACAAGCCTCATTTCGATCAAAAGGCTTCAGAGAATCAATTCATAGCTTTTTGTCAGCTCAATTTTGGACCTCTCTCTCAATTCTCTCTCTCTCATACTCTTGCAAACTTAGAGTATTATTGGAACACTCTAGCATTGGAGCAATGAAAGAAAAGGAAGGAAAAAGAAGGAAAATGAAAGCAAAGATCAAGTAAGGAAGAGTTGGACCAAGATGCTACAACAAGATTACTTCACAGTGCATCTAGTTGCATGTATGATTTCCCTTGTTAGTTTTAGCATGCATGTGTGTATTTGGTTCTTTTGATATCATCGGGCGCAGGTTTTGCCCTGGTCTCGGTAGTTACTTTTAGCCTTGCCTTGCCATTTCAGGATAGCCATGGTGTGATGAGGTTCTTTTTTTACTTGGGTTGAGTTGGATTGTCGGGATGGTTTCGAAATTGAGTGGGGTCGTCTTAAGGCTTAGGAACCCCTTGACCGATAATGGTAGGATACAAGGTAAACTCGGGTTGTGGATACCCTCTTTGGGCCTACGCTAATCCCTTTGACTCGTAATGGTGGAATACGCGATAACCCCTAAAGTGGATGGAGATGCAAAAATTCCTCACTTCGTTTAGGTGGAGAAATTTGGAGGCATCCATGCTTGTCTTTAGGACTTAGTGATCCGATGACTAGTATATGGCGAGATTGCGGTAAAGCCCATAGTGTATGTTTATTTTTTTGGCTTAGGAATCCCTTGGTGGGACACATGGTAAAGCCAAAGATGTACGTATGAGGGTTTTGGGCCCAGGAATCCTTTGAATGGTAATGGCGGGATGATCACAAGAAAACCATGAGGAAGCTTCCTAGTTGGTTTTGTTATGAGTCCCACATTCAAGCTTGGAATATGGCACATCCGTGATCGCTAAAAGAAAATTTTTGGTTTAGCTTAATCTATGGTTGGGTGGTATGTGGAAGTCCCCCGACCTTGTTGCATTTTGAATATTTAATAAGAGCTCTTTTCATCTTGTGTATTATATGTAAATGTGTTTGTTATTATGTGGTTATAGTGGGTTTTTCTATCATTATTAATCCCGTTGGTTATAAGCATGGTTTTATAACAAACTTAATTTATGACTCTCTTCATGTTTTTAAATGAGTAAATGAAACGTTAATGAATGCACGCACTCTAATAGATGATATTGCAACTATTATGTGAGATGGAATTAAACCTTATTGACGCATTCCAAGATAAGCATGAAGTCCCCCGTGCTCGTATGTGTTTATATGACTTGTAGATTACATTTTCATGACGTGTTTGACGAAATTTCTGTCATGGTTAGGGTCTTTTTAGGTCAGGTCCTTGTTCAAGTTTTACATTAGAGGCCTTGTGATCTTTTTATTTATCCTTTCTCGCGGGTTTCATCAAGTTCGGGGTAGAGGCTTGAGTCTTGGATCGTAAAACCGGCTCAAAATCCGAGGGTCGCTAGCACAAAACTACATCCTGAAAAGTCTACAGCCACATGGATGCCCTTGTCAGTGCATGTGACTCGGGGGTCTAGTTCCCAAATCAAAGAGCAAAGTTAAATCAAGGGTTTGGCACCCTAGAGTGGTTGGATAACCCCCTGGGATCCCCTGTAGCTTCTAAGGAATGCTCGCTTTGGTTATGGCTTTGCCGATTCCACTTCCTTAATCAGTATTTGGGGAGTTAAATGATATCATAGTAACCCTTCATCACATGTTTATCTTGGTGGACCAGTTAGCTTGGGTAAATGTGAGAAGTGGATGTTACAAGTGGTATCGAGCAAGTTTCATTCTCTTTGGGTGGTGTATGGTTTTCGGTCCCTTTTGTGATATGATGATACTACAGCGGTGGTATCGAACATGGTTCACCCTTGGACTAGATGGGTGGAATTTTTTTTCATGCATGCATGTTTTTTGTACATGCTCTTGTCATGTATACATGGTGATAGTCATTTGTCACAATTGTGTTGTCATGTAGGAGTTGATGATGTTGTTGTCTGGATGTGTTCATCGTGAATGCAATGTCAATTGAATATGAATTTGCTGTGTATGTCAAGAGGGTCTATGTGGATATATTCATGTAGTGTTATGGTGATAACTCGTCATGCATATGGTCATGGTATGTTATTGGTGTTTTCTATTCATGATGTTTTATATATTGATTATGATTATGATTATACATGTATCATACTAATCTATTTGATCTTGCGGTATTTGAGATATCCTCCCATAAACTATATTGAGGTATGTTAGGGTTATGTGTTTATATTTTGGTTTAGCCGACATGGTATACCCGTAGGAAGAAGATCAAAGACGACTAGCAAGACAGTATACTACAATTACTCTAGATTCTCCCCTATAGATCCGCATGAGCAACATGGTGATAGGTACTCTCTTGATATAGCACACACTTTGATAAATTTGAAGGAAGAAACTAAGAAGTTGCAAGGTAGAAAAATGATAGATCATTCAAGCACAGAGAAAACAAGTAGAGGTTAATACATTCATCCTTCGGGATTCTGATCGTGATCTCCCGTAGACAGTAGGGACCATTTAGGATCAATCATGGATAAGAGGACATGACTAATGGGGCATATGGTAGTTGGTCTCACTAAGGAACACTAGGGTTGGATAGGGATGACACAATCGAGATGGCAGTTCATTGATACACCAAATAAGATAGGTGATAGACACTGGGTTCTATTCTAGTTCTAGTTCTGATAGGTATCATGGTCATCATCGCTATCATCCCTTACTGAGGAGTGGAAGGGGATATTTTATAGATGAGTTCAAGAAAGCCAAGCCACCCACATTTGATGGAGATATGAATAAGATGGAATATGCAGAGGTATGGTTACTTGGGATGAAGAAATTCTTCAAGTTGCATGATTACACAAAGAACATGAAGGCTAGAATAGTTATCTTCAAACTCAAAGGGAAAACAAACATCTCGTGGGAATACGTGAAGCGTGTAAGAGACATTAGGACAAAGAAGTTGAGTTAGCATGAATTCAAGAGACTCTTTAGGAATAAGTACTTATCATAGAGGTACTATGACAAGAAGGTCAAGGAGTTCTATGAGCTAAAGCTAGAAGTAAAAATCCAAGGGTTGACATGTATCGTCCTAGTGCATTAATGGAGATATAGCTCTAGAAATATTGTTGCCATTAAAATGCTCGAGTAACTATGAATAGACTGACCGATGGGAATTGACTTCCGAACATCAAATCACCTTTTCCACCTCTCGAACATGAAATCACCTTTTCCTCCCCGAAAATACTCCCTTTATGAATTTGAGCCAATTCTATGCTTTTAGACTACGTAGGGAAGCACTTAAAAAAAGAACTTATGTTTGGTATATTGAAAAATCTTCTTCATAAAAACTTATTGTGGTTTGTAAACATACGAAAAGCATTGTTTTTAGCTTTAGTGTTTAATAGACTTGTGGGAATGGTGTATGTGAACATGGTATTGTGGGTTCGTGTTTTTCTTTTTAAAACATACTCATTGTCTATGTGAAGGACATTGTTATGCATGGCTTTTCCATATATCATGTTTTTCATTAGAGAGCATGTCTCTTTTAGTAAGAAATGGAACTCGCTTTATTTTGATGATGAAAACTTTTTGGTTTTTCTGCTTTTTGAATAAGATTATAGATTTAAAGTTGATGTTTGAGCATACAAGTGTCTTTATTGTGAACTTTGTAATAGTGATGCATTGATATTTTGAAAAATTTTTCATAGATTGTTAAAATGTTATGTTTGCGCCATAAGTGGTTAAATAGCTTTTTAGCATCTTCGCTCAAAGTAAGGAAATTCTTCAAAAAAAATATTTCCTTATCTATTTCCATATCGATAATACTCATACATATAATATAATTTTTATTTTTAAACTAGTTTAGATTAGACTATTTAGCAAAATTAACTATTCTCTTTTTTAGAAATCCCATCATGGACAAAAATGGAAATTAAATGGGAGTTTATGAATGGGAAGGAAAACATATAAATTAATTAGTCTTTTCATTTAAAAATTTGAAAGAGATTATTTGGTTTGAATAAAAATTTTTAATGTTGATAAATATCAATTTTTTTGAAAATGTAAATATTTTTAATATTTATTTACTTGTTATATATTTTATTTGTTTTTATAGTGATCTATATAATTTGTTTTTTTTAATAGTGAAATAATAATAGTAATCGGGATGTTTTCTTAAGTTGTATGAAAAAATACCAATTTTATGTGATACCACGTCCACCCTGACATGGGGTTGAATTAAGGAACTCATCATACTTTTTACAAAAATATATTTACATGCTTTGCCAAGTAAATAAGAATACACTGATGTATTTTTATACCTACTTTATTACAAACATTAGTACTCTTTCTTCAAAATATCACAATCAAACAAAAATTAAATTACAATTAAATATTATTTCAAAAATTGATTTAAATAATTTTTTTTAATAACATTGATAATTGTGGATGTGAATACTTTTTAATGTAGATATATTTACATTTAAGTTAGTGTTAAAGAAAAGTCTAATAAATCAAAGTTTTATTTATCATTGATTTTTATTGTATTTTTTATATTATGAGAGTAATATAAATTATTGTATCATTGATTTTTATTGTGTTTTGTATTATAAAATTAATATAATAGATTTTTTATAGTATTTTTTTATATTATGAAAGCAATATCATTTAGTTAGTATTTTTTTGCTTTTTCATGAGACCTAAAATACTATTTCAAATTTACAATTTTTTGGCCATGCAACCTTTGCTTCTAAGGTTTTTGTCTCAGAATCAACGTCTTTCCCTACAATGGTGCTTCCCCCGAGGGGGATGGGAGGAGGCCCCCTTCTACATAAAATTTCGTTGCTTCCAAATCCAATCAAGTTACCTCACACAAATTTAGCATTTCATTAACTCAAAAAACCATTTAATACAACCAATAATGAAGTTGCAAACTCGCTAATTTTGTTACTCTAACAACGAACAATACAAAAGATAATGGTTCTTGCCTTCCTTAGATAATCAATCTCCCCCACTGAAATCCAGTTAGAAAAAAATAGGGGAAAAATTGAATATATGAGAGAGCATGCCGTAAAATGCAATTTCTAGGTCTCTAGCCCTTGAAAACAATTTTACTCAACCCGGATCCAAAAGGACTAGACACTCAAAGGGGATCTTGACCTTAAGTTAGGGTGCAAGGATTTCCCTTCACTTCCATATCGATAATATAGGGGGATAGAGATATCACATATTTTAGGGAGGACCATATTTCATGAATTTGGTTGGCTTATTCATCAAGTCATGCGGCTCTGCGAGATTTGACTCCTCAGAAAGAAAATTTTCTCAACCCTCAATCTAGATTCTGGTCTTAATTCTCTCCCTCAATATTTTTTGGGGCCCCCGAAATCTTAGAAAGAATCGTTAATTCCATAGGGAATTTTTGTTGTGATCCTCGGATACCATAAATTAAGGTCGATATACTTCCCATGCCCTCATTTTTTTCTTATCCGTACAACTAATCCCCTCCCATCAAACATTCATTGGAGTAGTGGAAATGAAGTATGGGAACCAATAGATTATGAGTGAATCCCATTTAGATGCTCGAAAAATGCCATGAATATGGCAATCTATTCCAAGAATGCCCAATAAGCCAAGCTCAATAAAATGCATAGGTAAATATATCATCATATAAATATGGGTTTACCAAGGTCACCGATAAAAGGAATACATCCAAAAAAGGAACAAATAATGCAATGGACCATAAATAATACATGGTCCTCCAACAACCGAAAGAGAACGAGATAACTATGGAAGAAGAAAAACCCAAAACTGGAGATATTAGGAAAAAATGTCAAAAACCACCCTAACTAACAAAAGATGTGCATGCACAACCTACTGAAAAGATTACCAAGAGGATCTAGAAATGGAGGATAACACCTAAGATTTTTATGATGCAAAATATTTTGAGGCTATGGAATTTCAAAAAAATTGTTCGAAATATGTTGTAGATGAATGGAGAAATAAAGGCCCAACAATGATTCTCGAGGAGAAAGTTCAAATCACAACCAAAACATACATCCGAAATCAAGATCTAATTCTTCGTCAAGCTCATGAACTAGGTAATACCCCCTAACCAAAAACTCTTATTTTTTCCTCTCATGGAATCAAAAGAAATGCCTCGGATATCACTTAAGTATTCTCAAAGAACTAAAGTAAAGGGTGGAAAACAATAGTTAATTACTATAGAAGCTAGGGATTACTTGGTGAATACTAGTAGAGTGTCACTGAATGGATGTCATATTTCAACCCTCCTCTCAACCTCACAATGAAATTATTTTCATGGAACACTATGGATCTTAATGGGAAATCCAAGAAAAGGCTCCTATCCACCAAGAGCACCAAGACATCATGATGATTTAGGAAACAAAATGCTCTCCGAGTCTTTGAACACGATTTAAAATAATGTATGGAGAAAATGTGATTATCTAGCCCATGATGTCTAAGAGGACCGTGAGGTATTATTATCGCATGGTGTCATATCCCCATTTTTATTTTCTCTATAGTATGAGTCAGTGGATGGGTTTCCAAGGTATCCGATGGTCGTGTAATAGCCTAGGATTATGTCATCAAGGGGTATTGGAGGACTTTTTGATGATTTTTATGGGGATCCGATGGCATTCTCTTTCGAGCATATACCATCACCCACATAATTTGTCTTTCATTATGTTGCATTACGACAACTTTCAATTAAAGAAGTTATTAATGGGCCCGACTTAATTAATTACGCTTGAGGTGGCATTCCAAAAAGGAATATTTGATTGGAAGAAAAATGAGAAGATCTACAAGATGGGATGCTTAGAAGTGACTTCCAAGGGCTATAGAAAGTATGGTGGGTGTTTTGACCCTATTTTGCATCATTAAAAGTGACTTTATTTAGCTCACTTAATTACATTAAAAGAGGGGGGAAATAATTAATTGAAGGAAAAATTGTCAAAAGTGACTTAGTGAAATAAAATAAAATTAAAAAGTCACTTATATGGAGTCGAAAAAATGAGTTTCTATAATAATATTAAAATAATCAAAATAAGATGCTTCTAGTGACTTGGAGATCCATTAATGGAGTCTTTAAAAGGAGGAGGAGGAGATCATTTGGGACATCCTTGAGTTGTGATATTTTTATTGTGGAGAGGTTTGGAGAACTTGGAGTTCCCGAAACTTCAACTGTAGCCCCAGGATCGAGAACCCTCAAGTGATTGAGTGAGAATGGGTGAGAACCCATCTCTCCCTTGGTGAATTCATCTAGAATTCATATGTTTTTTCACTAGTTTAGCTTTATCTTTGGAGGCCAACATGCATACATTATTGTATATCTTTTGGAGGCCATCACCTTAGCCATTCTCGGTTTCTTGTATCAATGTATTTCATATTAATAAAACAAGGCTTAGTTCTTCTCGTATGTCTTTCTTGTCTATTCTCAAGTTGCAGATTTAATTTCCTACTTTTTGTCATTAATTTCATGGTTCAATGTGTGCGAATTGTTTGTAAAATTAACTATATGGATTTTGGGAGAAAAAATTATTTTCTCGAAGCATTATCTGATATTTGAGTCATCATAGTAGTGGTATCAAAAGTTGAGTTGCAGATTATATTTTCCATTTTTTTTCATAGAAAATTGATGGTTGAATTTCAGTGGAAATTGTTATTTAAATCGACGACATAATTTTCAAGCATTTTTTCAACAAAATTATATTTGAGACATATTATATTTGGTATCAAAGCATGATTTTAGCCAATCGTACGTTAAAAATCAAAAGTTGATGTATTTCGTATTGTTCTTGAAGAATAAGTGAGCCAAGTTTGTAGATTATCATTTTTTTTCGTCGTACGATAATTGTTGCAGTGTGTCAAAAAAAATATTGTCGGACTAGATTTATTGCAGTAGTTTAAATTATTTTTACCGAGTCGAATTTCTCTTACTATGCCAAAATTATTTTGTTGGACTAAATTATATTTCCGAGCAAGATTATTTTGTTGGGCCAAAACTATTTTCCCAGTAGGTCGAATTTATCTTTCCTGGGATCGAGATTATTTTTTTCTAGGCCAAATTTATCTCCTGTGGGCCAAAATTATTCTATCAAAGCTAAATTTCTCTCGATAAGTCGAAATTATTTATTGGGTTTTAGTTTATTTGTCGGAGCCCAATTTATTTGAACGAGACTAGATTATTTGCCGTGAGCCGTATTTATCTATTTGGGTTGAGTTTATTTGTTGGGCCCTAATTTATTTTTGTAGAGTCTGCTTATTTTCTCCCCTGGAGGTTTTGCAAGATATTTTCCTCTATTTGAGTTGGTGATTTTGGTGACTGAATTTGCATGACTCAAGTGTAGGAGCATTGTGGTACAAAATTTATCTTATTTGAGTAGTGTGTAGAGTTGATTAGAATAGGAAACTCACACTATATTGGGGCTTTCCGCATCAGACAGTGAATCTACCAAAGATTTTTTTTGGGTTTTGTGAGAGGAGTTTGTGGTTAAAATTTTCACAATTTTCTCTGGGCAATATTCGAGTTGTCAATTAAAATTCCTTCAACCATGCGTTTGTTAGTAAATTGGATAATTCACACCACTTGGTGGGCTTGATCTTGGCTTGGATTTAAGACAAACCATTTTCGGTTTTTATGGGTTTGGTGTGAGGAACTTTAGACTAAATTCTTAGATTTTTCCGGAATAGTATTGAGAGAAAAAACACCAATTCATCTTCAACAACTACATAATTTTAGAGCAAAGGCAAATTAATTGTTTGGGCTATTTTTTTGTGCCAAATTTATCTTGTTGTACCGAATTTATCTTGTAGTGTTGGAATTATTTTTGCCGTATGAATTCATCCCCTGCTAGCTTTCGAAATTATTTCTGCTGGAGCCCAATTTATTTTCTCGAGCCTAGTTTATTTACACGGGGGCAAATAAATTTATTTGTAGGAGCCTAATTTATTTTACTAGATCCATATTTATCTATTGGGGTAGAGTATTGTTGTGAGAAATGTGAGGTTGCATGTGTTGGTTGAATGATTATATTGGTATGTTGTAGTGAGCCCCGCATTGCTATGTGCATTGTATAGTCATAGTCTTGGTATGCTAATTATTGATGCCATTTAATGTTGAGTTAGATTCTATACAACATTGTCACCCTTTCTACAAAAATGATGGGATTTGAAGAGACTTTTGAAAATCTCGATAAAAATCTTTTAATGATACCGAAAAAAGTTGGTACCAACAACAATTTGAAAAATCACTTACAATTAGTGTTTGGGGCTATCGTGCTTCATTGATTCAAAGAAAAAAAAATAGGCCCTTTTCAAAGGAGGTGCATTTTTACCATACAACTAGAGCAAATAAGTGCTTTTTTAGAAAAGAGCAGAGGTAGGGAATTGAATTTTGCACTTAGATCTCGATTTGAAGAACCTAAAGATGACCGCAAAAACTTTCCTTAATTTGGAGAAGCTAGATTTACACATTTCTAAAGTAAGCCAATCGTATTTGAGAAATCTAAATTGGGCACTCAAACCGAAAATGTTTCTTTGGTTCCCAAGTAAAGATTTTTGGAGCACCCTTATGAAGGGGTCAAACTTATAATAGTCTACTATCTTAGCGAGATTATTAGAATAAATTCACCTATAAGCTTCCCTATAATGATGACATTATGAGAAAAAGTTTCCACTAATAGAATATAATATTTAGGATCTATGTAACAACATGGGCCTTGTCATTGAGAAGAGGCTCAAGATCTTAGAAATCATGGTTGGAGTCAAGGGTAACCATGATGACATTTGGTAGGATGTTGCAGCCTAGGTTGTTGGCCATTTGGAGGAAGGAATAGTATGTCTCACCGGTTGCTTATGAATTAGTCGAAAGGTCTAAGTTAAGAAAAAATTTAAAACTATTCATGAGATGACTAACCCAGAGGGGAGTTGTAGAGTATTGGTGGTGAAAAACCATGCAACAAGAATGAGCTAAGAAAGAAGGGTCTTTGGTTTATCCGCAAGGGACCTTGGGGGGCCTAACCACTCTTGTTTGAGTGACATAAATGAGATGAAAAGGGTAGATCGTGAGGAGAATCCTTCTCACTTTTAGGATGAGGATTCTTCTTCTATTGTTGATTTCATGGGTTATCATGAGGATACCTCTGAGGAGCATGAGAAATCATATGCATTTTTTGATAGAAACCATGATATGAATTTATGTGAGATGGAGGGAGTATGATGAGAAAAAAAATTGTTCCCATGGGGGGAAGACAATCAAGGAACATACTCGAAGCGAGATGAGGGGAATCGCGTGATTCATCATGGAGAGCACATAGAGGAGCACAAGTTAGTTAAAGAGGATGATAAGCATAGTGTGCATGATGACCCATTTATGGAGAGTCAACGAATGGATCATGTTGAGCCCATGTTGGAGGAGGATGAGAAACCATATTTTAGTCTAGCCATCGCAAGGAGAAGACAAATGGGACAGACAACCAACAGGGGTTGTAGTACTTGCAGTACACTTGTCTTCGTGTGGTGTTGGAGCCCTCGACAAGATAGTTTTGTAGGAGGTTAGTAGATTGGAGGAGTGTGGAGTTTCCGTAAAGACGAGGGAGTGATATTTTGGAGATGGTGGTGCATCCGTCTTTAGGCCTACCCACCGATTATGTGCATTGATGTAGTGACAATCATTAGAGCTACAATGTTTCTGTGTAGTAGCTCATTCCAAGAGTACATAGACAAAGCTGCATGCAACATAGTTTGGCCAACTCGTACCCATTGTAGGGAGAGAGGTAATGTTCTCTCATTGAATATTTTCGATCGATCAGACAAAGCAACATGAGTTGAGCATGGAAAAATATTAACATAATAGAAATGTTCCTTACATCGATGTCCATGCATTAGATTGGCAGGAGATCATGAGTTTGTATCCTATTAATGGAGTATCATTATTAGTCAGGCACAATACATAAGGAGCCCTTAGATGAGAGGGTTATTTCATGTTTCAAAGGTGGGGAGTGGGATGCGGATCGACAATTCATTAGTATTCTAGTAGCTCTAGCCCAACATCGGTAGAGTGAGGTTGATCTCTGTCATGCTAGAGGATGGATTGGAGAGAGGTGATGAGTTGGTATTCTATTGGTGGAGCAACATCTACAGTTAGAGACAGAGCACATATCGAGCCATGGGGGATGGATGAGGATTATTTTTTATGGTGGTTTTGGGATTGATGCAAGCTGAGCCTGCAAACCCCAGAATATTTTCACTCTGTCTATGCATATAACCATGCATTGTAATCACTGCCAAATTAACACTCCAATTTAAACAAACTCTTGAACTCAAATACTTTCAAACAAAACCAATTTAAGACAATTTCAAACCATTCCATTCATTAGGCACTTTCATACTCTTTCTTAAAGCTTCATCTTAACAATCATTTCATTATGTTTGAAAGATCACACAATCACTCTTACCAATTTAAGTTAATACCCATTTCTTCATCTCTTTAATGGTTTATGAAACCATGTTCATTTCCTTATGATCAAACATTCGAAAGTTTATCAACCAATCCAATACTCTCATTATATATGATCGGATTCAATTAAAGAGTGCACCCCTTTTAATATTCATCCTGGCAACTTATTTAGACCCCAATGTTTAATTCCCATACCTTTACCAATTAACTTTTAAAAACATTACTTTTGGTTTTAAACATCAAACTGCTCACTTCAGATTTCATTTCATTTATTCACAACCTGCAATTACCGATTTTCAACCAAATATTTATAAACAAATGCACCCAGCTGTGAAGATTGAGTCTGGCAATTTTAATACGACCATATATCATCTTTATGCAAACACCAACATATCTTACCTGTTTGAATTTTGGCAACGTATCACCCTCTGGACCGCCTTCAATTTCTGGACTGTGTCTTCAACCTTTTGAATTACGCCTCCTCTGATGTTGTGGGTTTCTTCCACGAATTTAATCATAGTTAGACTGGTCTTCATTCTGCGTCCATGTTAACAGCTTAATGAAACCAATACATATCTATTAATTCAACAAACGTTCTTTCATATACCTGTATCTCTGCACTTCAGACTGTCACCATGATCACAATAAAATGATTATCACTCAATTTAACAGCACCAACGATGTGAATTCAAAATCGAATTTCATAACTGGTATCACTGCAAACACTGCCACCGTTTCCTTTCAATGACAGCGTACTACATTTTCAGAGATGGGTAAACAAAAACATTCCAGACAGAACTTTTGACAAAAATATGCAATAGCGCCCTCTTTCAAACATTCACTGGCAATTTACTTATACAGAATTCTGTCTCCTTGAAATCGATCCATTGTGATCGATTTGTTAACTCCACGATTTCAATTTAAGGCGCAGTCTAATTTGCTAACTCCACGATTTCACACATTAATTAATCAACATTGAGATCGTTTGCCATTTTTATTGATACCACTGAAAGGTTATCGATTCATTATCGATTCTACAAGTTTTTGATACTGCTTAAATTGATAACACCGCATTCAATGGATTCAACACTGAAACCATGGACCCAATACATTGAAAATTAACCATTCACACAGGATTTAATGCCTTCTACGTTCAACAATCACAGTTTTCAACTTCACCGATTACCATTAGTGTCCCACGATCCACACAAATTCACATAAAACAAACAATCATTCCACCGCGTTCGATTCGATGTCTTCACAACCAAATTATATGAAACGTGTATTCAACTTAAAATCTAGTTACAAAAAAATATCCACCACTTAATGAATCGAACCCCACAATTCTGAAAACACACTGTTTTTACATTAACAAATGCAAATAAATACTTACAAACTTTCTTCGTGGCCAAATATTCAACATTCGTGGCCCTTACAATTTGCTGAAGGCTTACAGCCTTGCTGTTCAAGCCTACTCTCAATCTCACACTCTCTCACAATCTCAATGTGTTTTTCTCTCAAAACCCCTTCCTATTTATACAATTTTTAAAAATGATCTAATTAAATGCTCAATCCCCTTAATATCTCAACAAATCCCTAAATCTCTCAACATCCCTAAAAGATAGATTTTAATCCCTAAAACTTAGAACCTAATTCCAACTTAGGCTCCATCATTAATTCTAAATAATCTAGAAACTAATTTCTCTCATATTTACAAATTCTTACAAATAATTAATCACTCAAAATAATATTAATATTTACATGAAATTTAATATTTCTTCAAAACATGAAACCCCCTAGCTTAGATAAAATACAAGGTGTTTTTCTCGGAGCAAATGCTCCTGCATCAGACTCCCTATGTAAGAAAATTCATGACCACCTGGTCATAAGTCTGGATAGTTATTTCCTCCTGGATCCCAAATTTTATTTTGTAATCTTTCTGTGCTTGTCAATTGCTTTACTGCTATTGTTATCTGCTGTTGTCCTCCAGGTTTCCATATTTTGTGTTGTAGTGCTCCACTTGCTCTGCCTTCAAGATCTGCTACTGTCTTCCTCTTGTTGTCACTCCTCTTCTTTCTTGCTACTGTCTTTTTCTGAGACATTTTCATCATTAACCTCCTTATCAACTCAATTTATCTGTCCAGTATATCCTCTGTCTGCTGATTGTTTCCATCTCTTGATTGCTGAACTCTCATTCTTGCTTGTTCTTCACTTGTTTTGATTGCTTCCTTTTCACCCTTACTGCTGTTTTGCACCTTTTCTGCTGCTGCTACATTGTCTTTTAGAACAATTTCTTGCCTCTGTTTTCTGCATCTGTCAACTTCTTCTTGATTATCATTTATGACAACTATTTTGTCATCCTTCTTCAGCAGTCTCTCCTTAACATCCTTCAGTAGATGTTCTTCCTCTTCTTCTTCCATCTGTGCCAAATATGTTCCAGCGTCTGCAACAACATCTTCAATTATAAGACAATCATTATAATAAAAAATATAAGGCCTCTGTACCTCTTTTCCCTTTAGCAACACTTCAGTATGTTGCGTTGATTTCTCTTCTTCTGTCAGCATATCAGTATGTTGATCCAAACTCAAAGAACTCTTGAGACTGTCAGCTAGTCTCTCTTTCTCATCAGCTATTTCAATGATGTCTTCCGGCATTTGTCCACTGTAGTGAACTGGTTCTTTCCCAGCCTCTTTATCATATTCTGCTTCAAAACTTTCATCTTCTGGAAGGTACTCTTTCACATCTTTGACAACTTCAAAAGACTGCCTATCTTCTTCCAAACCTGCAATCACACACAAATCATTAGTTTTAAAATCACAAGACCTAACGGTCTTATTTGATGCTTCAGTCATCAAATCTTCTGGCTGCTTCGAATCATTCATATGATTCAACTCCTCTAGCTCTTCATCACTTTCAAAAAGTAATGGTCCACTTTCTGGGTAACATATCGAAACTTCAACATCTTCTTCAGCATCTTCATTTTGCTGTAGCTCAACTCTTTTGAGCTTCTCTATCCTCTGTCTGGCATCTATAACTTGTTCAAGTTCCCTTAGTTCCTTTATCAACTGCATATTCACCTGATGATTCCTCTTCTCTTGTAGCCTCTACCACCTCAGCTTCTTTCTTATGACATAACCATGCTTCTGGTCTACCTCATTTCTTTGCAACATCTCCATTAACACCTCAAGCTGAACTTCTATCTCCGCCTTTTCCCTCTCATATTCCTCTTTGCTTAACTGTCTCTGTATGCCAATTGCCTTGGAATCCTTCTTCTTTTGTCCTCTGCTGTGGTTTATTTCAGAACCTCTGTTACGACTGTCACTAGTCATCATCCTTTCCATCTCTATGAGTTTCTCACTCACTTTACTATGAGTTGCACTAAAGCCTCTTCAGCAGCAAGTCCTGTCCTGCCGCCACTTACCTCACCAAGCTCTCCTCACTCAGTCTTTTGGCAAGCAATTGGTTCTCTATCTCCGGAACCTCCTTTGAGCACTTCTCTTTGCTCTTCCTGGCTTCAACTCATCTGCCTGTTCACAACTGTCCTCCTTATCCAATCTCTATTGGAATTCCTCAAGGTTCTGCCACATCTATGTTTTCACTTAGAAACTTTCACCAGCTTCCTTTATCTGTTAGCAATTCTAACCACACTGCCTTTTGGGAGTTGCAATAATATTTCAATGCAAAGACTACAATATTCTATTCTTCAAATCCAAATAAAACCATATCATCTTACCTCCAAGATCTCATCTGATCTTGTCCTTCCATTCTCCTGCACTTCAATTACCTTCAGAATCTCACCACTCCTGCAAATCTGTTCCAACAAATCTTTATGCAAAGCTAATACAGAGCTATTCCAGCTCTGATACCAAAATTGATGCAAGCTGAGCCTGCAAACCCCAGAATATTTTCACTCTGTCTATGCATATAACCATGCATTGTAATCACTGCCAAATTAACACTCCAATTTAAACAAACTCTTGAACTCAAATACTTTCAATCAAAACCAATTTAAGACAATTTCAAACCATTCCATTCATTAGGCACTTTCATACTCTTTCTTAAAGCTTCATCTTAACAATCATTTCATTATGTTTGAAAGATCACACAATCACTCTTACCAATTTAAGTTAATACCCATTTCTTCATCTCTTTAATGGTTTATGAAACCATGTTCATTTCCTTATGATCAAACATTCGAAAGTTTATCAACCAATCCAATACTCTCATTATATATGATCGGATTCAATTAAAGAGTGCGCCCCTTTTAATATTCATCCTGGCAACTTATTTAGACCCCAATGTTTAATTCCCATACCTTTACCAATTAACTTTTAAAAACATTACTTTTGGTTTTAAACATCAAACTGCTCACTTCAGATTTCATTTCATTTATTCACAACCCGCAATTACCAATTTTCAACCAAATCTTTATAAACAAATGCGCCCAGCTGTGAAGATTGAGTTTGGCAATTTTAATACGACCATATATCATCTTTATGCAAACGCCAACATATCTTACCCGTTCGAATTTTGGCAATGTATCAGCCTCTGGACCACCTTCAATTTCTGGACTGTGTCTTCAACCTTTTGAATTACGCCTCCTCTGATGTTGTGGGTTTCTTCCACGAATTTAATCATAGTTAGACTGGTCTTCATTCTGCGTCCATGTTAACAGCTTAATGAAACCAATACATATCTATTAATTCAACAAACGTTCTTTCATATACCTGTATCTCTGCACTTCAGACTGTCACCATGATCACAATAAAATGATTATCACTCAATTTAACAGCACCAACGATGTGAATTCAAAATCGAATTTCATAACTGGTTTCACTGCAAACACTGCCACCATTTCCTTTCAATGAAAGCGTACTGCATTTTCAGAGATGGGTAAACAAAAACATTCCAGACAGAACTTTTGACAAAAATATGCAATAACTCCCTCTTTCAAACATTCACTAGCAATTTACTTATACATAATTCCGTCTCCTTGAAATCGATCCATTGTGATCGATTTGTTAACTCCACGATTTCAATTTAAGGTGCAGTCTAATTTGCTAACTCCACGATTTCACACATTAATTAATCAACATTGAGATCGTTTGCCATTTTTATTGATACCACTGAAAGGTTATCGATTCATTATCAATTCTATAGGTTTTTGATACTGCTTAAATTGATAACACCGCATTCACTGGATTCAACACTGAAACCATGGACCCAATACATTGAAAATTAACCATTCACACATGATTTAATGCCTTCTACGTTCAACAATCACAGTTTTCAACTTCACCGATTACCATTAGTGTCCCACGATCCACACAACTTCATATAAAACAAACAATCATTCCACCGCGTTCGATTCGATGTCTTCACAACCAAATTATATGAAATGTGTATTCAACTTAAAATCTAGTTACAAAAAAATATCCACCACTTAATGAATCGAACCCCACAATTCTGAAAACACACTGTTTTTACATTAACAAATGCAAATAAATACTTACAAACTTTCTTCGTGGCCAAATATTCAACAGTCGTGGCCCTTACAATTTGCTGAAGGCTTACAGCCTTGCTATTCAAGCCTACTCTCAATCTCACACTCTCTCACAATCTCAATGTGTTTTTCTCTCAAAACCCCTTCCTATTTATACAATTTTTAAAAATTATCTAATTAAATGCTCAATCCCCTTAATATCTCAACAAATCCCTAAATATCTCAACATCCCTAAAAGATAGATTTTAATCCCTAAAACTTAGAACCTAATTCCAACTTAGGCTCCATCATTAATTCTAAATAATCTAGAAACTAATTTCTCTCCATATTTCAATTATACAAATAATGATATAAAAATAATATTTAATATTTTGTACAGTAATATTTCTTCAAACATGAAACCTGACCGTTAAATACAGGAATGTTTTTCTCTGAGCAAATGCTCTGCATCAGGTATCAGGTGGATCAATGATGAAATAGATTCAACAATTTATTTGGATATAGGTGTGGAACTAACCTGTGTTTGGTGGTTGAAACATGAGAGTGATGTTTTACGACCATTTGAGATCATGAAATGTCAGTTTAAATGTCTTTGCAGGATGAGACTGCATATCCATTCATTTTGAGGAAGAAAATTGGGTGGGTTTTCAAGGTATCATGATGTAGGCGTGGAGCAAGATTATGTCATAGGGTTACAGGAGTTTCAAGAGATTTATAAGGGTTTGATGGGAATTCACTTAAAGTATACCATACTCACTGTCTTCTCTTTTCATTAGTTAACATTTCAACAAATTTCAAACAAAGTTAATGGGCCCAACTTAAGTAATTCGCTTGAGGTGGCATTCTGGGAGGAATATTTGATGGAATACCTCTTTGTAGTAGCTTGTAATTTCCTTCTAAATTATTTTGTCACATGATTTATTATCATGCTATCGAGGGCAAATTTTGGTGATGTTAGAGCCCATTTGATTTTCTTTAGAAGACTTAGGAGTTAGAAGTTAGTAATTTCATGTTATGTTATTTTATTTGTGGTAAAGGGACCACCCACTCTTGAAATACATACCCTTAATAGGTGGTTAAAAAAGCATGAGTGTGAAAAAGGTATGGAGGAAAGGCGGGAAAAGGCCCAGCAGATTATAAAAGGAATAAAGCTCATTTCATTTAGCATTTTTGGATAATCGAATTTTGATCTCGGTTCTTGAGCTACTTAGCCGGGTAACTGGCTGTTTAGCACGAGTTTTTGAGTGGAGAACTCACCCATTATTCGGGGGGACTTCCAGTGCCATCCTAGATTGGTTTTCCATTTCATCCAAGAGATATTTATCGTGATATCTTTAACCCACGCATTTAGTTTCCCCAACATTTTGTAATTCACGGAGGACACGTGATGGTACGGAGGAAGCGATTATGTTCCTTGTGTGGTTGTTTCTAGTTTCAAGGTTCACTAGCTTACAGAAGACACAGCGAACCTGGGCAGTTAATTATCTTACTAAGCTACGGGAAAACCTCCAGTGAGATTGATAGTGCATTTAGACATTTTGGTAAATCTTTGAAATTTAGTCTGAGATGAGGAGAGATGGGAATATTTGTGGCGAGTGCCTCGGCCATTTGAGGTTTTGTTTGTCAAGGGAGATAAAGGAATTATAGGAGGGAGTATTTGCTGCATATTTGGAGGGATGTTGAGTATTTCGTTGATGATTTTATAGTCAAAATATTCATGACTCTTTTGGGAGCATAAGGCTTATTGGGGGTCAATTTTGGAAGGTTGTGATTAAGCCAAACCATTTGTGGGTTTTATTCAAATTGGTTGAGGAGTCAGGAGTGGTGCTGGAGAAATTTTTAGAAACATAGAAGTTGGGTTTCCAGCCATCCAATTGCAACACCTAGTGCGGTTTCACTAGGACAACGTAAGCATCCTTTGGGCACATTTTTTCTAGGTTTTTGTGGTTTCATCTCGGATTTTCTCGGCTTGCCAAAAATGCAAGCCTAGGTGCATTTATCTATATATTTTTACTATTGTGCACTTCATAATAAAATGGATCAAATTTTTCCATATTTTATATGATTGAATGATTCTTGGAATGTTTTAAATTTTACATGGTGTAAATTTATGATTTTTTGTATTATGCTTGTTTTCCTATTTTGGAACATTACGGTGGTAGTAAAGCCTAAATCTTGGCTCAACCATGGGAAGATTTATTTATGATATAAGGGAGATGGACAATATATCACTTGCGGAAGCAAAGTGCGAAGCAAGAGAGGGAGTTAGGTACTCTAGATGCGAGGATCGGGGGAAGGAGGTGTTAGTTGAAGACATGGGAGAGCCCCAGGGAAAGAGGAGATGGTCTTTGAAAGTATTTTGAAGGCTACCAATGATTTGGCCAAGGGGTAGAAATACATGCTTAATGAGATCAAAGATGGCTGGAACAAAGCACCCATAATTTCCTATTTTGGGGGGGCTTCTAGAGCATCTCATCATTATGATCGGCCTGTTGCACAAGCAATAATATTCTTGTGGGCTAGCTAGAGCCATGCTACCCTCTTTCATGCCATAGTTCGATTGGAACAAGGGGTGGGGAGTTGATGAAAGGGAATACTTAAAAATTTGGCAGTCCATGGGAAAGGAATTCAAATAAGCACTACCATTTAGAGATATTACTGACTCAAGAATAATGAGAGGCAGGGCCATGGAAGAGTTGAGAGCATGCGAGTTATGAGTTGCGAAACATACCAATGGGAGGATGCTTTTCCCCATATGATGACACTTCCAAGTGCATAAAAAAACCAAGGGTGGTTTTCACAAAATAAAATAGGGGAGGTGGTTTTGCGAGAAAAAATGTGATTCCATACATCACTTGACACACTGTCCCTTCAATACGCCCATTTCGCAAAAAAAATTATTGTTAACTTTTGGGCGCAAAAAATTTTGTGACTCACATCATACGACCATTGGATTGGAGGCTCTAGATCCAACGGCGCAGGCAAGCGCGATGGGAGAGTTGTGCGGATGAGGAAAGTAGTGGGCCCAACGGTAATGTGTTCTTTTCACGGAGGCGGGGTGGGTTGTCGGGAGTGTTTGAATGTGGGATAGATCCTAACCATTGGATTTATAGAATGGATGGTGATGATTCAGAGGAAGACGAAAAGGATTTTTAAAGGGGAAAAAGGGACGGGAAATAAATGGGCTGATGGACGTTGATCTACAGAAGATCAATGGTCCACATTCTTGTATAACATCGAGGAATGAAAAAATAAAAAGAAATAAGAGTTTGAAGAGTTTTAGACTAGCTCGATTGTGGGGCTTAGGTTATATGAGAAAAGGATTAAAGGTATCAGCCCTCGAGGGCTTAAGACCACTAGAGTGTAAAAGGGTGTTTTAGGCCAAAATAAAGGTTTTTTCAAGACCAAAAAAGGGTTCCTATAGGTGAAAGAAAGGAGTTTTTAAAACCAAATAAAGTAGAATATAAGGTTTTAAAGAGGATTGGGATGTTTGAGGTTAGATGAAGGTGTTTTTGAGGGATTTTGTGAGGAAACAAGGATGAAAATGGAGAGTTTGTGGGATTGGAATGAAGAGAGTAGTGAGAAATGGAGTTTTATAAGCAATTTTCTCTTGGTGAGCAGTAGGTACTTTAGGGCTAATAGTGAAAGCAATGGTGAAGATTAATTCAAAGGATAAAAAACTCATAAGACTTCAAAAGATAATTAGTTTTCAAAGGAAACTATCTATTCAAAACTTGAAGACAAAGTCTAGCCACCTCTTGGTATAACAAAATTTATGGGTGGCTAACAATCTCAACCTCAAGTCAAGGTTAAGGTTATGGGTTTATTCAGGTTAAGGTTAAGGTTACGGTGAAGGTTAAAGTCAATGTTAAGAGTTTTGTTAAGGTTAAGGTTATAGCTAAGGTTAAGGTTAGGTTAAGTTGAGGGTTAGGTTATAGTTAAGGTTAAGGTTAGGTTAAGGGTATGATAAGGTTAGGTTAAGGTCAAGGTCAAGGTTAATGTTAAGGTTAAGTCCAAGGTTAAGGGTAAAGATAGGTCAAGAGTTAAAGTTTAGGTTATATCAGCTTAAGGTTAAAGGTTAAGTTTAGAGGAGTAAATTCAAGGTTAAAGGTTAAGGTGAAGGTTGAGGGTAGGTTAAGGTTAAGAGATTCTGGGTTTAGTGAATTAAGTTAAGTTTAAGAGTGAAGGTTAAGGAGTAGAGGTAAGGTTAAGGTTAAGGTTAAGGTTTGTTTAAGGTTAGGTTAAGGTTAAGTTTAAGGTTTAGGCTATGGTCAATATTAGGGTTAGGGTAAGGTTATGGTAAGGTTAGGGTTAAGGTTAGGGGAAGGTTAAGGTTAAAAAAGTTAGGTTAAGGCAAGGTTAAGGTTAAAAGATAAGGTTAAGGTTAAGGTTGCGTGTTTGATTAGGTTAATGTTAAGGTTAAGGGTTTGATTAGGTTAGGGTTAGGTTATAGTTAAGGTTAAGGGTTTAAATCGAGTTAGGGTTAGGTTATAGTTACGATTAATTTTAGGTTAGGGTTTGGTGAGTTAGGGTTAGGTTGGTTTGGGTTATGTTAGTTAGGTCAAGGTTAAGGTTAAGGTTAAAGGTTAAGAATTTTGTCAAGGATAGGGTTATGGTTAAGGTTAAGATTAAGGTTAAGGGGTAAGGTTAAGGTTAAGGTTAAGGTTAGGTTAGGAAAGGTTAAGGTTAAGGTTAAGGTTGAGGTTTGAAAATTGAGTTAAGGTTAATGGTTTGGTCAAAGTTAGGATTAGGTTATAGTTAAGGTTAAGGTTAAGGTTACGGCTTTAGTAAGGTTAAGGTTAAGGTTAAGGTTAAAGTTAAGGGTAAGGTTAAGGTTAAGGTTAAGGGTTTGGTCAATGTTAGGGTTAGTTTATAGTGAAGGTTAAGGTTAAGTTAAGGGTAAATTCAAGGTGAGGGTTAAATTTAAGGTTAAGGATAAGGGTAAGATCAAGGTGAAAGTTATGGGTCTTAACCTTAACCTTCACTATAACCTAACAACAACCTAAAATTTAACCTTAACTTTAAAAATAACCCAACCTAACCTTAACCTTAACTATAACCTAACCTAACCTTGACCAAATATAACCTTAACCTTAACTGGCTTGTAACCTTAAACTTAACTTAACCTTAACCTTCCCATAACAAATACCATAATAATAACATTAACCTTAACATAACCTTAATAACCTTAACGCCAACATAAAATTCACCTTAACTATAACCCAACCCTAACCTTACCCTAACCATAACCTTAACTATAACTTAACCCTAACCTTAACCTTACCGTTAACCTAACACTAACCTTAACCTTGACCTTAACCTTAACCTTAACCTTAACTTAACATTAACCTTGACCTTAACCTTAACTTTAACTATAACCTAACCTCACCTTGACATTAACTATAACTTAACCCTAACCTTGACCAAACCCTTAACCTTAACCTTAACCTTAACCTTCATTTCACCTTCACCTTTACCTTGACTTTACCCTTAACCTAACCTTAACCTTAACTTTACACGTAACCTTACCTTAACCATAACCTTAACCTAACCTTAACCTTAACCTTACCCTTAACCTTATCTTAACCTTATCTTAACCATAACGTTAAGCTTAATCTTAGCCTAACCTTAACCTTGAATTTACCCATGGCAATAACCTTAACCATAAATTTATCTTTACCATAACTTTAACCTTAACCTTAGCAACTAACTTAACTATAACCTTAACCTTCACCTTAACCTTAACCTTAACCTTCAATTTACCCTAAACTTAGCTTTAACCTAACATTAACCTTAACTTAACCTTAACCTTAACCTTAACCTTAACCTTAAACTAACCTTAACCTTAACCTTAACAATAACCTAACCCTAACCTTAACCAAACCTCACCCTTAAGGTCAAGGTTAAGGTTAAGGTTAGGTAAAGGTTAAGGTTAAGGTTAGGTTAACTTAGGTTGAGTTTAAGGTTATGGTTATGGGAAGGTGAAGGTTAAGGTTAAGGTTAGGTTAGGTGTTTGGAGTCAATTGAGGTTAGGTTATGAAGTGAAAGGAGGTTAAGGTTAAGTTAAATTGAAGGCATATCCATTAACCTTAACATTACTCTTAACCTTCACCTTAACCTTAACCTTGAATTTACCCTTAACTAACCTTAACCTTAACCTAACCTAACTTGACCTTAACTTTACCCTTAACCTTAACCTTAACCTTATCGATTAACCTTCCAAACCCTTAGCTTTAACCTTAAACTTAACGCTTACTAAACTACGTAACCTTAACCTTAACCTTAACCTAACCTTTACCTTAACCTTAACCTTAACCTTAACTTTGGATAGGTAAAGTCAAGGTTAAGGCTATGTTAAGGGTAAACTCAAGGTTAAGGTTAGGGTTAGGTTATAGTTAAAATCAAGGTTAAGGTTAAGGTTAGGTGCAGGGTTGGGATACGAGATAAGGTCAAGGTTAAGGTTAGGTTAAGGTTAGGTATAGTTTTAGTTGGATTAGATTAAGGTTAAGATTAAGGTTAGGTTAAGGGTAAATTCAAGGTAAGGTTAGGGTTAGGTTAAGGGTAATATAAGGTTAAAGTTAAGGTTAGGTTAAGGAGTCGAGGTCAAGGTTTAGGTTAAGGTCAAGGTTAAGGGTAAAAAGTTAAGGTCAAGGATAGGGTTAGGTTATAGTTAAGGTTAAGGTTATGTTAAGGGTAAATTCAAGGCTAAAGTTAGGTTAAGGTTAAGGTTAGGTAGGGTTTGGTTAGGTTAGGTTAAGATTAAGGTTAAGGTTAATGGTTTGGTTAAGGTTAGGTTAAGGTTAAGATTATGGTTAGGGGTAAAGTTATGGTAAGGTTAGGGTTAAGGTTAGGGGAAGGTTAAGGTTAAGTCAGGTTAAGACAAGGTTAAAGGTTAAGGTATTAAGGTTAAGGTTAAGGGTTTGGTCAAGTTTAGGGTTAGGTTATAGTTAAGGTTAGGTTAGGTTAAAGGTTAAAGTTAAGGTTAAGGGTTTGGTCAAGGTTAGGGTTAGGTTATAGTTAAGGTTAATTTTAGAAGTTAAGGGTAAACTTAAGGTTAAGGGTTTGGTCAAGGTTAGGGTTAGGTTAGGTTAAGGTTATGTTAACGTTAGGTCGAGCAATGTTAAGGTTAAGGGTAAGGTTGAGGTTAAGGTTAAGGTTAAGGTTAAGAATTTTGTCAAGGATAGTGTTATGGTTAAGGCTAAGTTTAAGGGGGTAAGGTTAAGGTTAAGAGTTAGCATTAAGGTTAAGCTTAGGGTTAAGGTTAGGGGAAGGTTAAGGTTAAGGTTAAGGGTTTGTTCAAGGTTAAGGTTAAGGGTTTGGTCAAGGTTAGGGTTAGGTTGTAGTTAAGGTTAAGGTTAAGGTTAAGGTTAAAGTTAAGGGTAAGGTTAAGGTTAAGGTGAAGGGTTTGGTAAAGGTTAGGGTTAGGTTATAGTGAAGGTTAAGGTTAAGTTAAGGGTAAAGTCAAGGTTGGGGTCAAATTTAGGTTAAGGATAAGGGTAAGGTCAAGGTTAAGGTTCTGGGTCTTAACCTTAACCTTATTTATAACCTAACCTTAACCTTAACCTTACCTTTAACTATAACCCAACCTATCCTTAACCTTAACTATAACCTATACGACCTTGACCAAACCCTTAACCTGAACATTGACCTTAACTTTAACCTTAACCTTAAACTTAACTTAACCTTAACCTTAACATTCCCATAACCATTACCATAACCTTAACATTAACCTTAGCGTAACCTTAACCTTAACCTTAACCTAAACTTAACCTTAACTATAACCTAGCGTAACCTTACCTAATAACAACCTTAACTATAACCTAACCCTAACAGCAACATTACCATTAACCTAACACTAACCTTAACCTTGACCTTGACCTTAACCTTAACCTTAACATACTTATAACCTTAACCTTGACCTTAAACGTTAACTTTAACTATAACCTAACCTAACCTTGACATTAACTATAGCAACCTAACCTTCACCAAACCCTTAACCTTAACCTTAACCTTCACCTTCACCTTTACCTTGAATCTACACCCTTAACCTAACCTTAACCCCTTAACCTTAACCTTAACCTTCCCATAACCATTACCTTAACCTTGAATTTACCCTTAACTTGATTAACATTAACCATAACCTAACCTAACCTTGACCAAACTAACCTTAACATAACCTTAACTTAATCTTAACCTTAACGTAACCTTAACCCTAACCTTAACCTTAAGCTTAACCTTCCACTAACGAGAACCTTAACCTTGGCCTTCCCATAACCATAACTTTAACCTTAACCTTCACCTTACCTTGACCTTAACCTTAACCTCCCAACGTAACCTTAACCTTAACCTTGACCTTGACCTTAACCTTACCCTTAAGCTTATCTTAACCTTAACCTAACCTTAACCTTAACTTTACACTTAACCTTACCTTAACCATATCCTTGCCCTTAACCTTATCTTAACCTTATCTTAACCATAACCTTAAGTATAGCAGCCTAACTTAATAACCTTGACTTTACCCATGCGTAACCTTAACCATAACCTTATCTTTACCCTTAACCTTAACCTTAACGCTTCAATTTAACTATAACCTAAACCTTCACCTTAACTTTAACCTTAACTTAACTATAACCTAAACCTTCACCTTAACATTAACCTTGAATTTACCCTTAACTTAGCCTTAACCTAACCTTAACCATAACTTAACCTTAACCTTAACCTTAACTTTACCCTTAACCTTAACTTTAACCAATAGCAACATTAATCTTAACTTAACCTTAAACTTAACCTTAACTATAACCTAACTATTGACCAAACCTTACCCTTAAAGTAAAGGTTAGGTTAAGGTTAGGTTAAGGTTGAGTTAAGGTGCGGTTATGGGAAGGTTAAGGTTAAGGTTAAGGTTGGAATTAAGGAGCTTGGTCAAAGGTTAGGGTTAGGATATAGTGAAGGTTAAGGTTAAGTTAACGGTAAATTCAAGGCATAACCCTTAACCTTAAGCGTGCTCTTAACCTTCACCTTAACCTTAACCTTGAATTTATAACCTAACCTTAACCTTAACTATAACCTAACCCAAACCTTGACCTTAAATTTACCCTTAACCTTGACCTTAACCTTAACCTTTACCTTGACCTTAACCTAACCTTAACCTTAACCTTAACCTTAACCTTATCTTACCCTTAACCTTAACCTTCCAAAACCCTTAACCTTAACCTTAACCTTAACGTTAACCTTACTAAACTCATAACTTTAACCTTAACCTAAACCTAACCTTTACCTTAAACTTAATCTTAACCTTAACTTTGGGTAGAGTAAAAGTCAAGGTTAAGGGATAGAGTAAACTCAAGGTTAAGGTTAGGGTTAGGTTATAGTTAAGGTCAAGGTTGAGTTAAAGGTTAAGTTTAAGGAATTTAATGAGGTTAAGGTTAAGGTTAGGAAGTAAATGGAGTTGGGTTGAGTTAAGGTTAAGGTTAGAGTTAAGGTTCACGTTGAGTTGGGTTAAGGGAAAGGTTAAGTGTGCTTGACTATAAAATCTGTTATATCAAATCTTGGCTAAATCATTTAGGCCCTCAAGAAACAATTTTATTTAGAAAAATGCTATCTCTTAAAACTCTCGAAGGCCTCATGCCTTTGTCCAAATCTTCAACTGCTTTGTTCCTTTTTAAAAACTCAGAAATTTTGTTGATTTCATGAGAAAAAAGAAGACACTACAAAACCCCTATTTCCCCTTCCCCCGCTCAAAAAACTAACCTTCATTTTTCTTCACCTTTTTTCCTCCATAGAATTCCTCTATTTTCATGATTCCCCTTCTTCCATTCATGAAAATATTTTTACATAGTTTAAAACTCATTTTTGGACCTTACCCAACCCCTCAAATTCCTTTGAAAACCATTGAAAATCATAAAAATACACATTTTAGAGTATTCTGAGGCTAGCCCCTTCCAGACTAAACCCTAAACCACTTCTACCACATATGCCCACACCCTAGAACTAGGCGGCCCAGACCCATAAAGCACTCATCGCATCGGCGATTTTCAAGAGCGCATTTCGCGTTATTTTTCCACTCCCAATCATCCGATCCCCCGACCCAAGTTCTCCCTTGGTGGATCTACACGCCAAATCCGAATCGATAGCCCTTATTCCCCATCGCAAAGCCTTCTCCCCATCGTGACCACCTCCAGGATTCTTTCTCCACCATCGATTTGAATTGCCAGTTGACGATCCATATATAATTGCATCAGAGATTTTCCATTGTCACATTTTAAGGTTTTATTCCCAAACTCCAATTGCCAATCTCCCGATTCATCCCCCGCCATTGATCTAATACTCATATCAACAGCTCTCAATTAATCACATTGGAGATTTCATTGGGTTTGATTTAATATTTTTTTCTCCCCCGATCGGCGACCTCAGCGTCTTCTCCATGATTGATCTCGTTGTGCTAATCTAATCCAATGGCCCACGACCATTTAGAAAACCCGAATTCCATTTCAATGTTTTCATCCACCAAAGGATATTTTTACCTATTTCCTTTGTATTTCTTCACATTATGTGCTGTATTATCATAAAGTGACTTATTCACTTTTTATATTCGCGACTATTAAATAGTTGATCTATCCAAGATCAACGGATATGACAAAAAATTTTCACCATTTCATCAATGGCCTCCATTTTAACCTCTACATGCAATCTTCTCCATTGGATGATGCCATCCAATAGCCACGCTCCTCCCCACACCCTCGACGGTTACCTCAAATAACATAGGATTTCTTAATTAGTTTCGTGTTTTGCGAATTAATGGTTTTTCCATTATAATGAAGGAATAGCCAAAGGTGAGATGACAATTCTCATGCCTTCGATTCATAAAAAGGAAACCATTGCAAGGTTCAAACTCCCACCTCTCATCGATGCTTCATGGGAATTGATGCCTTGTGGCAGGCCTGCGGCGATTACGCACATCAACAAGACACCATATTATTTGATCAAATTAAAGAGTATATGTGTCGAAGAAGAACGCACCGAATAGAATATTGAAGACAAATTTGTGAGGATTATGGCTAAGATTGATTATCAAAAGCCTAATCCTCCAAATTAAAAAATAGTTTAAAGAAAATCATAAGTGTTTATCAGACAAAAAGGCCTCCACTACCGCATCTAAGGCAAATTAAATCCTATATCGGCTTCTACAAAGCCACATTGCCTCAAAGAATTCAAATAGAGACGAAGTTATTGATCGAACAAGATATTTTCCTCGGTGCAATTTAATTATGCTAAGGGAACTTAATGCAAATATCCAGCGGAGTTATTACATCTGACAAGGCCTAAAAGTCAATAAAATCTCTCACGAGGCTTTAATCTTAAATTGTAAAACATTTAATACGAGAGGACACGTATGTAAGCTTCTCATCGAGCCCTCGAAGGTACAGGAAGTCATTAGTACGTATTAATTACTGGGAGATCTTTTATCGAGATCTCACCTCCTTTTCTTCTATAAATACTTACGTAGAAGATAGAGAAATTGTTAGTTGTTGGTTGGTTGGTTGATCATTAGTTGTAATCTTTGAAACTCTCTAAAATAATACATAGTTTGTTGAAGTTGAAGGAAGAAATTATGAAGTCTTGGAAGCCTTGAGGATTTGTTGCATGCTTGTTCTTGAGAAGGCTGTTTGTCATTGGATCCATGAGCTTGGTTTGTTGGTGAAGTATTCTAAAGCTGTTCCATGTTTTCTCTGTTTTCATTTTGTTCTAATTTCTTACTATAGTAGGTGAAAGTTTAGGCTAAGAAACTGACTCCTGGAAGCACCTTAGACCTATTCATCGCTTCACTCTTTCATGTTTTTCTTCTGGCGAGGTATTTTAGAGTCTTTAATCTCTCTCTTTAGTCCTCATGCTTTTTATTTCCTTAATAGTTCGAGCAGTTGGTTTCAACATGATTTATGGTTCTCCCACCAGCATCTCTTTTGCCACTTAAAGACTATTATTGAAGTCTCCCTTTGAAGTTGCTTTGTTTACAGTAATTCAAGGAGGTCTATTTTGATCTTGCCCCTTGTCCTTGCTTGAACAATTGGATTAAAGGTCTTTATAGTTTTGATCATAGATGTATTTAGGTGTTCCCTCTTCTATGACCGTAATTATCGATGAAATATTTTATGTTTTCTACGTCATTTGAAATAAAATCTTTAGAGGAAATAGGTTTGTTCCCCAAATCTTAGATTTCATTTAAAATTGTTTTGAGGTCATTATTTGCTTAAAGTGTGATTTGTAGAATTCATGGTTAGCCACGGTCTATCGAATAGCTCTTTATTTTTCAAATTGTGTTTTCAAATTCCCTTTGTTGAGAATTAAAAACTTCTCTTTCCAAATCATTGATGTCCATCTCATTTCAAAACCAAAAGGATCCTGTGACCAAGTTGGTTGCCTTTGATATCCCATATCCATTGATAATGTTTTTCATGACCTTATTTTGACTCCATAGCCCAATAAAGCTAACATTTCCCTTTCTATCTATCTTTCGTAGACCTTTTAGGTTATGTTTGTATCAATTTCAACCCAACAAACAAACAAACACACTGCACTTAATAACTAGTCTAAAAACCAATATCCAAAGCACACAAGATAAACCTTTGCTAAAACAAATAATTTGAAAGTCCTCTCACGAGAAGCAGGGGAGGACTAGATCCACGGAACTCTAAATATTGGTTACGATTTTTCCTTGTCTTTTGATTTTCCAAACTATCAAAACATGGGACCCCAAAAAGGAGTAAGGTTAAGGTTAAGGTTAGGTTAAGAGGGTAAAGTTAAAGTTAATTTTAAGGTTAAGGGTTTGAAAGTCGAGCTTAGGGTTAGGTTATAGTTAAGGTCAAGGTTAAGGTTATGGTTAAAGTAAGGTTAAGATAAGGTTAGGGTAAGGTTAACATTCAGCTTAGGTTAAGGTTATGGTTGAGGTTAGGTTAGGAGTAGATTAGGTTAAGGGTAAAGTTAAGATTATGGTTAGGGTTAAGTTTAGGGTAAGGTTAGGGTTAGGTTAAGGTTAAAGGTCGGGGTAAGGTTAAGGTTAAGATTAGTTAAGGTTAGGTTAAGGGTTCGTCAAGGTTAGGGTTAGGTTATAGTTAAGGTCAAGGTTAGGTTAGGTTATGGTTAAGGTTAAGGTTAATGTTACGGAAGGTTAAGGTTAAGGTTAAAGTTAAGTTAAGGTTAAGGTTAAGGTTTGGTCAGGATAGGGTTAGGTTATAGATAAGGTCAAGGTTAAGGTTGGGTTAAGGTTAAGGTTATGGTTTAGTTAAGGTTAAGTTTAGGTTAAGGTTAAGGTTAGGTTAAGGGTAAAGTCAAGGTCAAGGTTGGGGTTAGGTTAAGGGTAATATTAGGTCAAAGTTAAAGTTAGGTTAAGGTCGAGGTCAAGGTTCGAGTTAAAGTCAAGGTTAGGGTAAAGTTAAGGTCAAGGTTAGGGTTAGGTTATAGTTAAGGTTAAGGTTATATTAAGGGTAAATTCAAGGTTAAGGTTAGGTTAAGGTTAAGGTTAAGGGTTTGGTTAAGCTTAGGTTAAGATTAAGGTTAGGGTTAAGGGTTTGGTTAAGGTTAGGCTAAGGTTAAAGTTAAGGTTATGGTTAGGGTAAGGTTAAGGTTATGGTTAGGGTAAGGTTATGGTTAAGGTTAATGTTAATTTTAAGGTTAAGGTTAATGTTAAGGGTTTAGTTAAGTTTATGGTTACGTTAAAGTTAAGTTTAATGTTAAGGGTTTGGTCAAGGTTAGGGTTAGGTTATAGTTAAGGTTAAGGTTATGGTTAGGGAAAGGTTAAGATAAGGTTGAGGTAAGGTTAAGGTTAAAGGTTAGGTTAAGGTTATGGTTAAGGTAAGGTTAAGGGTAAAATTAATGTTAAGGTGGAGTTTAGGTTAAGCTTAAGGTTAAGGATAAGATTAAGGTTAGGTTTTAAGGTTAGGTTAAGGTTAAGGTTTAAGGTTATGGGTCTTAACATTAACCTTCGCCTACCCTTAACATTAACTTTTCCTAACCTTAACCTTAACCTTAACGATAACCTTAACCTTGACCTTGACCTTAACCTGTATAACCTTAACCAAACACAAAGCTAACCTTAACTTCCACCTTAACCTTAACCTTGACCTTAACCATAACCTAACTAACATGACCATAACCTTAAGCTTTGTATAACCTTGTTTTGTAACCTAGCCTAACCATAACTTTTACCTTAACATAACCTTTTCCTTAACCTTTACCTTGACATAACCTTAGCACGATAAACTTGTAACTTGAACCTTAAACTAACCTTAACTTTGATTTTACCCTTAACACTAACCTTATGCATAACCTTTACCTTACCTCACATAACCTTAACCTTATCCTTACCTTAATCTTACCATAACCTTAACCTTTACCTTAACCTTGACTTTACCCTTAACTAACTTATGCGTTAACCTTAACCTTACCTTATCCTTAGCCTAACCTTAACCTTAACCTTAACCTAACCATAACCTTACCTTAACCTAACTTAACCTTAACCTTGGCCTTCACCTTAAATTTAACTTTACCCTAACCTTAAGGGTTTGATCAGGTTAAGGTTAGTCACAGTAAGGTTAAGGTTAAGGTTAGGTTAGGTTAAGGAAGCAAGTCAAGGTTATAATGTTAAGGTTAGGTTAGGTTATGGTTAAACTTAAAGGTTAAAGTTAGATTATGGGTAAGATAAGGTTAAGGTTAAGGTAAACATAAAGGTTAATGTTAATGTTAAGGTAAATATTAAGGGTAAAGTTAAGGTTGAGGTTAGGGTTAGGTTATAGTTAAGGTTAAGGTTAGGTTAAGGGTAAAGTCAAGGTTAAGGTTAAGGTGAAGGTTAAGGGTAATGTTAAGGTTAAGGGCAAGTTAAAGGTCAAGGTTAAGGTTAAGTTTGGTTAAGGGTAAGGTTAAGTCAAGGTTAAGGTTAAGGTTAAGGTTACGGAGTTTAGTCGAGGTTAAGGTTAAGGTTAAGGTTATGGGTTTAGTCGGGTTAAGGGTTTGGTGAGTTAGGGTTATGGTTAAGGTTAAGGTTAAGGTTAAAGTTAAGTTAAGATAAGGTTAACATTACGGGTTTAGTCGGAGTTAAGGTTAGAGTTAAGTTTAGGTTATGCGAAGGTTAAGGTTAAGATAAGGTTAGGGTAAGGTTAAAGGTTGAGTTCGGTTATGGTTAGGGTGGAGTTAGGGTTAGGTTATACTTAAGGTTAATCTTGGAGTTAAGGACAAGGTAAAGGGTAAGGTTAAGTTTACATTAGGCTAAGGTTAAGGTTAAGGTTAGGTTAAGGGTAAGTCAAGGTTAAGGTTAAGATTAGGGTAAGGTTAAGGTTATGGGTTTAGTCAAGCTAAGGTTAAGGGTAAGGTTAAGGTTAAGGTTAAGGGTTTGGTCAAGGTTAGGGTTAGGTTAATTATAAATTTAAGGTTAAGGTTATGTTAAGGTTAAGGTTAAGGTTAAGTTTAAGTTAAGTTCAAGGTCAACGTTAAGTTTAAGGTTAAGGTCAACGTTAAGCGTAAAGTTAAGGTCAAGGTTAGGGTTAGGTTATAGTTAAGGTTAAGGTTAGGTTAAGGGTAAAGTTAATGTTAACCTTAACCTTCCCATAATCTTAACCTTAACCTAGCCCTTAAGGTTAAATAAAGGTTAAGGTTAAGATAAGGTTAAGGGTACGGGTTTAGTAAGGTTAAAGTTAAGGTTAAGGTTACATTAAGGGTAAATTCAAGGTTAAGGTTAGGTTAAGGGTAAGGTTAAGGTTAGGTTAAGGTTAATTTTAAGGGTTTGGGAGGGTTAAAGGTTAAGGTAATGTTAAGATAAGGTTAAGGGTGGATTAAGGTTAAGGTTAGGTTAAGGTTATGGTTAGGTAAGGATAGGTTAGGGGTTAAGGTTAAGATTAGGTTAGGTTAAGGTTCGGATAAGTTTAAGGGTAGGTTAACTTAACTGATTAAGGATTAAGGTTTTGTTAAGGGTAAAGTCAAGGTTAATGTTAGGTTATGGTTAAGGTTTAGGTTAATATTATGGGAAGGTTAAGGTTAAGGTTAAGGTTAGGTTAGGCTAAGGTTAAGGTTGAGTTGAGGTTTTGGTCAAGGTCAAGGTTAATGTTAAGTTAAGAGGTAAGGTCAAGGTTATCGGTAAAGTTAAGGTTAAGTTTAGGGTAAGGTTAAGTTTAGGTTAGGTTAAGGTTAGGGGAAGGTTAAAGTTAAAGCTAGGTTAGGTAAAGGTTATGGGAAGGTTAGGTTAAGGTTAAGGTAAGGTTAAGGTTAAGGTCAAGGTTAGGTTATATTTAAGTTCAAGGATAAGGTTAGGTTATAGTGAAGGTTAGCTTAACCTTAACCTTCACTCCCATAACCTTAACCTAATCTTAACTATAACCTTCACCTTGCTAAACCCGTAACCTTAACCTTGACTTAATATAACTTCACCTTGATAAACCCGTAACCTTAGCTTGTAACCTTAAGCTCTTAGCACACCCTTAACCTAGCAGCAACCTTGCTATAACCTAACCACAGCTTTAAATCAACAACATCCTTAACCTTAACCTTAACCATAACATTAACCTTCTCATAACCTTAACACTTAACTATAACTAACCTTAACCTTAACCATAACATTAACCTTCCCATAACCTTAACCTTAACCTTAGCCTTAACATTAACCATAACCTTAAACTTAACCCTAACCCTCATATGAACAAACCCTTAACATTAACCTTAATATCTTAACATTAACTATAACCTTAACCTTACCCTTAACATAAACTTAACATTGACCTTAACTATAACGTAGCCCACAACGTAACCTAGCTTGTAATCTTGACCAAACCCTTAACACAACCTTAAACTTGATTTTACTCTTAACTTAACCTTAACTTTGACCTTGACCTTACCCTTAACCTTAACTGAATAAACCAGTAGCTTAGCTTAAGCAAGCAAGAAAGCTTCAACTTACCCATAATGTAAACTTAACTTGTGAGCGCTAACTATAACCTAACCCTACCCCAAACCTTAACTTTACCCTTAGCATCAACCTTAACCTTGACTTAGCCTTCACCTTCACCTTAACCTTACCCATACTTATTAATCTTAACCTTACCTAACGTAATCGTGCGTTAGGTTAAGGTTATGGTTGAGGTTAAGGTTATGGTTGAGTTTAGGTTAAGGTTAGATTTAGGTTAAGGGTAAAGTTAAGGTTATGGTTAGGGTTAAGGTTAGGGTTAGGTTAGGGTTAGGTTAAGGTAAATGTGAGGTAAGGTTAAGGTTAAGGTTAAGATTAAGGTTAAGGTTAAGGGTTTGGTCAAGGTTAGGGTTAGGTTATAGTTAGGTCAAGGTTAAGGTTAGGTTAAGGTTAAGGTTAAGGTTAAGTTAAGGTTAATGTTAAGGGTTTAGTCAAGGTTAGGGTTAGGTTAGAGTTAAAGTTAAGGTTAAGGTCAAGGTTAAGGGTAAGGTTAAGGTTAGGTTAAGGGTTTGGTCAAAAGGTTAGGGTTGGGTTATAGTGAAGGTTAAGCTTAAGGTAAGGGTAAAGTCAAGGTTAAGGTTAAGCAAGGTTAGGTTAAGTGTAAAGGTGGGTTAATGTTAGGTTTTGTGAGGTTAGGGGTTATTTTATAGTTAAGGTTAAGATAAGTTTAAGGTTAGGTTAAGGTTAAGGTTAGGTTGAGGGTAAATTTAAGGTTAAGGATAGGGTAAGGTTAAGGTTAGGTTAAGGTTAATGTTAAGGTTAAGGGTAAGGTTAAGGTTAAGGTTAAGATCAAGGTCAAGGTTAAGGTTAAGCAAAGGTTAAGGTTAAGGTTAATGTTAAGGGTTTGGTCAAGGTTAGGATTAGGTTATAGTTAAGGTCAAGGTTAAGATTATAGTTAGGTTAAGGTTAGGGTTAAGGTTAGGTTAAGGTTAAGATAAGGTTAAGGTTAAGGTTAAGGTTAGGGTTAGGTTAAGGGTAAAGTCAAGGTTAAGGTTAAGGTTAAGTTGGGTCTTAACCTGACTGGGCTATAACCTTATCTTAACCTTAACCTTCACTATCTTTGACATTAAACTTTTACCTTAACTATAACCTAACCCTAGCCTTAAGGTTTTGTTCAAGGTTAGGGTTAAGTTATAGTTATGTTCAAGGTTAAGATTAGTTTAAGGGTAAAGTTAAGGTTAAGGTTAGGTTAAGGGTAAAGTTAAGGTTAAGATTAGGTTAAGGTTAAGGTTAGGTAAGGGTAAGGTTAATGTTAAAGTTAAGGTTAAGGGTAAAGTTAAGGTTAAGGTTATGGTAATGGGAAGGTTAAGGTTAGAAGTTAAGCTTAAGGTTAGGTTTAATTCGAGTTAGGTTTAGGTTATAATTAAGTTCAAGGTTAAGGTTAGGTTAAGGGTAAAGTCAAGGTTAAGGTTAGGTTAAGGAAAAGATTAGGTTGAGGGTAAATTTAAGGTTAAGGTTAAGGGTTTGGTCAGGGTTAGGGTTAGGTGTTACGGGTTTAGTCAGGTTAAAGTTAAGGTTAAGGGTTTGGTCAAGGTTAGGGTTAGGTTATAGTTAAGGTCAAGGTCAAGGTTAGGTTATAGTTAAGGTTAAGGTTAAGACAAGGTTAAGGTTAAATTTAAGGTTAGAGTTAGGTTATAGTTAAGGTTAATGTTAGGTTAGCAGTGAAGTTAAGGTTAGGTTAAGGTTGAAGTTAGGTAGGGTAAGGTTAAGGTTATGGGTTTATTCGGAGTTAAGGTTAAGGTTAAGGTTAATGAGGTAGGTTGAATTTAAGGTTAAGGTGAGGGGTTCGTCATAGTTAAGGTTAAGGTTATAGTTAAATTAATGGTTAAGGTTGGTTATAGTTCCAAGTTAAAGGGTTTTAGTGAAAGTATAAGTACAAAAAGAAGATTTGAACATTAGCTCAAAAAATGTGAGTCTTCACCTACGCAACATTATAAATATATCTAAATAATAAAAAATATGGATGAAAATCCTTCCTCACAACACTAGGAGAAGGTTGGCCCTTCACATGGGGAAACTAGCTCAAAAACAAGGGTCTTAACCCCTCTGCAACAACTCTATGCAAAATGAAGTAGTTCCTACAAAGAATTTATGTTTGTAGGAGATAAATGCTTTGGCCTGATTCAAGATATGAAATGTGCCGAGAAATATTAAGTAGTTGATATCTCAAGAAGGAAGGCACCTTATAGTGAGAAGCTTGAGGACACGATGAATGTAACAAACCTTCTTGCAACACCACGCAACTCGAAATATTCTTCTATAGAAATAACGTTGGGAATGAGGCCAGCGGCCTCAAGCCTGGATGTGGAGAAATATATGTCAAGCTCTCCCGAGGCCTCTCGAGGAGGAGGTGGGTTCCACTCGGGAAAACCCATGCTCAACAACACTACAACCTGCCTAATCGATGAGAGAAGTAGATCTAAACAGACAAGATCGAAAGATAAAATACAATGTATCCATAACAAAGGCTCCCATCCTCTCATATATAGCAAGTTAACCTCTCCACATTGGGTCCCATCTACATGTGCCATCAAGTTCACACAAGTTGTCCTCCACCAAAACTACATTTCCCATCAAGGAAGTTCAATGTATCTAGACTTGACTTTGTTGACTTGGTCAAAGTTGTTGAATCAACATGATCCCATCTCTGTTTGACACCCAAGGGTGCTTAAATTAGGCGCTGATCTTCTCCTTTCACATTAGGAGTGTTATTGATCCCTCTAAATAGGTTAATGGGTCTCCCCTACCCATTTATTCACTTACCTAGTGATAAAACAACTCTAATATTCCATTTAGCTTGGAGGCTAAAATTTTAGAATATTACGAGTCCTCCCCCTCAAAAATGTTGCTTGTCCTCAAGCAAATGTATAAGAGAGAAAAAATTCCTCCCCTCCTCTTCTTGTGGCCCCTCCTCATCAAATGTCTCAGCCCCTTTGCTCAAAATGATACGCTACAAATTTTTTCCTCCAATGTTTCCTCCCAAGCATGCAAAACCATATGGCTTATATCATAAAAAGGTGGAAGATGTAAGTGGAAACCTCCTGTATCTAATGGCCTCCTCAAGGTAGTAGTGATGATGAACAAGAAGATATTATTCCCAATCGTGACTCCCACACCCATGCTATCATCCAAATGAAATGAGCCAATCTAGTTAACTTCAAAATATCTTCAACCTGGTTCATACAATGTGTTGGGGGTGCATGGAGATATTAGTCTCCCAACAAGTGGTTTCTCTCTCCATTTATGATAAGTATGGGGTTGTTGCTGATATTGGGCTGAAATATCATGACCTCCAAGTGGCCCAAGCTGCCCACGCCAGACAAATAAACCATGAAGTACCTCCTCCAAAAACTAATGTTATCAAGTAAGCCTCCCACATGAAGAAGAGATGTAATTTGGCAATCATGAGGCTGTGTGCTTCTCCACGAAACATGCATCATGACAAGTAGGGAGAATGATACTCCCAATGAGCCTTCAACTCATTCCCCTCTCCAAACAAATCTTTCCATGTTTGTTGAAATATCAACAATACGTAGACAAAAACCAATAAAAACAAGTTGTCATATGACAACCGGAAAGTTGATCAAGGTCCCACACGAGGAACCGGCGTAGTGCATCCTTTGCATAAAATCAATCAAAAACAAGTGCTTTTCCACCCACTTTTTTGCTGCCACAATAAATCATATTACAAGATATAAACATGAATGTACAAAGTGGTGTCAATGGTGCACACCAAAAATCATGTGGCTTCCCCCACAAACCACCAATGAGATAGCCAATCTCAATGCTAAAAATGCCTTCAAGTACATCATTATACAATATGCAAGAAGGAATAATACTCCTTGGTACAATATGCTGCTCATATAAAGAAAATAAGTACAAAAAATAAAGTGAAATTGTAATTTCTCAAGCATCATGTACTTGAGATCTTGGTGAGAAATGGCTCAAACTGAAACTTTCCCTCACCTCAAAGAGTAGCGAAATTAGGTGTGACATCCTCTCTATCACCATCCGAGGCTGTACATATATCCATATTTTGAAATATGTCATGCTGAATGACCTCCCAAATGAGCTCCTGTACAGAAGATATGCATCAAAATGCATGGAAAGAAGTCCTCATGTCTTTTGCATGTAGCGGCTTCTCCTTGAGCTTAGAAGCTCTAGTCAAGAAGACTACTGCCATAAGAATAGATGACCATATCATCCACCATAGATCTATCGCTCTATCAGGGTCATCAAGAATCACATGCAAGCACTAAGATCCTTGGAGTACTCTTCCAAGAGTTAAGACCTCCAATATGGATCAATCCTCCCCAAGAGACATGTTGGTGATGCGGCATGTGACTCTCCTCATGGTTTTCTGTTACTTTGATATACCCCATGCAGAAGCCTCCTCAAACTCTTCACCTCTCCAAAATCCAAGAGTGGTAAATCAAATGGCAAGATTTCTCTTACCAACCGGATCTGGTGGCCTCCACAGTGGAATGCCTCCATAAGTGAGACATCGGTAGTGAAAATTGTTCATATGGTTGGGGGAAATTTGCCCTTGTCCTCACAATGCAAACCGATCTTCCTCCTCCTGCCACCATCTCTCTAAAATAGATATGGGTGTGTGATCCTCATCAAATGATGATGTCTTTCCTCCCTACCTCCTTCCATCAATATCATCTCACAATCATTCTGCTCATTGATTTTACTTTTCCTTCCATGTGTGATATCCTGGGGACTTCACGCAATGACATAAGAAAACCTCCGGTTTGAGCATGTGCTCCTCCTTCCTGCATGAGGCACTAGATATGCTCTGGTCTTGATAGCGTTGCTTAACCCCATCCTTCTCTTCATCTTCAATATGAATAGGAGGTAATACACTCCATAAGAGGATCCTTCTTTGCAAAGGAACCTTCATGCCCTTTGTCCAAGGTTAAAAACAAGGATCTTGCCTCGAGGAAGGGTATCATGCAAGATTTTTCTCCTCCAATAGGTTTCTGAAGTGGTCTTGAGTTTGCGGGTCCTCAACTTATGCAAAAGTTTCGTTGGTTTTGATTGTCTCATGTTTTTATCAAACCTTTCTACCAATCTCTTGATGAACTTTGCAAAAGAAAAAGTATTAACATTTTCAATGACAGAAGCTCAAAAATCCACCAAGCATAGGCCTTACCTTCAAAGTGTAGTGCTACAACTCTGATGGCTTCATCTTCAAAAACTTGTTGTTCTTTTGCAAATAAGTACACAACTCCTCCACCCAAGCTTTGGGTGAGCAAGTTGGGGATCCATCAAAAGTAGATAGAGAAAAATATATCCATGTCATCGGCTTGCTCCTCTCCATCTTGATCTTCCAAAAATCTTTGAAAGGGATATGATCTTGAAATTCTTTCAGTTTGAGATTCATACTCTTGCGAGAAAATTACTAAGAGTTTCCCTCCTTGGCATTTTCTCTTCTTTCATCTCTTCCATAACGGATCTGGGAATTTGGTGTGTTTTTCATAATAGGGTGTAGCTGCATGCTCACACCTATCATGTTCCAATATAGATATGGCTCTGAATCAAATCTCCTCTGGAGATCCCATCTCTCCTCTTATCTTCTTAAGATCTTCATTGATGCACTGCATAGATTTTGGAAGAAGCTTTGTAAGGCTATCTTCCTTTATTTCTCCACATAATGGAGTCTTATTTCTATTCATCTCTTCTTCTCTTGATAGCTACATGGCTGAGTTCCACAGGCTAAGCCAAGACCATGCTCCAATACCACTGTAATATCCCAAAATATGGAATTTCTACAACAATAATAATATATTAAGATATTCTTAAGTTGGAGCTTCAAAAATACCTAAACACAATAATGGATGTTTAGTGATAAATAGACTCATATTATGTGTTAAAAAAACATAACCATCAAATGAGTGAAACAATAGCAAAACCAAAGCTTCTGCACATTCCCAGTGGGAAAATGCGACAAATAGACCACAAAACATTATTTAGAAGATATGCATTTTTTATTGGGTGAAATAATGCTTGTTTACCTTAGAATATGATGTTAGGACCTCACATACAAAGGGGATCGAAAGAAATCCCTTTTGATATATTAAACAAACCTCCCGACTTCATATCGGCGTAAAAATAGCCAAATCCACATGACTTATGTTATGCGGGAAAAGATTGAAGCATGTAAAACATTATTTTATGAGGGTTCCTATAGTAAAATGATAAAATAACATGGATCTAGAACTATATGGGGAAAATATTCCAAGAAAATGAAGATCTGATCTCCTTATTGCATTATAATGCCAACCCGACGGGGTTTTCATGAAATACGAAGTACAAAAGAGCATATCTAAATATTGACTCAAAAAATGCGTGTGCGAAATGCAAATATAGCTGAATAATACAAAATATGGATGAGAATCCATTCCTCTAGCTTTTACGGGAAGGGTTGGCCCTTTCTCTAGGAAACTAGCTCGAGAAACAAGGGTCTTAACCACTGTTGCCAAAAACTCTATGAAAAATGGCCAGTAGTTCTACCAAAAGTGTCTTTGTAGGAGATGAGAAATAATTTGTCCTACTTCCAAGATATGAAATGTGCCCGAAATATTCCTAGATATATCTCAAGAGGAAGGAAGGCACCTTCTACTAAGAAAGCAGGACACGGAAGTGGTGTAACAAACCTCAGCACCAACCTTGTGCAGCTCGGCAATGATACGCCCACGAAATAATGTTGGGAATGAAGAATGGTGCTTGGACTCCAAGCTTTGGATGTGGAGAAATATAGGTCAAGCAGCACTCCCAAGAGGCCTCTCAAGGGAAGAGGTGGGATTCCCACTCAGGAACAACCTGTGCTCAATACCACTACAACCCTACTAATCAGCAAGAGGAAGCCAAGTCTAAATAGACAAGATCAAAAGATCAAATGAAAAGTATCCATAGCAAAGGCTCCCATCCTCTCCATATATATTAAGTGAACCTCTCCACATTGGGTCCCAAACACATGTGCCATCAAGCTCATGCAAGTTGTCCTCCACCACAACTACGTTGTCCATCAAAGAAGTTCAATGTATCTAGACAGCTTTGTTGACTATGTCAAAGTTGACTGAATCAACATGATCCCATCTCTGTTCACACCCAAGGGTGCTTAAATTGGCTGCTTATTCTTACTCCTTTCACATTAAGAGTGTTATTGATCCCTCTAAAGAGGTTAATGGGTCTCCCTACCCATTTATTCACCTACCTAGTGATAAAATAACTCTAATATTCCATTTAGCTTGGAGGCTAAAATTTTGGAATATTACACTTAACCTTAACCTTAACCCTAAACTTAACCTTAGCTATAACCTAACCATAACCTTGACCAAACCCTTAACCTTAACCTTAACTTGACTAAACCTACAACCTTGACCTTAACCTTACCCTTAACCTTCACCTTAACTATAACTTTACCCTTAACCTAACCTTAACCTTAACCTTAACCTTACCCCCTTAACCTAAACCTTAACCTTAACCTTAACCTGACTAAACCTGTAACCTTAACCTTACCCTCACCTAACCTTAACCTTAACCTTAACCTAACCTTAAGGTAAGGTTAAGGTTAGGTTAAGGTTAAGGTTAAGGTTAAGTTAAGGGTAAATTCAAAGTTAAGGTTAGGTTAAGGCTAAGGTTATGGTTAAGGTTACGGGTTTAGTCAGGTTAAGGTTAAGGTTAAGGGTTTGGAGGTTAGGTTAAGGTTAAGGTTAAGGTCAAGGTCAAGGTTAGAGTTAGGTTGAGGTTAAGGTTAAGGTTAGGTTAAGGGTAAAGTTAAGGTTAAGGTTAGGTTAAAATTAAGTTGAAGGTTAAGGGTAAGGTTAGGGCAAGGTTAGGGTTTAGGTTAGGGGAAGTTTAAGGTTAAATTTATTTTAAGGTAAGGATAAGGTTAAGGTTACATTACGTTACGTTAAATTAAGGATAAGGTTAAGTTTAAGGTTATGGGAAGGTTAAGGGCTTAATTGTACCCTTAACCTTAACCTAACATTAGCCCTAACCTTAACTTTGACCTTAACTATAACCTAACCCTAACCTTAACCGAACCTTAACATCAACTTTAACCTTAACCTTACCCTAGCATTAACCATAACCTTAACCTTAACCTTAAACTTAACCTTACCCCCCTTAACCATAACCTTAACCTTAACTTGACTAAATCTGTAACCCTAACCTTACCTTAATCTAACTTTAACCTTAACCTTAAGGTTAGGGTAATATTAAGTTTAAGGTTAATGTTAAGGGTTTGGTCAAGGTTAGGTTTAGGTTATAGTTAAGGTCAAGGTTAAGGTTAGGTTAAGGTTAAGGTTAGGTAAGGGTAAGGTTAACGTTAAGGTTAAGGTTATGGCTAAGTTTAGGTTAAGGGTAATGTTAAGGTTAAGGTTATATTAAGGTTAAGGTTAAGGTTACAGGTTTAGTCAGGTTAAGGTTAAGGTTACAGGTTTAGTTAGGCTAAGGTTAAGGTTAAGGTTAAGTGGGTAAGGCTAAGGTTAAGGTTAAGGGTGACGGTTAATGGTAACGATAAGGTTAAGGTTACTAGTTTAGTTGGGTTAAGGTTAAGGTTAAAGGTTTGGTCAAGGTTACGGTTAGGTTATAGTTAAGGTTAAGGTTAAGGGTAAGGTTAGGGTAAGTTTAGGGTAAAGGTTTAGGTTAAGGTTAAGGTTAAGGGTTTCCTTATCCTTAACCTTAAAATTTACCTTAACTATAACCTAACCTTACCCTTAACCTTAACCTTAACCTTAACCTAACGTTAACCTTACCCTTAATCTAATCTTAACCTTAACCTTAACTTGACTAAACCTGTAATGTTAACCTTATCCTTAACCTTATCTTACATTGACCTTAACTATAACCTTAACCTTAACCTAACCTTAACCTTAAGTTTACCCTTAACCTAATATTAACCTTAACCTAACCCTAACCTTGACCAAACCCTTAACCTTAACCTTAACGTTACCCTTAACCTTACCCTTATCTTAAACTTACCCTTAACCTTATCTTAACCTTGAGCTTGACCTTATCCTCAACCTTAACATTAAATATGCCACTCTTTTCGATGACAACAATGACATAGGACCTCCAGTAAGTCATCTATCGAATCTTCATCCATTCGTTAACTAGGAATCAATATTATAGCTTGTTTTGTTTATTGCTAGACCCAACCTAGGGATAGTGGGATTGCCTTTGTCCGTAGAGGGGATTTACCTCACCAACAAATTGGTGACTCTACTGGGGATTAGTGTGATTTTTTCTTTCATCCATTAGGTCTTATTTTTGGTCTTTTCTTACTTATTTTTCCTTTTCTGATTATTCTGCTAAGTCTAAGATCCTTGTTTAGCCCCAGAGGAACAGATCTGACCTCTGTCTTTCAAATTTTTTCCCTTTTTTTTTGAGTGAACTGGCTTGGTGCGCTTTCTGTTCAGACAGTCATGCCTATTGGTGCTAATTTCTAGTGTTTTGCCCCTGCTATCCCCTATCTGGTGCTAATTACAGCCAAAAAGCTGCGCCGACCCCTGTAGGTTTTAGGGTTTGGTATGTTTTGAAGATTTTTGGTCAGTAATTTTTCTTCTCGGTTATTTTTAGATATGTCTTGAGTGCTTTGGGATTGTTTTTTATTGTGATCAACTTTATTCCTTCGGTTGTTTGTCTGTTTCCTATCAGTATTGCAACCTTAGGGTTTTTAAGTGCTTTGGCATGTTGAGCCTCCTGTAGGAGCTTGAGTCTTTTGTTTCGCAGTCAACTTCATTCTTGGTTTGGTTTCATTCATCTCCCTTGATCCATTTGAGTGATTGCATTGGTTGAATGATTCTTGCTTCTTTCATTCAATTTTTCTTCTTGTCACTCCTAGCATAGATCACACTGCTTGCATGGGTCTTTTTTGAAATCTTCCTTCAATTTGAGAGATTGCAATGTTGGTTTGAGTTTTGTTATGTTTGTTTTGGGTTGATTGAAATTATTTCGCTTCAACTCTCGCATTAACGTTATCAAACTAGTGTTTTTTTTTCTTTTCATGTCATTTACTGCACTATTTTCTCTATTACATTGAAAAATAAATAAAAAAATTGTTTGCATTCTTGTTTGCATTGTGAAATTGAAAGTCTTTCGCATATCTAGCATTGGACAATTCTAGGAAAGATTTCTCATTTTCATTAGCTTGCCTCGGATACTATAGCGGATGCTTCTGCGTGTTCTTATTATTTTCTATCGCTTGAAAACTCCTAAATTTCTCGTAGATAGCTTTTCATTGAACGAAATGGTATCTTTTGGCATGTAGCTTGCATTTAGGGATTTTTGAGATCCAACATTTGGTAGGACCCTAGAATTGAAACGTAAATAAAATATCAACTTAAAATTTACTCAATTAACCTAAGGCAACATTGAAACCTAACGAAACATCTAGTGGTCTAAGTTAGAGACATGTTTCGACGTCTTTAAACCTAGTAGATGTCACTCGCCATCTGGCTTCAGAGAGAACTATTATGGACTTGTGCTCCCTGTACTGTCGAGTATATAAAGGGAGAACCCTCTAGGTTGCAATCCTTTTATCCATATGAAGCCATGTCCACCGCCTTGTAACGATGATACACCGAACACAGCATTTAGGGAGATTACCTGCACGTACATCAAGTCCTTCATCAATTCTTCTTTCATTTGATTACCAAGGTGTATATGGTAGTTCACAGAAACCTGATACACCCTTTTACTTAGAATACCTGAGTAGTCATTTTCGATCTTTAATGACTCCATAAATTTGAAAAGATCATCGAGCACTTATCCTTTCACGCTCATTCAACCTGAAAGTGATAGAGTCACCTTTTGCTTATTTCTCGATTCTTAAAATATGAAACGACAAATTTTTGTTTCAGTGTCTTAAAATTAACTATCCACGAAATATTCCTGGTTAAAGTTAGCTTCCTTAGTGTTTTTTTAACATTGTTTCTGATGACAACTTTTTCGGAGTTTACCAACCAAGGAATCCCCTCCGAAGGGAATCCTGGTCCTTTTCCTACTTTTGGAAATATTGGTGCTCCTTATATGGCAATGTTGTCTCTTCCAAGGTTAACTGTTGGTTTTCCCATGTGGTTGTTTTCAACCTCGGTGGTCCTGAATACCTTGATCTCTATTCAACCATCACCTCCACTTGAACAACACCATGTTGATTCCAAGGTGAACCTCTCCCCTTCTTCGCTTGTTTCTTCATCCTCCTCTTCTACTTCACCTAGTGAAAGCTTGGATTCCAGTAACTAGCTGGCTAAGAAGAAGAAGAAGAAGAAAAAGAAGAAGAAGTAAAAAAAGTGAGAGGTTAATGTTGCAGCTATTGCACCTCGGACACCTTCCCTTGAGAAATCGTCCAGCCATCCACGGAAAATCAAATTCCCTTGCATGTTGTGCAAAGGTGACCATCTTCTTCGAGACTGCCCTGGCATTCCCAAGGTACTTGAAGCATGGTCCAATGGTCGTCCACCATTTCCTTTGGCTTCCAGAAGTCATATTGGTAGCACATATCCGACTAGTGCTAATACGACTCATAAAAAATAGGGTAAGATTACCAATCCCTGTAAGTTGTGTGAAGGGCATCATCCCATTCACCTTTGTCCATACATGGATGAAGCCAAGAGAATATTGGACAACCATACTATTTCTGTACCTTGCCTTCCGGCCGGTTACCAAAAACTTTCTTTGAGTCCTCCACTAGTTGATTCCATGATCAGTCAAGATTCATCCTTGGTCGATCCCACTCCCTCGAAAATTCAAATTTAGGAATCCATTCCCGACCAATCATTGGTCACAAAATCAGTTGATTTGACCCCGCTTGTGGCTCATCATGTATTTTCCATCAATAATGGATCTCATCCCTCTCATGTGCTTATTGTTTCTTTATATTCTTCAGACTTGGAGAAAGACTCTTCTGTCCCTGTAGTTCAAGAAGCTGCTCCTCCTTCTCCTGTGATGGAAGTCCTGGAGGATGCTCCTCTTGCTCCGGTAACACAGGGGGATCACCATTTCAGTTCTATGGTACCCCTCCAAGTATTTTTGTTTCTTCCTTTGATTGGAGTTGATTTGCAGGATACCACCTTCCTTCTTATGTTCCTTTTGAGATAACGGCACATACATTTGATCTGGTCGTACCCAACACCATTATAGATGAAGGCACATCTGTTAGTATTTTGTCTTCAACTACTTGGAAATCTTTTGGTTCTCCACCGCTTATGCCTGTTATGGAAAATCTGTTGGATTTTAATAGAGGAAGTGGTTAACCATTAGGGATCCTTCCGAAATTTCCTATTACTTTTGGAAGGAAAACCGTCTATATGGACGTGATGGTTGTTCCAGGCCCCTTATATTTCAATTTACTCTTGGGGTGTGACTATACTTATGTCATGGGGGCAGTCGTCTCTTCCCTCTTTCGTGTGATCTATTTTCCACATAAAGGTCGGATCATGACCATTGATCATATTTCGTTCTTTGGTCATGACATGACATCTGGTTCACCATCATCCATTCGGGGTCTTTATCTGCCAGTTTTATTTTCCCTGGTGTATGTTAATTATGTGGCTACCTATCCTGTGCCCACATTTAGTGATAGTGCCATTGTGCATTGTGTGCTGGGGGCATTGGGTCCTGATTTCCAAGATGTTGTTCTCCCATCATATGCGAACATCTTGGATTTCATGACCTCTTATTCGTCATCATAAAAGGTCGACGGAGCAGATTTCCTTGTCTTGTGTCAAGCTCCTTAAATAATGAAACAAGGCGTCCAGAGAATAGTTCATATTCTATGTCAACCTCGTTAAAAAAATGAATTAGGTCCCAAGGATAGTTCATCTTCTATGTCAACCTCATTAAAAAAATGAATTATCTCATGAGGGTAGTTCTTTTAATGTGTCAACCTCGTTAAAAAAATGAAACACGTTCTCGTTCAATTCGATTCTTTTCTCAGATCTCGTAAAATCCCAGTCGAGTCTTTCTCTGATCTCGTAATTTGAACCTTCACTCCATCTGCCTTTCATATGGACTGAAGCTTGGAGGGCATGTACCTCGAATTGAGTCACCATGCTGGGGGCATGCTTACTTTTTTTCAAGCATAGTTTGTTTCCATTTCAAGATTGTGTAAAAATGAAATTGGTTTCAAGCATAGTTTATCTTTGTTTCAAGCTTGTGTAAAAATGAAACCAACATCAAGTAGAGTTTCCTGATTTCAAGCTTGTGTAAAAATGAAACTATTCCCATTTTACCTCTTGTGATCGCCATTTTATCAGCCTTTTTTCTAGATGAACCTTGGTTTTCTCATTCCTTCATCACTATTTTCTTGGCCGATCATACACCTTCACTTGATTGTTTTACCCATTCCTGAGGAATCGCTGCAATGAGTGGTCTTGTTAGCCAACCTCTTAACCTTTACTTGTTTTGAGCAGTTCCACCATTACCGGAACCCATAGCTACCCTTTATACCACTCCTTCCTCCAGGGGGAGTCAACTTTTAGCTCTTTTCTGACTCTTAAAAATTGAAAATATTGCCGAGACTCTTATTGTTTTGAACTTGTTAAATGGTTGTGAAACGATATCTACCCAGTATACATTTACCCCTTTTTAGGGCTGGGATAGATTATTTACGAAAAAGGAATACCTTAGCCTATCACGACTAAGAGGTTCTCTTGGATGTTGTTTCTACCTTTTCGAATCTGAGAGACTATTTATGAAAAGGGCTGTTACACAACATTTTATCAACGTCCCTGCAATACCTCGTCCCGCATATTGGAGTATCATTACCGTGACTTGTGAACATTGTCATACTTTGCAAACACCTTCTTTGCATCCTTCTGCATAAGGACATCATTTCTCCTATTGGAAATTTCCTCAAAAAAGCACACAAAACCCATGTTTTGGCCTTGGCACGAATAGCCAATTCATCTCTCATGCCGATGTGGAACATTTGCACTAGAGCCTATGCCACCTGGCACTCTGTCTTAGTGCAGCCCTTGTGCCAATATTTTTTTGGAATTTTTTTTAAAATTAAAGGCGGAAGTTTCCTTCTAACTACCTCAGGGATGAGTCACTGGAAGTGGTTAAGTTGATGAGACACAGATCTCTCTCTTTAGGTAGTGGTTTTTACCTCCCATGGAACACTCCTTAAAGATAGGCCTCCCTTCCATGATTATAGGGATCCTAACCTCTCCCTCCCCCTCTATATAAACAGGCCTTCTCCCTTTATGAAAGCTAGCTGAACATATAGCCAAGGAGCTAAACTTGGAGAAGAATACTATAGCTGAGTAATTTCTATTGAGAAGGTAGAACCAAGGAGAAATCCGTAGAGAGAGTCCCATCTAAATTCCCGACGAGCCTTTGTGAGATGCGCTCTGCTTGAACTCTGTTGGAGGAGATCGCAGCATCAAAGCTTGGTTGTACTCTTCCTTCCATTGATTAATATACTCGACTATGGTGTTGGTTCCATCATTGTGTTATGTTTTTTATGTAATGCAATTGATTTAGTCCTCTTCGACTGACTGATAGTTACGAATGTGAACTAGTACGTTGTATATCGTCATTTTTTCTGTGTGTGTGCAGGTGTCCGAGAGTGAAAGCGAGAGGATCGTGATCTGTCAAACCAGGTGTTGATCATGTTAGCCCCTTATTAATTTTTTGACAAGAAAACAAGGGGCTAAATTTTTTTTTGAGCCTTCAAGGAATGCATTTCCCCTTAAAACACATCATCCTTGAAGCCTCATGTGCCTTGGCCCTTTGAGAAATCCTCACTGTTGTTTCCAGTTTTAAAGCCTCTCTGTTGTGAAGAAGAATGCCCAAAAAAGGTCTTTTTTTCCCTTTATTTCATCCCTTTTAAACCTCTATTTTCATCCCCTTGTCTCCCCTTCCAATTTCCCCACTTACCCTTTAAATCATTTAATCCCACATCCCCTTCTAAGCCTTTAAAATTACCTTTTTCTGGCTTAAAACCCCTTATTCCCTTTATCGAATGCCTCCTTTGGCCTCAAAATGCATTAAAACAGGCCAAAAACCCACTTTCCACTTTATGACAGGCTAAGCCCCTTTTAGGCCAGCCCCTTAACCACTTCCCCATATGCCCCGCGCCCAGAACCGAGTGTTTAAGGCCTGTGGTGCTAATCAAAATCGGAACATTTATAAGGGCATGTTTCTTTGTTAAACCACAAGCTTTCGATGCGATAGTGTTTTGATCTGTCAGCCTTCGAAATAGTCTCCACCGTTGATCTTAAAGCAATCCAACGGTCGAGCGCTAATCACATCGCAACCCCATCGCCAATTGGAGATTTTGTAAAGCACCATTTTGTGTTACGCTGATTGCCAATCCTCGATTAAATCTCCACTGTTCGTTCCCTTAGATCCGTCGGGCCTCATTTCTCCTGCTTTGCTTCTATACCTCCCTCTCTCCCCCGCCGATTTAATCTCTGCCATTGATCCCCTTCGCGATCCAACGGTTGGCGTTGAATCATGCATCGCCAATCGCAAGTTTAAACGGTGCCACCATCCATCTTTTTTGATTGCGATCCACCGATCCAATTGTGACCGTCCATTTGACCCAAGATCGACGGCCCACATTTCATCGCCTCCCCCGATTGCGATCCTCTGATTCAATCATAGTCGTCCGTTCATCCAAGATCTATGGTCCACATTGCATTGCGCCTCCACTATTTTTCTTCCATCGGACCTTCCTAAAGGTTCATCTTTTAACCCCGGTCATTGATCTCCTCTTGAGATCCAACGGCTCAAAGCTAATCCCCCTCTGCTCACGTCGGGTCCCACCTTTCACAACCGCTTCATGGGTGTTTCGTTGCATTCACATTCATTTCTTTGTAAATCACTTGAACCTTAAAAATCTAGGCTTTACACTAAACATTATTTCTCTGCCTCTTCTCCACCATTACGCCACCATTTCGTAGGCCTCCAAAGCATTCTTCTGCCACCACCCTGGATTTTATAATTGATTTTTTTCATTGTGCATGGTTTTTACAAAGTGGAATTTTCACTCTGCCTCCATAATCACAGTCACTGTAATTCAAAACATAGAAAGGCCATTATAGTGGCCAAGTGAAGCAGCAGAGATGGATTCGAGGGATTTAAGCTCGTAATTGAAGATTTAATGTGATAATCTTATATTCAAAAGGAAAGGATGTAGTGGGAAGACTAAAGAGCACATGAAATGACCATATTTGTGTTTAATATTAGCAGGACGTCTTTCTCCAGACAGTACATCTTCCCATTAAAGCCTCCATGCCTCCTCAAGCCTAGAAACAATTAATTACACTAACAAAAGCTTCTTAAAGACTTTTAGAATGAGCAGTTATGGAGTATGGAGGCCCGCGGACTTTCTATCCAGTTCACCCATTTCGGAAGGCAGAACAGAGAGATTTACAGCCAGAAATGACTCCAAAGAAACATCAGAGGTCAGATATCGACCTAACAAAGACCCCTCGGCCATAACATAAATTAAGTATAGCAATACAGTGCCATTAAGCGGTAGGGGCATGGACGCTTCCTCCATGCTATCTTAATGAATCAATTCAATGTTCATCATCCACTCCTATGACTCTTTTTTCTCCTATAAAAATCCCCAAGAATAGAATATATGGGTTCCAGATTTTCAGGAAAATACATTGTGAGAGAATTTTGTATGCTTTTTGTTGAACTTTTATATGAATGCAAAGAGCCCATCGGGTTTCAGTGATGAGGAGTTCCATGTATAATGAGGATTCTGGTCTTTGTGCTTCACATTCTATAACTCTCCCCTATATGTGATAGTTTAATTGTTCATCTCGTTTTCATCCATTTCGCTTGTATCATGTTCTGGAATGCGAGTGTCTCACCGGTTTTTGGTATGAATTTATCCTAATTAATACTCATGCTAGAACCTATCAAGCGCTTTAAATATGGCTCAGGAAGGATATACTGTTTCATTTTCCACATCAACCATACTTTTGCTATATTAGCTTCTATGGGATGTTATTTTTAAAATGCTATTTTCATGTATGGATTCTTAATTTTGTAAGCCCATTACATGTTGATATTTGTTTCTAGATATCATCCCAATGACAGTTAGTATTATCTCAATCTTTCATATGCAGTAAACACCTTCTGATTATTCACCTCTGTGAGGTAATTTAGAACCCAAACCTCTTTACAGTAAGCTGCCTTTGAATTGTTTTATACATTTGTATTAGAGTTTCACACCTTGCCTCTGCAGTATTGCTTTCCCTGAGTCAAGTTTCTGAAAGTTTTGGTCCCATTCAAATTAACCTTCCTATTTACAAGGGATAGCATGAGAGCATTTTTCTAATAACTTCCCATATTATATCATATGCTCCTTACTGTATAAGATGTCCTAGGCACTAGTCTTTCACAACTCAAGGCTATCTCTAGGATTGACAACATCTTTTTGGCACCGTTGCCGGGGAATTGAAGTTGAGAAAAGTTAAATCCCTAGGCCTCGACAAAACCTTATCCACTCTTCAAATAGGTGAGCATGGAGAGTTGAGAGTTGAGAGTTGTAGATCCCTCACCTTGGCGACTCCACATTCATTCATCAAAAAAATTTACTTGCAGTCTTGGCTCCTCGTAAGCCACACCTGAGGTCAGATACTTCTCAGCCAAAGACACCTTCTATGTCTAACCCAGAGAAGATCCTACATAGAAGGAGTTGGAGGGAAGGAAAATCAGTCCATACTGAGATTCCTGAATTCTCTCTAGAAGACTTTCCGTCCTCCTCCTCTCAAGTTGCACAAGTGCAAGATCCCGACTCCACTGTGGGAGATACCGACTACTACTCAGATAGTCCACCCCGGGGAGGTGTCTGAATTAAAGATGAATTTCACCCTACTCCTGAGGTCAAAGAGGTCAATGAAGTCACTGAAGTATCTGCTATTAACAACCTGTTGTTCCCGTCAACACCTCAAGATGTTGTCCAATGCATTCCTATTGTCATTCATACTTCACTTCCACCTCCTCCTCCTCCTTTTACACATCAAACTCTTGCACTACCTCCACCTCCTCCAATGTCCAATGTTCCCAGCTTCTTGTTGAATAAATATTCCCCCTGGCATTACCTCAAGTGTTGAATGATATGCCACAGGACTATCTGAAGATCTTACCCCGATTCAATGGGGAAAATGAGATTGAAGCTCAAAAACATCTTGAGGTCTTCTTCTATTTTGCAGAAAATTTTAATGTGAAACACCTAGATGTAGTCCTAAGACTGTTTATGCAATATCTTAATGGTGAAGCCAGAAAATGGTTTAATACATTAGGAGACCGTTCCATCACCGCTTGGGAAGGAATGGAAGATACTTTTTTGAGGAAATGGGGAGAGAAGAAATATCATGGACATTGTCTTACTGAGTTTAACACACTCTAGAAAAGACATAATGAAGGGGTGTCAGAGTTCATTAAGAGGTTTAAAAAATTGTATTTGAGCCTTCCTGCTGATATGAAACCTCATCAAACTATTGCTAAAGTTGTTTTCGTAGCATTTTTTGACTCAGAATTAAATTTCTCTCTGAGAGAAAGAAATCCTGCCACCCCGAATGATGCTCAGATAGATGCGCTAGAGTTTGAGGAAAATTTCACCTCCACTAGTAAGTCAAAGGGAAAGCCAGACCAAGATGCTAGAAGGAAAGGCAAAGAGGAGGTGTCTACTTCTAGCCAAGATAGAGACTCGGCTGATAACAGAACTGAAGAAATGAACAAAATGATTAATAACATTTCTAGTAAGTTGGTCAAACTTGAATTGGAGGCCAAGAATTCATCCTCTAAGAATTTCCAGAATGCTCCAAATAGGGGTTACAATCCTCAGTATAGGAAACCACCCCTGCAAATACTGCAAAGGGAATGAAAAGAGAAACAAGATCAGGTACCACACCCGCTGTACTTGGAAATTCAGGTAGATGGTCCTACTGAAAACACTACCTATGAGCAAGAGGATGCATATCTTGCTTTTTTGAATAGTGATGAAGTAGAATGCCCCCTGCAAGGAAGTGATGGAACTGAGATCTCATTACAAGAAGAAGAGAAGGCTAGAGGCAGAGAAGACCTAGATATTGATGACAATTCTAAGCAGTTTGTTGATTTCATGCAAGCATAGTTCAATGGAAGATATGATCTCAGATCTCCCAGGAAAAGGACTCGTACTCAAGATCAGGAAGAAGAGCCACCCCAGAAGGAAGCACCTACTCAGAAGGAGTCGACAGTGCAAAATGTCACAGAAAAAGGTAAGAGGCCTCTAAATGAACCTTTTCAGTCTAATGATCAAATTCCTTCTTCTTCAAAAGTAGTCATTCCCCCTAATACCAAGTTTGTGTCAAAAGAAGCCAAACCCTTGGCCGAAAATAAAGAGTCAAAGTAGGCCGCAATAGAAAAATCCTCTCCTGCCTTTAGTCTACAAAAGGAGATTGAGAAGGTCAAAATCCCAGTTCCCTTGACTAAATTGTTGAATCAGCCTGCATATCAGTCCCAGGTCACCTCTTTCATGCTCCGTCCAGAAGTATCACATATTCCAGATAGTCTAAACCTTCAAGAAGAAAGACCTATGGTTGTATTTGGCCCCCACATTGAGGAATTAGATGCTTCTACTCCTTTCTACGTGTCCCTAGTGATTCATGACCTACTATTACATAATTGTATGTTAGATTCGGGAGCTTCCCATAATATATTTCCTCTGTCAGTCATGGAACAACTAGCATTACAAATCACTCGTCCATATAAGGACCTTTGTTCATTTGATTCCAAAAGAGTTAAATGCCTGGGTATGATCAAGGATTTGGTGGTCAATTTGGCCCAAATCCCAGCAAAAAGTGTGGTGATGGACATCGTGGTGGCTGACATCCCAACTCGCTTTGGCATGTTGCTGTCAAGGTCACAGGGGACAAAAATCGGTGGGTCAATCAAGTTGGAATTAACATATGCTACTATCCCGGTTTTTGGTGGCCAGGAGAGGATGTTATACAGGAAAACCAGATTTGTCAGGATGGTTACTAAGGCTGACAACTCGGTTAATTCACCAGTCTACAGTAAAGAAGGTTATTTTTCATGTTTAATGTTGGAGGAAGACCAAGATTATGCTCAAGAACTATCATTCTGCCAGATCAAGACCGAGCAACCCTCCAAGAGCCATGAAGTAGGAATCTGGACACTTCACTTTGATGGAGAAAATTCTAGAGAAGGTAATGGGGCTGGAGTATTATTGATTTCTCCTACAGGAAAATGGGTCCCATTGTCTTTCAAGCTAGAATATGAAGCCACTAATAATGTGGCCGAATATGAAGCACTTCTGTTAGGGTTACAGATGGCCAGAAGCATGAATATACAGATTTTAAAAGTTCTGGGAGATTCAGAACTGGTAGTTAGACAAGTGAAGAATCAGTTTCAAACCAAACATCCTAGGCTGAGGGCTTATAGGAATGAAGTTTGGGACCTGGTGGAGAATTTTTTCTTGGAATTTAATATTTAGTTCATACCTTGGGAGCAGAATAGGATGGAAGAGTCCCTTGCAGTTGCTGCCAGTACTTTTTGTCCACCTCAAAACCCTCTCTTAAGATACGAAATTGAGGTACGTTATCAACCATCAATCCAAGATAACATTAAGCATTGGCAAGTGTTTGAGGATGATGAACAAGTGAAAATATTCTTGGAAACAGTTGGGGAATTATAAAACATGGAGATTGATGCTTTTAAATAAGAACATGCTGAAAACACTCCAGAAAATGAATGGGAAGAAAAGGTGGCTGGCCATAAAGTTCTGCAACTAAAAGGCAACGTTATACCCCGAGGACTAGTGCCCTTAGAAAGGTTGTTTAATAATAACGATGTCCCATTGCAGCCGCACAAAGTTGTGGAGGAAAATCAGGTGGAAGATTTTAACCTTGGTATTGATGCTGACCCCAAAATTGTGAAGATATCCAAGAAAGTCCCAGAGGAGTACAAAGAGCTCTACTAGAAATTATTCCAGTCATACAAATATGTGTTCACATGGTCTTATCAGGACCTAAAAACCTTCGATATCAGCATCATGCAACATAAAATTCCACTGAAGGGAGATGCGAAGCCATATAAATAGATGCTTAGACAGATAAATCCCCTGCCACTTCCCTCTATTGAGAAAGAAATTAAGAAACTATTGAAGGCCAAAATGATTGTGCCATTGAGATATTCTGAGTGGTTAGAAAACCTAGTCCCTGTCAGGAAAAAGAATGGAGAAATAAGGCTATGTGTGGATTTCCAAAATTTAAACCGAGCGTCCTTAAAGGATAATTATCCCTTACCCAAAATGGATCACATTCGGTAGAAAGTGGTAGGAGCTTCTCAGATGTCGATGATGGATGGATTCTTGGGTTACAATCAGGTGGTTGTACTACCAGAAGATTAGAAGAAGACTGCCTTTACCACACCATGGGGTACGTTTATGTATGCTAGGATTCCTTTCGGGTTGATTAATGCAGGGGCCACTTTTCAGAGAGCCATGTACATTGCCTTTGTTGGGGAGCAAGATAAGTTTGTGGTAGTATATTTGGATGATATCACTGTGTTCTCAAAAGACGATGTAGAGCACATTGAACACTTGCGTAGAACTTTCGAGAAGTGCAGAAGGTATGGTCTCTCTCTCAATCCACAGAAATCATTGTTTGCATTAGAAGAGGGTAAGTGTTTGGGACATATTGTAACCAAATATGGGGTAAAAATAGATCCTAAGAGAGTAGAAGTTATAAATGGCATTTCTCTTCCTAGAAATAAAAAGGAGGTGCAAGTGTTCCTTGGGCGCATTAACTTTCTGAGGAGGTTTATCCCTAACTTTGATGAGATATTTAGACATATAACTAACATGATGAAGAAAAATAATGAGGTAAAGTGGTCCCAGGAATCATGAGAGGCCTTTTCCAGGATAAAAAATGCCTTTGTTAAAGCTCCTGTGCTAGTTGGACCAGACTATGCCAAACAATTCATGATCTTTTCATTTGCATCACCTCATACAGTGGCAGGAGTTTTATTGCAAAAAAATGAAGAAGGGTATGAGCAACCCATCGCTTTCTTCACTCAGGTGCTCCATGATGTTGAGCTAAAATATAACATATTAGAAAAGCAGGCTTATGCTCTGGTGATGTCTCTCAAGGCATTTTGTATGTATGTCCTACAGTCACACATCACAGCATTTGTGCCCACAACTGCAGTAAAAGAAATCCTTATCTAAGGGGATAGTGAAGGAAAAATGGGGAAGTGGATTACCAAAATACAAGAATATGAGCTAGACATTCACCCTACCAAACTAATCAAGGGACAAGGGTTAGCCAAAATCTTGTTCGAATCAAACTGTCAGGCTCTAGGTATAAATTTGTCCATGATAGCAAATGAGGGGTCTGAGAGGAAAGAAGAGCAGAAGGGAGTAGAGATGGATACTCAAGAGACATATATGAAGTACCTAATCAGCTCGTGGTACAAAGAGATAGTGGAATATCTTCTAACACTCAGCTGCCCTCCTAGCTGCGACAAAGCTAAATACAGAACACTAAGGTTGAGATCACATAAATTCGTTGTTGCCAATGGTCGGTTGTAGTGGCGAGATCCTTCAGGTATTCTACTCTTGTGTCTCATAGAAGACGAGATCGAGAGTATAATGGCCGAATTTCATGAAGGAATCTGTGGGGGTCATTACAGCTGGAGGGCCACTGCTCACAAAATCTTGAAGGCTGGTTTCTACTGGCCCAAACTCTTTGGAGATGTGTTTGCCTGGGTCAAAGCTTGTGAGAAATGCCAAATATTTGCTGAAAGACAGAAGTTGGCACCTATGCCCATGATCCCTATTCACGTGGACAAACCATTCCAACAATGGGGAATCGACTTTATCAGTGAAATACATCCTCCATCGAGTGGATAGCACAAGTGGATATTAACTGCCATAGATTATTTCACAAAGTGGGTGGAAGATATACCCGCGAGAAGTGAAACAGATACTGTGGTGATGAAATTCATGGAAGAAAATAATATATCCAGATTTGGATGCCCTACCAAGATAGTGACTGACAATGCCCAGGCCTTCAAGTCTGCAAATTTTTTCAGCTTCTGCCAGTAGTATAACATTGCGTTGGGACACTCCATGGCCTATTACCCACAATAAAATGGCCTAGAAGAGTCTTCAAATAAAACCATAGTGAAAGCACTGAAGAAGGATATCAACGAAAGTCAGAAAAATTGGGATTCCCAGTTAAAATTTTCTCTGTGGGCCAATAGGATTACCAGCAAGAGAGAAACTGGGAAGTCCCCATATGAATTAGTATATAGGAGGGCAGTAGTATTCCATGTATAGTTAACCTTACCAGTAGCCCGATTCATGCAAGAAAGTCAAGAAGAACCCGACGATGTGACCAGGAGAATAAATCAGCTAGTGGAGTTAGAAGAAACATGGAACCAGGTAAGTCAGAGGCTAACTGAATATCAAGAGAAGATGAAGGACATTTTTTATCAGCACGCCAAGGAAAGGAAGTTGCAGGTTGGGGATGTAGTGCTTAGATGGGATATTCGAAGAGCTGAAAAGGGGAAACATGGTAAATTCGACCCACTTTGGTTTGGCCCTTTTAAAATAGTGGGACAAGGGAGAAACAACACTTTCAGGTTGGAAAATTTATAGGGAGACTTGCTTGATTCCCATGTAAATGGTCAGTTCCTCAAACCTTAATTCCAGTTCTGATTCAGGCTGAGAGAGCCTGATGTACCATACTATACATTAGTTTTTTGTTTTCATCTTTGTTTGAATGATGTGTGTGTTGCGATGAATCATGAAGAGAAAAATAAAAAGTGTTGAAGAGTGGTGTCCACACAGAATATTAACAGGTGGTCTGCAAAGTCCTTGACATGCCTAGGAATGAACGTGCTATGCCTAGGTGGAGCTAATGTTGATCATGTTAGCCCCCTATTAATTTTTTGACAAGCAAGCAGGGGGCTAAAAAGTTTTTTGAGCCTTCAAGAAATGCATTTCCCCTTAAAACACATCATCCTTGAAGCCTCATGTGCCTTGGCCCTTTGAGAAATCCTCACTGCTATTTCCAGTTTTAAAGCCTCTCTGTTGTGAAGAAGAATGCCCAAAAAAGGTCTTTTTTTCCCTTTATTTCATCCCTTTTAAACCTTTGTTTTCATCCCCTTGTCTCCCCTTCTAATTTCCCCACTTACCCTTTAAATCATCCCACATCCCCTTTTAAGCCTTTCAAATTACCTTTGTTTGGCTTGAAACCCCTTATTCCCTTTACCGAATGCCTCCTTTGGCCTCAAAATGCATTAAAACACGCCAAAAACCCACTTTCTACTTTATGACAGGCTAAGCCCCTTTTAGTCCAGCCCCTTAACCACTTCCCCATGTGCCCCGCACACAGAACCGAGTGCTTAAGGCCTATGGCACTAATCACAATCGAAACATTTATAAGGGTGAATTTCTTTGTTAAACCACAAGCTTCTGATGCGATAGTGTTTTGATCTGTTGGCCTTCAAAATAGTCTCCACTATTGATCTTAAAGAAATCCAATGATCAAGCGCTAATCGCATCACAACCCCATCGCCAATCAGAGATTTTGTAAGGCGCAATTTTCTGTTACGCCAATTTCCGATCCCCGATTACATCCCCACCAATCATTCCCTTAGATCCGACGGCCCTCATTTCTCCAACTCTGCTTCTATACCTCCATCTCTCTCCCATCGATTTAATCTCTGCCATTGATCCCCTTCGCGATCCAATGATTAGCGTTGAATCATGCGTCACCAATCGCAAGTTTAAATGGTGCCACCCTCTGTCCCTTCCAATTGTGATCCGTTGATCCAATCGTGACCGTCCATTTGACCCAAGATCGACGGCCCGCATTTCATCGCCTCCCCCGATTGCAATCCTCTGATTCAATCATATTCATTCATTCATCCAAGATCTACAGTCCACATTGCATCGTGCCTCCACTATTTTTCTTCCATTGAACTTTCCCAAAGGTTCATATTTTAACCCCCACCATTGATCTCCTCCTGAGATCCAATGGCTCAAAGCTAATCACCCTCCGCTCACACCAGGTCCCACCTTTCACAACCGCTTCATGGGTGTTTCGTTGCATTCTCATTCATTTCTTTGTAAATTTCCCAAACCTTAAAACTCTGGGCTTTACACTAAACATTAACTCTCTACCTCTTCTCCACCATTACGCCACCATTCTGCAGGCCTCCAAAGCATTCTTCCGCCACCACCCTGGATTTTATAATTGATTTGTTTCATTATGGAGGGTTTTTACAGAGTGGAATTTTCACTCTGCCTCCGTAATCACAGTCACTGTAATTAAAAACACAAAAAGGCCAATATAGCGGCCAAGTGAAGCAACAGAGACGAATTCAAGGGATTTAAGCTCATAACTGAAGATTTAATGTGCTAATCCCTTATTCAAAAGGAAAGGATGTAGTGGGAATACTAAAGAGCACATGAAACGACCATATCTGTGTTTAATATCAGCGGGACATCTTTCTCCAAACAGTACATCTTCCCGTTAAAGCCTCCATTCACCCTCAAGCACAGAAACAGTTAATTACACTGACAGAAGCTTCTTAAAGACTATCAGAACCAACAGTTATGGAGTATCGAGGCCCATATACTTTCTATCCAGTTCGTCAATTCCTGAAAGTAGAACAGAGAGCTTTATAGCTAGAAAGGACTCCAAAGAAACATCAGAGGTCAGATATCGACCTGACAAAGACCCCCCAGCCATACTATAAATTAAATACAACAATACATTGCCATTAAGAAATAGGGGCGTTGATGCTTCCTCCATGCTATCTTAATGAATCAATTCAATGTTCATCATCCACTCCTGTGACTCGTTTTTCTCCTATAAAAATCCCCAAGAACAGATTATATGGGTTCCAGATTTTCAAGAAAATATGTTGTGAGAGAATTTTGTATGCATTTTGTTGAACTTTTATATGAATGCAAAGAGCCCTTTGGGTTTCAGTGATGTGGAGTTCCATCTGTAACAAGGATTCTAGCCTTTGTGCTTCACAATTTGTAACTCTCCCCTATATGTGATAGTTTAATTGTTCATCTCGTTTTCATCCATTTCACTTGTATCATGTTCTGGAATGCGAGTGGCTCACCGGTTTTTGGTATGAATTTATCCTAATTGATACTCATGCTAGAACCTGTCAAGCGCTTTAAATATGGATCAGGCGTGATATACTGTTTCATTTTCCACTTCAACCATACTTCTGCTATATTAGCTTCTATGGGATGTTATTTTTAAAATTCTATTGTCATGTATGGATTCTTAATTTTGTAAGCCCATTACATGTTGATATTTGTTTCTGGATATCATCCGAATGACATTTAGTATTATCTCAATCTTTCATACGCAGTAAAAACCTTCTGATTATTCGCCTCTGTGAGGTATTTTAGAACCCAATTCTATTTACAGTAAGCTGCCTTTGAATTGTTTGATACATTTGTATTAGAGTTTCACACCTTGCCTCTGCAATATTGCCTTCCCTGAGTCAAGTTTCTGAAAGTTTTGGTCCCATTCAAATTAACCTTCATGTTTACAAGAGATAGCATGAGAGCCTTCTTCTGATATCTTCCCATATTATATTATATTCTCCTTGCTATATAAGATGTCCTAGGCACTGGTCTTTCACAACTCAAGGTTGTCTCTAGGATTGAAAACACTAGGAGCGAGGAGCGAGCCACTCTTTTCAACGACAACAACAACATAGGACCTCCGGTAAGTCATCTATAGAATCTCTGTCCATTCGTTAACTAGGAATCAATATTATAGCATGTCTTGTTTGTGACTAGACCGACTCTAGGGCTAGTGGGATCGCCTCTGTCCGCAGAGGGGATTTACGTCACCAACAAACTGGCGACTCCACTAGGGACTAGTGCGAGTTTTTCTTTCACCCATTAGGTCTTATTTGGTCTTTTCTTGCTTGTTTTAACTTTTTTGATTATTATGCTAATTCGTAAAGCCTTGTTCAGCCACAAAGGATCAGATCTGACCTCTATCCTTCAAAATTTTCCCTTTTACCTGAGTGAACTAGCTTGGTGCGTTTTCTACTTACATAGACACAACGATTGGCACATGCTGCTAGTGTTGTGCCCGCGCCATCCCCTGTTTGGCGCTGATTATAGCCAAACAACTGCGCCAACCCCTGTAGGTGTTAGGGTTTGCTTTTTTTTGGAGATTTTTGGTCAGGGCTTGTACTTATGGGTTATTTTAGGTATGCATTGAGTGCTTTGAGATTGTTTTTTATTGTGATTAGCTTCATTCCTTTAGTTTTTTGTCCATTTCCTATCATCATCGCAACCTTAGGGTTTCTAAGTGCTTTGGTATGCTGAGCCTCCTATAGGAGTTTGAGTCTTTTGTTTCGTAGTCAACTTCATTCCTGGTTTGGTTGCATTCAGCTCCCTTGATCCATTTGAGTGATTGCATTGGTTGAATGATTCTTGCCTCTTTCGTTCAATTTTCCTTCTTGTCACTCCAGGCACAGATCATTGCTTACATGGGTCTGTTTGGAAATCTTTCTTCAATTTAAGAGATTGCAACATTGGTTTGAGTTTTTTTATGTTTGTCTTGGGTTGATTGAAATTGTTTCGCTTCAAATTTTGCATCAACGTTCTCGAGCTAGTGTTTCGATTTGTTTTTCATGTTATTTAGTGCACTGTTTTCTCTACTACATCGAAAAAAATAAATATAATTTGTTTGCATTCTTGTTTGCATTGTGAAATTGAAAGTCTTTCGCATATCTAGCATTGGAAAATTCTAGGAAAGATTGTTCATTTTCATTAGCTTGCATCGGATACTGTAGTGGATGTTTCTGCGTGTTCTCATTATTCACTATCACTTGAAAACTCCTAAATTTCTCATAGATAAATTTTCATCGAACGGAATGATATCTTTTGGCATGTAGCTTGCATTTAGAGATTTTTTGAGATCCAACATTCGGTAGGACCTTGGAATTGAAACATAAATACAATATCAACTTAAAATTTACTCAATTAACCTAAGGCAACATTGAAACCTAATGAAACATCTATTGGTCTAAGTTAGAGACGTGTTCCGACGTCTTTAAACCTAGCAGTTGTCACTTACCATCTGGATTTAGATGCACTAGTACAGACTTGCGCTCCCCGTACCATCGAGTATATAAAGGGATACCCCTCTAGGTTTCAATCCTTTTATCCCTAGGAAGTCAGGTCTGCCACCTTGTAACCGTGATACATCGAACACAAAATTCGGGGAGACTACCTGCACGTATGTCAAGTTCTTGGTCATTCTTGTTTCATTGATCACCAAGGTGTATATGGCAGTTCATGGAAACCAGGTACACCCTTCTACCTAGACTACCTGAGCAGTCATTTTTTATCTTTACTAACTCCATAAATTTGAAAAGATCATCGAGCACTTGTCCTTTCATGCTCACTTAAAAATAAAAGTGACTAGAGTCATATTTTGCCTGTTTCTTGACTCTTAAAACATGAAACAACGAATTTTTGGTTTCAATATGGTAAAATAAACTACCCACGATTACATGCCCATTAAATTTTGATCTCTTGGATTTTATTTGTTTGCCTTGGTTTTTATCCAAGAGTCTTCATTTTCGATCTCTTTTCCTTTTCTAGTGTACTACGTTCATAGTGGCAGAACCATCAGTTTCTTCTAGTGGTAGTCCTTTCTCAGATTATTCTTCTGAAGCTTCTCAATCCTCTAGGTCTATCGAGCTTCAGTAGCCTATTCTCCCATCAGAGTACCCCTTTGGAGAACCATTTGAGTTCAATTGGCCTCTTTCAAACTCTTGGGTTGGGTTTGGGGTCGGGTAACACTTTCCCCCTCTTACATCGGGATCACCATTATTGGCTGCTATCATACCTCCTAGTCCTCGTAGTCTTTTACAAGATCTCACAGCAGATTCAGATATGGACTCATCTAGTCCTATTGGCACTAAGGGGATTCTTGTTTCTGATGAAGAATACCAATTTTTTTTAGGAAAACATCCCTCAAGAGTCCGCTCAATCTTCACCCTCGGTGTCGCTTCCAGCCGGATATAGGTCCTTGGGTTAGATTATAGCCGGTATTGCCTCCATGGTAGCATCAAATCCATCAAGGGGTCTGATCCTTCCATCATTAGGGATGTCGCCAACGACATCTGTCTCGTCAACACCTTTTGTTACATCTGTCCCAACTAGACCTACTGTCTGCGTGGCTGCATCAGCACTGGTTGTAAAAACTTAGTCGTCAAGGGCTTCGCCTTCATTAGATACTTCAATTTCCATGGCAATCCCTGATGACCTATCTTTCGAAGAGCATCGGCTGGCTACTCAACAACAGAGCTCCCAGACTTACCAGTCCCCTCAAGATTTTGGTGAATGCCTTCATTAGATACTTCAATTTCCATGGCAATCCCCGATGACCTATCTTTCGAAGAGCATCGGCTGGCTACTCAACAACAGAGCTCCCAGACTTACCAGTCCCCTCAAGATTTTGGTGAACCTTATCTTTCTCATTATGACACAGTTGGTAACCCCATTTATGCACTTTCATTTCATTATGATGAGTATGAAAACCTTATCTATTTTCCTGCTTCGAAATCTTATCAGTTCCTTTCTGGTTTTAGACCTACCTTGCCTTTGCAACTTTCTAACCAATAAGGAAAACCCTTTCAGGGACAACCTTTGGTTCAGCAAGCGTATGCTTACGGCCCACAAGGGAAACCATTTCAGGGACAACCTTCGGTCCAGCAAGGGTATGCTTACGACCCACAAGGAAAACCCTTTCAAGGACAACCTTCAGTCCAACAAGGATTATTTTATGTTCCGCAAGGACAGTCTTACAATCCGCAAGGCCAACCTTTACAAGGTCAGCCTATGATCCAACCTTGGCAACCTCAAGGACCTTCTGGGCAACCAATATATCAACCAAGGCCTTCATACGGTCATGGGGGGTAGATTTTTCCATCTCAAGGGCAACCTTTCGTGCAACCGCAACACCCATATCCTCCAATTGGTCCAAATGTTGCGCAGCCAGGGCCATCTTATGGTCCTTCTCTAGGTCAACCTGGTCATCAGGCACAACCTGGTCTACCACAGCCAGGGCCATCTTATGGTCCTGCTCCAAGTCAACCTAGTCATCAAGCACAAACTGGCCCATCGTAGCCATCACGCCAACCTGCTCCGCAGCGGCAACCTAGTGGCCCTCATTAGTCAAGTCAACCTACTCAGCAGGGACAACCTACACAGATAATCCACCCTTTTCAGCCATCGCTCTACTCTACACCACAGTTGGGTCAATTTGCGTGCTCGATTTATCCAGCTCAGCAAGGCCCTACTTATCAGTAGCCCGTTCGACCCCAAGATGCCTATTACCCACGAGGTCAATATCGACCGGTTTACAATGCGCCTCAAGGTTTTGCTTATTACCCTCAACCACCAGGATATACTTACATTCCACAGCAAAATATTTATGCTTCTCAATCAGTACCCTCATATACTCAGAATTAGTATCTTGGTCCTCAACCTCCGTATCCTAGTCCTCAGCCGTCGTATCAGCCAAACTATCCAGCTCATACCCCTTATGGTCTGAATCCTTCAGGACAGAACCAATGGGGGCAGACTTACACTCAACTAGGATGGAATGTGGGTACTAGTCCTTATCAAGGACCTGTTATGCCTTTCAACCCTCAATTACCCTTTCTCGCCACATTGGAATTACTGGATGTGTCTAAATTAACGAATGATCCAATTCTTCATAATCTGTATTAGCCTCCGGTCCCAACTAAGGTTCCTGGTGATTGCCCCAAGTTTGAGGGCAAAGCTAGAGAAGACCCCCAAGCACATGTTGTGACATACCATTTATGGTGCTCTTCAAATTCTTGGGTAGATGACTCTATTCGACTCCGTCTTTTCCAACGAACTCTCATTGGAGCTGCTACTAAGTGGTACATTGAGCTATCTCATGGTATCTTTCAATATTTCAACTCTCTTTCTATGGCGTTCCTTACTCATTTCCAGTTACCGGTTCGTTATGAAGCTGCGACGCATCTCCTAACATCCTTGAAACAGGACTGGGCTACCCACATCTTGGACGACACTCATGAATGGAGACGTTGTTGTCGTCTGATAAATTTCAAAATTCGTAATCAGCTTCTTACCCATTGGTTCACCACCTCTTTTTTCAATCAGATTGCAAAAGATATAGCCATGGGGGCATGTGTTATCGAGGAATAGGCTATTGCTCGTGCCCAGTACCTTGAGTTAGTGTACTCTCAATCGGGCATTTTGTATGATATATTGACTAATGCCCCACGACCTGGGACTTCTAAAGTGCCAGCCACCCCATATATCAATGATGTTATTGGTTATGTGTCTCAGAATTCAAGTAAGTCTTATAACACTGGGAAGCAAAAACAAAATTCTTCTAATGATTCTGCTTCTTAGCCTACCCTAGATTCTGGAAAAACCTCAGAGGTCAACGTTGTTCAGGCCAATCCTGTGGACAAGACACCTATTGTTCTATCATTCATCACCGCCCTAAGAAACTTAAAAAAGGTGACCACCTGAAACATAAAGGGGAGAAATAATTAAAGGAGTGAGTGGGTTGGTGTGAATGAAAATGCATAGAAAAAAGGGGGATAGGAAATATAGTTTTAACTTTGTGGTAAAAATTTACCCAAAATAAAGGAGTATATATGTGCAAGACAGCTGGATAGAGTGGGACCCACCCGAGTTACGAACAGTCAAGAGAAGAAGACAACGCTAAGCGTTTCCGGGGGGATCAAGGATGGCAGGGGGAAGGGGGAAGGTCAACCCCTAGAATGGTGGTGACATAGCAATGGTGTGACCCGAGAGAGGTATTCCGTGGGATGATGGCCGCAGGCTTAGAGCCACTCCAACGCCCCACCGGACTTTTTAGTGGGCCTATTCAGATAACATCTATCGCAAGTAACACGAAGGTACGGTAAGTCCTAGGACACTCGGTACATGACCAGTACTGGTATTTATCCCGGTGTGTGGTATACACCTAACCAAACTCTAATAACCAATAGCCAAATGCCATGCGTCCCAATGTTGACGTCCTTATGATGTCAGCCCTACAAGTGTTGTCCTAGCCTCATTTTTTGGGTAATCTAAAGCCATTTAACCCTGTTTTTTGTTCATTGTGGTAAAATAATTTCTTTTACGAGATATTGTATAGCCAAAGTGTGAGCTCCCAGTGCCAATTCTACCAAGTCGCTTTCAACTTCCCTGCATCGTTTTCTCTTGAGCATTTTCCTTACTGCGCAGGTATTATGTCCCTCTTTCACTGTCTAAGTTTCCTTCCACTTTTCATTTTTCAAAATGGTCACGGGTAGAAACAATATTAAGAAGTCGGAGTCACAGGAGAAGATTATTTTCCCCCTAAAAGGCATAGAACAAATGATGAGGAAGATGTCAAGGATGAACCGCCACTAGAAAAAGTGGCACTGTATGGAGAGTCAGAAAAAGGAAAAGCTGGTTTTATGGTGATATATGTTGGTCCATCATCATCTGATTTCTTAGAGGTTTCGCAAGCCTTCTCCATTAACAGGGCCAAGGTAGGAGATGAAATACAGGGCAAGAATAGAACTATCAGAGAGAAGCTTTGGTCTGAATTAGCAGGATATGTAGACAAATATCATACTCGGCTTACTGTTGAGCTTGATATGGATAAGGAGCCTCTGTTGATGGCCATGACTAAAGAAATTCTAGATCCATAGGCTGGGACCACCAGCTACAGAGTTCTAGAGGTTGCATTTAACATGTCACAGGTCCCCCCAATCAATATAAGCAATCTGTTTCAGTGTTTCGGCGACATGCTGAAAGACGAGGTCGTGAAGCTCTCTCTCACCCTAAGGAAGCTACAAACCAAGTATAACCAAGTAGTTGAGAACCTCAGGGTAGAAAAGACTAATGCTCGGGCACTTTCAAACAATCTGCGGAGTCTCCAAGTAGCTATGAATGGCAAAAGGAGTGGTAAATTTGATCCTCGGGGTCATGTCATTTCAGAGTTACAAAAACAGGTCGCAACTTTGAAGCATAAATTGAATATGCCTAGTTTTTAGCATGTGAAAACTACTGAATTATCCCAGATGGAAAATGACAAGGCTGACCTAGTGGAATCCCTAGCTAAAGAGAAAGAGGAGAGAGCTAAAATTACTAGCGAGATGACTGCCCTCCCACAGAATATGGATGAGTTGCAAAGAAGCTGGGATACACACGTATGCTCCACACCACTTCCTGAAGTATCTAACTCACTTCTGGAATAGCTAATTACAGTACTAGCTGACCTTCAAGTAGTAGAGAAGTAGGCTCAAACTGCACAACAAAATATTCATGAGCTCGAGGCCCGTCTCAAGGAGAATACCAAAATGGTAGCAGCTTTGCAGAAAGAAATAGAAGAGGTGAAACAAGAAAAGCTACAACAAGAAAAGAATATCAGGGACTTGACGAGCTGGATGAAGGGAAATATCACCCTCTTAGAAGCCTGATGCTTAATCTGGATGGACATCATCATGGAGGTAAGGAAGCATTGGGCCTTTCTGAATTTAATTGAAGAAAAAAAGGTCGCGGCTCGTCAATTCAAAAGGACTCTACATGAAGGGCATACAGATGCTGCAACTAAGGTTGAAAGTGTCGGAAGGTATATTACCTTCCTGAATAATTTTAGCTCAGAAGAATTGGCTAGCTAGGGAATGAAAAATAGGTTCAAGGAGGTAGCAGAATGTGGAAGGGTAATGGAAAATGAATCTTTGCGCAACCTTGCACTGGACAGTTTGGAACAGATGGTGACTAGTTTGGGACAGTTTGAAACGAAATGGATAGAACTGACGCTTGCAAGCATCCCATCATGCTAGGAGCCTACAACTACTGTGTTTCAACTGTTAAAAGTATACAAGTGCAAAATTATAGAAGTGATGAGTCAGACATATGCAACGTCTGAGAAGACCACTCAGCTTAAGGCTGAAACAATAATTACCTCACTTGGTAAGGAGTTCTCCCTTCTCTATCAAGTTAAGCAGTGGTTGCCTACTCAAACGAACTATGCCGAATTGACAAAAGTACATTCCCTGGTCGGTGCTTTTGTTTCAATACCTGGTCCTATAGCTGACATCTAGTAGAGGTGTAGCGATCATACAAGCTCTCCAATCACCGTGTCTGCGTCCCTGTTAACTCCATCTTCCAAAAAGAAAGCCAACTCTTCCACGACTACAATACTTCCTTCTCCAGTAGCAGCCATGACTCCGTCTCACCAGAAGCAATGATAAATCATGATTGCGCCTACATGGCCTCTTACTTTATTTTTCTTTTCACTTTTAATTTCGAGTGAAATTCATATTTCACTCTTGCATTTTTATTTTCAGTTAGTAATTTGTTTGTATTTCCATTAGAAATGGCTTCAAGCCCACTTTGTAAGATGATGGGAGGTGCTCTACCTCATCAGCAATTTTGATTTTTGATTAAGACTTGAAACATCATATAGGCATGCGGAAAAGTTATTTTCCCAAAATATCTTTCCACGTATAGAAATCAGAAGTTATAAAAGCAGAGAGAAAAGACATATACAGGGTTACATTTTTTTGGAGAGACTATCAACTAAAACGCCCTGTGTATGTATTTTTGTATGGTCTAGATAGTTGATGTTAAAGAACCCATTGGGACTTGGTATAAAGAGTTTTTTTGTTGAAAAGGATTCCACATGAAATGCTATAAAATTTGTACTCCTTCCTATTTGATTTTATAGTGTCCACTTCGTCTCCATTCATTTTATTGTATCTAAATGTTTTGGAATGCAAGTGCTTTATATTGGGTGTGAATTTATCATAGTTTGTACTCATATCTTTAAATTTATAGCACTTTAAATACGGCTCAGGCATGATACTTTGTTCACTTTCTATCTCATTTTCACAACTCTTCTAATAAGCACTTTATGGATTCTTATTTTAATATAAGCCCATTTACAGTGTATATCTCACTTCATATTCCTTCATAGTTTCCACTTACGCATACCTTGATAATTTCTTATCATTTTAATAGTCGGCCCTCTTTATATAAAGATGATTTGTAGCTATATGATGCATCTACTTATTTAGCCTCATACAGAATCCTCAGAAGTATTCCTAGTTGTTACGTTGTTGTGTAACCAGCTCCAAAAATAGAAGAAGAGAGATATGAACGCCTTAGAAATAAGCCACTTCGAGGGGGCAACCTCCAATACATTACATAAATGAACAATTCTTGGATGATACAAATGAATAAAACCTCCTTCTATATATAGGAGTCCATGGGGGCACAATATAATCCTAGTGGGGCCACAATGTAATCCTAGCCGACCTAACAATAATAATGCAAGGGAACAATAATAACAATATGGGGGTTACAGGGGTACACTAATAACAATAAGTGGGGTTAGACTAACATAATAAGGGACCACACTATTAATATAGGGGCTTAACATGCCCCTCTCCTTCAAACAAGTGTTGTCCTCAACGCTTGATTATTTCTTGATGCTTCTGTATAAAATTTTCATCCTCCCATGTGGAATCTTCTACAAGAAAGTTCTTCCACTTGCTGAGAAAATCTGAAATTGATTGTACTTGTCGCGTTCTTGTTTCTGTGACTCCTTCAGAACTTCTTTTGATGTGATGTTGATCTTCCGGTTGTATCATTTATTTTTGCACCAAAGTTAGGTTATCCTTTGAGAGTTGGAGAACTTGTTGTTGATGCTCGATGTGATCTTCCACTAATTTATCATCCATATTTGCCATTATTTGATCCTTCAAACCACCCAACTTAGCCTCCATTTCTGCTTTTAAATCATCTATTTCATCTTCAATTGCTCTTCGTAAGATCGAAATTTGTTGCACTTGGTACCGTAATTTTGATATCTCATACTGCAATTCTTCCTCTTCATGCATCATAGTATAGATTTCTGAGGGCTTAATGGGTATGGAATTATTTTTTGGATGCATAATAGAACCCATTACTGATAAAAATTCTTCAATATGCCCTTGGAATCAATTCCACTTGATTCTTCAAACAATACTTATGCAATTCGGAAAAACAATTACACGCCTTTTACTTGCTTTAACGAGCTCGATATTGAAATTGAATTATCTTTGTAATTGAAAATCTTCGATATTTGAAATTCAGCCCTGTAGTAGCACCATGAAGCTTCTTTCAAATGCCACAGCTCTGACCTGATTTGGATTCTCCAAGACAAAGTTGTGTCTAATATCCCACAATGACCTAATTATAGACTGGTTCAGTAGAGCGAACTTGTACGACTTGCCACGTGTCACTGTTTTGTTCTTTGTCTCTGAAATTGATAGCCAAGAAACTGAAGGCTGTGTACTTGCGACCAATTTTGATGGCACTCCAATCCAATCTCCAGAGAGAGAGTTATTGAACTTTTCCCACGATCACCTCTTTGAGATGCAATTCTGGAGCCTAAAAAAGCACTACCTTCCACAGATCATATCTCCGAAAATATTGCGAACCAAGCTCTGAAATTTTTTGAAGAATTTCCTCAAGATTTCAGCTTCGCACCATATGAATTTCAGATTCTGAACCTTCGTAGAAAAATTTTTATAGCGAAAATTCCACGATGACCTGTTTAGGAGCTTGAAAAAAGATCTAACTTTCACAGATGATATCTTTGCAAATATTGCGAACCAAGATCTGAAATTTTTCGAAAATGTTCCTCAGGATTTCAGCTTCGCACCCTAAAAATTTCAGCTTCTGAAACTTCGTAGAAAAAAATTTATAGCGAAAATGCCACGATGACCTGTTTGGAGCAGTGAAACCCTAGAATCCCAAGGCTCTGATACCAAATGTTGTGTAACCAGCTCCAAAAATAGAAGAAGAGAGATATGAACGCCTTAGAAGTAAGCCACTTCGAGGGGGTAACCTCCAATACATTACATAAATGAACAATTCTTGGATGATACAAATGAATAAAACCTCCTTCTATATATAGGAGTCCATGGGGGCACAATATAATCCTAGTGGGGCCACAATGTAATCCTAGCCGACCTAACAATAATAATGCAAGGGAACAATAATAACAATATGGGGGTTACAGGGGTACACTAATAACAATAAGTGGGGTTAGACTAACATAATAAGGGACCACACTATTAATATAGGGGCTTAACATACGTTTATCTCTGAAGGCTTTGTCCCACTATCACCAAATTTCTACCATTGGTTAGTAGCAAGGAAGCCATATTATTGTCTACTTCTATTAGTTATATCAGGAACTCCTTGCATTTAAGATGTCCTAGGCACTTGTATTTTTACAACTCAATGCTTTCTCTAGGAGTGAAAACAACATCCAAGGGGAAAAAGAGGGGCAAAGGCAAGGCCAAAGCCGATGCCCCAAAAATAGAGTCCTCTAAACCTCGTGCTGATGATGGTTCACAACGCAAGCTGAATTATCCCTGTCTGATTTTCGATGAGGAACACTACACTAAGGATTGTCCTAGATGAGCTAAAGTTAGTAAATTGCTCAAAGGCACTAAGGGAAATCCGGTTTTCCTTAAAGAACCTCTTCCATCTCAGCAAACACAGATGGTCGATCAATCTGCGCCATCTGCACTGTTTGGCTCTCAAGTGTTCATGATGAATGGTTTTGCACCTGTTTCCATCGCTACTCGGTTGAAAGATTATACTGGATCATGTCAAGCAGCTGGGAAAGAGATCATTGATTTTCCCCCTCCCCCACCTGCCTCTGGTCCTCTTGATATTGAAAGGCCCAGTGCTGAACCCGTTGTACGACCACCTTCTAAAGGTGTTCTCTAGAAATCTTCTTATAATCCTAACACCCGTGTTGCTCAGCATTACAGTATTATTGAGGATTTAGCATAGGCGCCATCCGCGATGGAAGCATTAGAAGTGCTTCAGAGTTGTCCATCTCAACGAAAAGCGTTATTATCTGTGATCGACGGGATTGATCCTTCTTATTCTAGCCTTCTCTCTTTCGACTTAGAGAATTTCGTCCCCTGACTCCTGCACCAGATTGCGCTTGTCATACAAGTCGGTATTAATGGTCTCAACATCCATAGAGCTGTTGTGGACGAAGGTGCATCCACTTGTGTCATTTCATCTGCTTGCTGGAAGGCTATTAGATCTCCAACCCTAAATTCATCACCCAATTCCCTTGAGGCATTTGATGGAACGGAATCAAAACCCTTGGGCATTCTCGCCAGCTTGTCGATCACATTACAAGGAAAGATGGTCAATGTCAAAGTAGAAGTAGTTGACGCTAAACTCAATTAAAATCTCCTACTCCATCACAGTTCGACACACGCTATGCTGTGCGTTCTATCCACCCTCTTTCATCTTCTAAAGTTTCCACATGAGGGCAAAATCATTACTGTCGACTAGTTGTCATTATTTACCTCATCTTCTGAGAACAACGTTCCATACATGGATCACATTCCTTCTCCCCTCAATAGCATAGGGCTGAGTCTTTTAAAATATCCCACCCTCATGGGTATTTTTCCCCTTCCACCACCAAATAGCTTTCAATTTAATATGATCTCTCACTCAGATGACCCTTGTTTTTCTCATTCCACTGTCCCCATCTACTTGGCCGATCATATGCCTTCACTTGGTTGTTTTACCCATTCTTGAGGAACATTTGTAATGAGTCATCTTGCTAGCTAACCTCTTAACCTTTACTTGTTCTGAGCAGTTCTTCCATTACCGAAACCAGTTGCTACCCTTTATACCACTTGTTCCTCCATGAGGAGTTAAATTTCAGCTCTTTTCTAACTCTTAAAAATTGAAATATTTCCGAGAATCTAGTCGTTTTGAACTCGTTAAATGGCTGCAAAACAATATATACCCAGTATACGTTTACCATTTTTTTGGGTTGGGATAGATTACTTATGAAAAAGGAATAGCATAGCCTATCATGACTAAGAGGTTATCTCAGATATTGTTTTCTACCTTTTCGGATATGAGGGAATATTTATGAAAAAGGCCTTGCTGGATTTTTCTTTTACACTTTATTTTCAAACTCTCTAAACATGAAAAGATGTTGAGTTCTCCCTTTTTCAGACTCGTTAAAAATTGACGACATCGGACTCCGTCGTTATGACCTTACTTGAGTTCCTCCTTCCTAGGGCTCGTAAAATCTACTAGGTTGGATTTCTTTGAAGGAAAAACTTACATCGCAAGCATATGTTATCCCCTTCAAACTTTTTTACAAAAATAATTGGGGTACTCGCCAGAAATGGTGGAGGAAAATGGAACTAGAATTTAGTTGGCAGTATGTCACTCTTGAACATGGAACTTGTCTGCATTCGTGTCGGGTTGGGGATGTCTCACTTCATCATTTGTTTGCCTCCATGGGTTTGGGTAATCTCTTTTGACTGCTCATCTTCTCTTTTCCACGTCACTATGACCTCAGATCCCTTGATGTTAAATACTACCAAATCCAGTGTCGTGCCGCCAATATGTTCAAGAGAAGTTTTTCCTCTCCAATTTTCAACCTCCCTCTAATTATTTGTTGGTCTTGATTCACAAACCATCATATTCCTTTGTCTCGTGCCAATGATGTGGGAAAAATTATGGCCCTCCTTCGACCAGGTCACTTCCTGTCAACTTCAGCTCATTTTCCAGGAAGTTTATCTAGAGACTCCCTTTAGGTACCCTGAAGCCTGAATGCCTTAATGGCAGGTTCTTTGCATCCATCACAAGGTTTACATCATTGGCCTTCGATCGGATGATTCTGCAGGTTTTCGATGCTAGATCTCTGTTCACATTCCACAGATTATACCTTTTGTACCTTGAGAGCCATTGTCATAATTGGTGGTTTCTCTCACATCTGTTAACAACTCTCACTATTGGCTAGTAATTAGACGATGTTTCGGCATGTTCGACTTCAACTCATCTATTCGCATGCTCAAACTTGTACTTTGTTTGGGTCGAGATGGAGCACAAGACCCTAGGTTTTTTCTGATGAAATACAGGTTGTGGGTTCTTTATGGATTACTATGACTTATTACATGATTCTTGTGATTGGATGGCTGTGACTATACCTGAGTCTATTTGTTGATCCTTATTGCTGGATGGCTGCGTCCATACCTCGGATCTCACTTTTTGTGTACTTTATTATGGATGGTTGTGCCCATACCACATATCATGTATCAAAGATATCAGTTTTATTTGTACTTGCAGGTTTTCCGACAACATTGTTTGGGTCGAACGTGTTCTCATAAATCATTTCGCCCCTCCCTCTCTCTCAGACCTCATGCTTTAAGGGGCATATGTTACATAGCATTTTGTCACCGTCCCTGCAATCCCTCATCCTGCATATTGGAGGATCATTCCTGTGACTTGTGAATAGTGTCATACTTTTCAAACACCTTCTTTGCATCCTTCTGCATAAGGACATCATTTCTCCTGTTGGACATTTCCTCAAAAATTCACACAAAACCCATGTTTTGGCCTTGGCACGGATAGCCAGTTCATCCATTGCACCGATGTAGAAGATTTGCACTAGCGCTCGTGCCACTTGGCACTCTGTCTCAATGCAGCCCCCACACCAAGTTGTTTTAGGAATGTTTTTTTAAATTAGAGGCAGAAGTTTTATTCTAACTACCGCAGGGATGAGTCACTGGAAGTGGTTAAGTTGATGAGCCGCAGATATCTCTCTTTAGGTAGTGGTTTTTACCTCCCATGGAACACTCCGTTAAGATAGCCCTCCCTTCCATGATTATAGAGATCCTAACCTCTCCCTCCCCCTCTATATAAACATGACTTCTCCCTTTCTGAAAGCTAGCTAAACATATAGCCAAGGAGCTGAACTTGGAGAAGAATACTATAGCTGAGTAATTTCTATTGAGAAGGTAGAACCAAGGAGAACTCCGTAGAGAGGGTCATGTCTGAATACTCGATGAGCCTTTGTGAGACGTGCTCTGCTTGAACCCTGTTGGAGGAGATTGCAATGTCGAAGCTTGGTTGTACTCTTCCTTCCATTTATTAATATACTCGACTATGGTGTTGGTTCCATCATTGTGTTATGTTGTTTATGTAATGCAATTGATTTAGTCCTCTTCAACTGACTGATAGTTACGAATGTGAACTAGTACGTTGCATATCGTCATTCTTTCTTGTGTGTGTGCATGTGTCCGAGCGTGAAAGCGAGCGGATCATTTTCTGTCAAACTAGGAGCGAGGAGCGAGCCACTATTTTCAATGACAACAACAGCATAAGACCTCCGGTAAGTCATCTATCGAATCTTTGTCCATTCATTAATTAGGAATTAATATTATACCATGTCTTGTTTGTGGCTAGACCCACTCTAGGGCTAGTGGGATTGCCTATGTCTGCAGAGGGGATTTACCTCACCAACAAGGGCCTTGTTGGAGTTTTCTTTTCCACTTTCTTTTCAAACTCTCTAAACATGAAAATAAGCTGAGTTCTCCCTTTTTCAGACTCATTAAAAATGGATGACATCGGACTCCGTTGTTATGATGTTACTTGAGTTTCTCCTTCTTAGGGCTCATAAAATGTACTAGGTTGGATTTGTCTAAAGGACAAACTTACATTGCAAGCATATGCTATCCCCTTCAAGCTTGTTTAAAAAAATAATTAGGGTACTTGCCAGAAATGGTGGGGGAAAATGGAACCAGAATTTAGTCGGCAGTATGTCCCTCTTGAACATGGCACTTGTCTGCATTCATGTCGGGCTGGGGACATCTCACTTCGTCATTTGTTTGCATCCATGGGTTTGGGTAATCTCTTTTGACCGCTCATCTAATCTTTACCACATCATCATGACCTCAGATCCTTTGATGTCAAATACTGCTAAATCCAGTGTCGTGCTGCCGATATGTTTCAGAGAAGTTTTGCCTCTGCAATTTTCAACCTCCCTCTGATTTTCTGTTGGTCCTGATTCATAAATTATAATATTCCTATGTCTCGTGTCGATGATGTGGGAAACATCATGGCCCTCCTTCGACCAAGTCACTTCCTGTCGACTTCGGCTCATTTTCCAGGAAGCTGATCTAGAGACTTCCTTCAGGTACCTTGGAGCCTGCATGCCTTAGCGGCAGGTTCTTTGCATCTGACGCAAGGTTCACATCATCTACCTTCGATCAGATGATTCTACGGGTGTTCAATGCCAGATCACTGTTCACATTTCATGGATTGTACCTTTTGTACCTTGAGATCCATTGTCATTATGGTGGTTTCTCTCGCGTCTGTTAACAACTCTCATTATTGAATAGTAATCAGACGATGTTCCTGTATGTTTGAATTCAACTTGTCTATTTGCATGATCAAATTTATACTTTGTTTGGGTCGATATGGAGCGCAAGACCCTGGGTTTTGTTTGATGAATTCCAGGTTGCGGGTTCTTTGTGGATTACTATGATTTATTACATGACTCTTCTGATTGGATGGTTGTGACCATATTTGAGTCTATTTTTTCATCCTTATTGTTGTATGGTTGCATCCATTCCTCGGATCTCACTTTTTATATACTCTATTATGGATGGTTATGCCCATGCCACATATCATGTATCAGAGATATCAGTTGTATTTTTACTCACAGGTTTTCTGACAACATTTTTTGGGTCGAGCACGTTCTCATAAAGAATTTCACCCCTCCCTCTCTCTCAGACCTCATGCTTTAGGGGGCATTTGTTACACAGCATTTTGTCACCATCCCTGCAATCCCTCACCCTGCATATTGGAGGGTCATTCCCGTGACTTGTGAGCAGTGTCATACTTTGAAAACACCTTCTTTGCATCTTTCTGCATAAGGAAATCATTTCTCATGTTGGAAATTTCCTCAAAAAAGCACACAAAACCTATGTTTTGGCCTAGTTGCGGGTAGCCAGTTCACCCCTTGCGCTGACGTGGAAGATTTTCACTAGAGCCCGCACCACCTCGCACTTTGTCTTAATGTAGTACCCATGCCAAGCTATTTTGGGAATGTTTTTTAAAAATTATAGGTGGAAGTTTCCTTCTAACCACCTTAGGGATGAGTCACTGGAAGTGGTTAAGTTGATCAGCCATGGATCTCCCTCTTTAGGTAGTGGTTTCCACCTCCCATGGAACACTCCTTGAAGATAGGCCTCCCTTCCATAATTATAGGGATCCTAACCTCTCCCTCTCCCTCTATAAAAACAGGTCTTCTCCCTTTATGAAAGCTAGCTAAACTTGGAGAAGAATACTATAGGTGAGTAACTTCTATTGAGAAGGTAGAACCAAGGAGAACTTTGTAGAGAGAGTCTCGTCCAAATTCCCGATGAGCCTTTGTGAGACGCGCTCCGCTTGAACCCTGTTGGAGGAGACCACAACGTTGAAGCTTGGTTGTACTCTTCCTTTTATTTATTAATATACTCGACTATGGTGTTGGTTCCATCATTGTGTTATGTCGTTTATTTAATGCAATTGATTTAGTCCTCTTCGACTGACTAATAGTTACGAATGTGAATTTGTATGTTGTATATTGTTGTTTTTTATGATGTGTGTGTAGGTGTCCCAGCGTGAAAGAGAGTGGATCGTGATCTGTCAAACTAGGATCGAGAGGCAGCCACTCTTTTCGACAAAAAAACAACATAGGACCTCCGGTAAGTCATTTTATCGAATCTCCATCCATTCGTTAATTAGGAATCAATATTATAACTTGTTTTGTTTGTTTCTAGACCCACCCTAGGGCTAGTGGGATCGCCTCTATCCGCAGAGGGGATTTACCTCACCAACACCTTAACCTTGACCTTAACCTTAACTTTAACTATAACCTAACCCTAACCTTGACTAAAACTTAACCTTGACCTTAACTTAACCTAACATTAACCTGAACCATAACCTTAACCTTCACCTTAACCTTATCTTAATCTTAACTATAACCTAACCCTAACCTTGACCAAACCTTAACCTTAACCTTATGTTTACCCTTAACCTAACCTTAACCTTAACCTTAACCTTAAATTTACCCTTAACGTTAACCTTAACCATAACCTTAACCTGACTAAACCCCTGACTTTACCCTTAAATTTAAATTTACCCTTAACCTAGCCTTACCCTTAACCTTAAGCTTAACCTAAACAAACAGTTAACCTTAAATATAACCTAACAATAACCTTGACCAAACCCTTAACATTAACCTTAACCTTTACCTTTACCTAACGTTAACCTTAACCTTAACCTAACCTTAACCTTAACCTTATCTTAACCTTAACCTTCACTATAACCTAACCTTAACCTGGACCTTAACTATAACCTAGCCCTAACCTTGACAAAACCCATAACCTTAACCTTAACCTAACCTTCACCTTAACCTAACATTAACCTTAACCTTAACCTTAACCTTACCTTAACCTTAACCTTAACCTAACCCTAACCTTACCCTAACCTTAACTCTAACCTTATTCTTAACCTCACCCTTAACCTTAACCATAATCCTAACCTCAGGTTAAGGTCAGGGTTAAGGCTACATTAAGGGTAAAGTCAAGGTTAAGGTTAAGTTAAGGTTAAGATTAGGTTAAGGGTAAAGTTAATGTTAAATTTTTGGTCAAGGTTAAGGTTTAGGTTAAGGATAAGGTTAGTTTAAGTGTAAAGTCAAGGTTAAGGTAAATTTAAGGTTAAGGTTAGGTTAAGGTTAAGTTTAAGGTCAAGGTTATGGATAGGTTATAGTTAATTTCAAGGTTAAGGTTAAGGGTAAGGTTATAGTTAGGTTAAGGTTAAGGTTAAGGTTAGGTTAAGGTTAAAGTTAGGTTAAGGTTAAGGTTAAGGTTAAGGTAAGGTTAAGGTTAAGCGGTCAAGGTTAAGGTTAAGGTTATGGGTTTAGTCATGTTAAGGTTGAGGTTAAGGTTAAGGTTAAGGTTAGTATAAGGTTAAGATAAGGTTAAGGTTAAGGTTTTGGTCAAGGTTAGTGTTAGGTTATAGTTAATTTTAAGGTTAAGGTCAAGGTTAAGGGTAAGGTTAAGCTTAGGTTAAGGTTAATATTAGGCTAAGGGTATAGTTAAGGTTAAGGTTAGGTTAAGAGTAAAGTTAAGGTTAAGGTTAGGGTTAGGGTTAGGGTTAAGGTTAGGGTTTTTTCAAGGTTAGGGTTAGGTTATAGTTAAGGTTAAGGTTAAGTTTGAGGTTAAGGTTAAGGTTACGGGGTTAGTAAGGTTAAGATTAAGGTTAAGGTTAAGGTTAATATTAAGGGTAAGGTCGAGAATAAGGTTATGGGTCTTAACCTTGACGTTCACTATAACCTAATCTTAACCTTAACCTTAACCTTAACCTAAACTTAACCATAACCTTAACGTTAACCTTGACCTTAACCTTCACCATTAACCTTAAACTAACCTTAATGTTAACCTTGATATTAACCTTAACCTAACCTTAACCTTAACCTTAACCGTAACCTTAACCTAACCTTAACCTTGAATTTAACTATAACCTAACCTTAACCTTGACCAAACCCTTAACCTTAACCTTAACCTTACTAAACCTATAACCTTAAACTTAACCTTTACCCTTAACCCTAACCTTACCCCTAACCTTAACCTTAACCTAAGGTTAATATTATGGTTAAGGTTAAGGTTAAGGATAAGTTAAGGTTAAGGGTAAGGTTAAGGGTAAGGTTACGGGTTTACTCATGTTAAGGTTAAGGTTAAGGGTTTGGTCAAGGTTAGGGTTAGGTTATAGTTAAGGTCAAGGTTAAGGTTAGGTTAAGGTTAAGGTTATGGTTAAGGTTAGGTAAAGGTTAAGGTAAGGTTAAGGTTAGGTTAAGGGTAAAGTCAAGGTTAAGGTTAGGCTAAGGTTAAGATTAGGTTAAGGGTAAAGTTAAGGCTATGGTTAGGGTAAGGTTAAGGTTAGTTTACAGGTAAAGTTAAGGTTATGGTTATGGTTAAGGTTAGGTTAAGGTTAAGGTTAAGGTTTAGGTTAGGGTTCAGGTTAGGGTTAAGGTTAAAGTTAAACGTAAGGTTACGGTTAAGGTTTGAATTTACCCTTAACCTAATATTAAGCTTAAGCTTAAGCTTAACCTTATATTACCCTTAACCTTAACTTAACCTTAACCTTAACCTTGACATGACCGTAACCTTCACCTTCACTTAACTGTAACCTTAACCTTACCCCCTTAACCTTAAACTTAACGTTATCTTACCCTTAACCTTAACCATAACCTTAAATTTGACTTTACCCTTAACCTAACCTTAACCTGAACCTGAACCTAACCCTAACCTTGACCAAACCCTTATCCTTTACCTTAACTTCACTAAACCTGTAACCTTAACCTTAACCTTACCCTTAACCTTCACCTTAACCTTGACTTTACCCTTAACCTAACCTTAACATAACCTTAACTATAACCTAACCATAACCTTGACCAAACCCTTAACCTTAACCTTAACCTAACCTTACCTAACCCTAACTTTACCCTTAACCTAACCTTAACCTTAACCTTAACCTGATTCTTAACCTTATCTTAACCTTAACCTAACCTTAACCTTAACTAAAACGTTACCCTAACCTTAACCCTAACCTTAACCTTAACTTTACCCTTAATCTAATCTTAACCTTAACTATAACCTAACCTTAACCTTAATCTTAACCATAACGTTATCTTTACCCTTAACCTTAACCTTAACCTTAACTATAACCTAATCCTAACCTTGACCAAACCCTTAACCTTCACCTTAACCTAACCTTAACTATAACCTAAATTTAACCTTAACCAAACTCTTACCCTTAACATAAGCTTAACCTTGACTTTACCCTTAACCTAACCTTAACCTTAACTTTACCCTTAACCTATTCTTAACCTTAACCTAACCTTAACTTAAACTTAACCTAACCTTAACCTTAACCTAACTGTAACCTTAACCTTACCTTAACCTAACTTAACCTTAACCTTGACCTTGACCTTAACCTTAACCTTACCCTATCCTTACCCTTAACCTTCAGCTTAACCTTGAATTTGACATTAACCTTCCCCTAACCTTTTTCTTAACCTTGACTTTAACCTAGCCTTAACCTAACCTTAACTATAACCTAACCCTAACCTGGACCAAACCCTTAACCTTAACCTTAACCTAAACTACCCTTAACTTTACCCTTAACCTAACCTTAACCTTAGCCTTAACCTGATCCTTTACCTTATCTTAACCTTAACCTAACCTTAAATTTAACCTTAACCTTAACTAAAACCTTCCCCTAACCTTAACCCTAACCTTAACATTAAATTTACCCTTAACCTAATCTTAACCTTAACTATAACCTAACCCTAACCTTAACATTAACCATAACATTATCTTTACACTTAACCTTAACCTTAACCTTAACTATAACCTAATCCTAACCTTGACCATACCCTTAACCTTAACCTTAACCTGACCTCAACTATAACCTAACCTTAACCTTGACCAAACCCTTACCCTTAACCTAACCTTAACCTTCACTTTACCCTTAACCTAACCTTAACCCTGACCTTAACCTAACCTTAACCTTAACTTTACCCTTAACCTAATTTTAACCTTAACCTTAACCTAACCATAACCTTAACCTTACCTTAACCTTTACCTTGACCTTAACCCTAACCTTACCCTATCCTTACCCTTAACCTTCAGCTTAACCTTGATTTTAACCTTAACCTTCTCCTAAACTTCATCTTAACCTTGAATTTAACCTTAACCTTAACCTTAACCTTACCCTTAACCTTCACCCTTAACCTTAACCTTAACCTTAACCTCAACCTTATCTTAACCTAATCTTAACCTTAACCTTAACCTTAACTTAATATTAACCTTAACCATAACATTAAAATTAAACTTAAGCTTAAAATTAAGCTAACCTTAACCTTAACCTTAACCTAACCTTAACCTGACTAAACCCATAACCTTAACCTAACATTAACCTTAACTATAACCTAACCCTAACCTTGACCAAACCCTTAACCTTAACCTTAACCTTAACCTTTCACTACCCTTAACCTTAACCTTAACTATAACCTAACCCTAGCCTTGACCAAACCCTTAACCTTAACCTTAACCTGACCTTAACAATAACCAAACCCTAACCTTGACCAAACCCTTACCCTTAACCTAACCTTAACCTTGACTTTACCCTTAACCTAACCTTAACCTTAACCTTCCCCTAACCTTAACCCTAACCTTACCCTAACCATAACCTTAACTTTACAATTAACCTAATTTTAACCTTAACCTAACCTTAACCTTACCCTTAACCTTGACCTTAACCTTAACTTTAACTATAACCTAACCCTAACCTTGACCAAACCTTAACCTTAACCTTAACTTAACCTAACATTAACCTTAACCATAACCTTAACCTTAACCTTAACATTAACCTTAACCTTATCTTAACCTTAACTATAAGCTAACCCTAACCTTGACCAAACCTCATCCTTAACCTTGAGTTTACCCTTAACCTAACCTTAACCTTAACCTTAACCTTGAATTTACCCTTAACCTTAACCTTAACCATAAACTTAACCTTAAACCTAACCTTAACCTGACTAAACCCGTAACTCTAACCTAACCCTAACCTTGACCAAACCATTAACCTTAACCTAACCTTACCCTTAACCTTAACCTTATCCTTAACCTGAATAAACCTGTAACCTTAACTATAACCTAACCCTAACCTTGACCAAACCCTTAACATTAACCTTAAACTTAACCTTTACCTAACATTAACCTTAACCTTAACCATAACCTTAACCTCAACCTAACCTTAACCTTATTCTTATAGTTAACACTGGAAAATCATACAACAGAAAGCCACATAAAATAATGTCGAGCCCAAGGATTTACAGGACAGGGATACATTATGGAATCAAAAATATTGAGAATCTCTAAGGTTTTGAGCAATTCAAGATTTAACTAGTCATAATTACCTGAATTCGCTCGTTTTCCTTCGAGAAGAGAGCCTTCTACACACACTGGAGCCCAATAAGTGCGCATTTCTGGAAATGAAAAAAGCCCCTTTCTGGGACCATAAGCAAGCAAATGACAGTTTCTCCTTACGTGAAAACTGCTTAAGGACAACACCAACGCCTCCTTAGGCCTTGTGTGAGCACACAAAAGCATATTTCAGCCCACAATGGAATATTGCCCCTCCTTTGGGTCACTATCAACCATGTACCAAGGGAGGGAAGGAGGTTTGAATGCTCACCTATATAAACCCTCAAAGAGATGAAAATTTTGTGAGCACAAGTTTATGCTGGCCAAAGTTGCCCAAGCAACACCAGCTATTCATGTGAACCAAGGAGCAGGAGCTGAAGAATGGGACTCAATTGTTAACCACTCAACAATTTCAGTCCATTGCAGCAAAGAGAGAGAGTTGAACTGCATCAGAATGCAGAACTTGAAGGAAAAACATCCTTGCGTCAGGTCCTAGAGCCTCTACCTAGGCCCTTTGGTAAGTGGGTAATATTTGTATTCATTCCAAGAATTAAATGAGAAGAAGGCCATCAAGCCATTGTTTACCTTTTTATTGTTTGGAACTCTCTATTTAGCTTCTTTTTATGTTTTTAGTTTTAATTTTTCAACAGAGCATACTTAAGTGTATTACTTCATTTTAAGTCTTATACTTCTGAGCTCACCCCAGATACTGCCTATTACTTATGGTTTAGAGAAAATACCACATTCTCTAAATGCGTGTGATTTCATACACCTGAGTGTCGAATCCACCACAACAGGATTGGCGACTCCACTAATGTGTTTCAAGTTTATGTGGTTGTGCCATTATTTGGAGGAGACCCTTAGTCTATGCTGGAGTGGAGTTGATAGCCCTCTAACCCATCTTCCAATCCCTAGACTCACTGAAGTGACAGACTGAAGAAGGCGGCTCCTAATTTTTTTTTTACTTGCAAGAATTTTTCACGCTGTTTTTAAACACAGACGCGCAGTGCGCGCGTTCAGGAGTGACCTGCGCGCAGGAAAGCGCACCTGTCAGAAGGTTTTGTATGCAATTTACAGAGAGATTTTTTGTCCATATCTACTTCATTTTTCTACTTGTAAGTGTGTTGGGAAGCCCCTAATGTATCTGCCAACACCTATGTTGATACCCCACAGCTTCTGAAGACTAATTTTTGCTGCTTTTTGTAGGAATTTAGTTAGTTTTCATTTAAGTTGATTTTTTGCAAAAAGTACTCACATAGTTTAAGTAGGGGTCGAATTAACCATTGCTTTCCAAAAAATTTATGTTTTTGCAAATTTTGGTATGCACGCTTAGTTTAACTAGTCCAAGTAAGTGGCTCGGGACCACACATGCATAAGCTAGTGTAGAAATTGTTTAGTTTAAATTTTAATTTTTGCATTTAGGAAATTGCGGGACTAGGATTGAGTCGCAAGTTAGAGTAAGTAATATCTACTATCTTTGCGCCATTGGGTGACCCTAGACAAGAATATTAACACTCTATATTTTTGATTCGCCATCTCCCTTTAGTCACTCACACAGACTAATTAGCAGGTCTTGGAAGCGGCCCATTATTCGCAAATGATTTTTATTTGAGCAAGGAACAATGTCACATAGTTTAACTAGGGGGGAATTTGTTACAGATCACCAATATCCATATGTTAAAATAATGAGATTTTTAACCATATGCTCACACAAATTCACCCACTAAGAAAAGAAAGCCACCTAAAAATAACTTAAACCAACTCACTAAACTCTCCCCACAGGGGCCACAAGAGAAATTATAGTTTAAGTTAGGATCAAGGGGGTAGGCATCCAATAAGCCGCCTTGATCACAATTCACATTTGAAACATAGAAGTTGTGTTTTTAGGGATCTTAAAATCCACCTATCAGCCCATGGAAAAGAAAACCCAAGCACAGCAGAGACCCGATTCATAGGGGGTTAGGCTTAGGCATAGTGTGTGTTGTATCAGTTGGGGCTACCTGACCTGTCTGATACTTGGTACTGTTAGTTGACTACCGAGAAGCTCAAGACTTAAATGCTCACGTGGGATGGTGGTTCTTAGTGGCCAAAACTAGGGCACCCTTTACCCTATAAGTGACAGTGCAGGCAAGCGCCGAACCCGCTACCCTTACCTTGGTTGATTCTCTTCAGCTGACTAGGGGCATCACCAGTTCTTTCGGGACGTTGTGCTAGAACTTGCAAGAAATCCTCTCAACGCTTAGTTAATTTTGAGAGTGTGATGACATTATTAGGTCTTCTAGGATTTTTTTAGTATCACGCGCAAACAGAAGAAACCATTTTTTTCTTGATTGATCACATAGATTAAATTAAAGGAAAAATCATTTATTTTTCGCTTTGTTTTATGTATGTGGCCATAAATTTTACGTGATCATAGACTCAATCCCCTAAAAAAAAAATTCCAAAACCTAGCTTGGATGACCCTCAAACGGTTCCAATGGAACCTCGTCGGTCCAGGCGTCTTTTGGACCCATTAACGAGAGGGGTTCCAGGTCTTTCGCCATTTAGGCGTCAAAGACGAAACATTGCCACAGTGGTTGGTTCCTCTTTTCTTGGAGCAACCTTCGTTGGGAACCCTAGTCGGTCTCCCAACACCACACCGCACATCACTCCCCCCTCGTCCCCTAGGGGACAGAAGAGTGCATCCCATACGGGAAACCAACTGAATTCACAACCGGGTACATCACAGACTAACCCCCATTCTAACCAGAACTTTGTGTCTTCACACATTACCATGGTGTCAACCTCTTAATCACCCCTCTTAGTAGTGTTAAATCTACCAGATTTAACCAAGCTCACCAATGACCCCATTGCACACGACCCCAATTGGCCTCCCATGCCCACGAAGCTCCCTTCAAACATACCAAATTTTTAAGGCAAGAAAGCAGAAGACCCAAGGAATCATATAATGACCTTTCACCTGTGGTGCTCATCAAATAGCATCATTGACCATACTATTCGATTGAGGTTGTTTCAATGCACTCTCACGGGAGTGGCCACAAAATGGTACGTCGAGCAACCCCTTGCTTCACACAGAACATTTAGCGCCCTCGCTACTACGTTCCTCACTTATTTTCAGTTACCCATTCACCATGATTCGGGAATGGAATTACTGACTCATTTCAGACAATCTCCCTCTACCCACATTTCTAAACATCTCCACGAGTGGAGATGGCGTCGTAGCTTACGCAAAGCTCAACTCGACAATCGATTCCTTTTATATTTGTTCTTGAAAACTCTGACAGTGGAGATTTCAAAGGATTTTGCGCAACGTAACCCCACATCCAAAAAGGACACAATCAGTAAAGCCTAGCAGCTTGAACTGATTTATACGCAATCAGGGTACATATACAATATCTTGCCTAATGCCCTGTGCCTGCAATCTTATCAAGAATTTCCAAGCACGTTGAACTCTGCAGACAGACTTATTGGGTTGATGACCCAAGGGTACCTAGGCAACAGTAGTCAAAATATCGGTTATACACATGGGTCTACCCAGGACATGTCTCAACCTGGATTCTAAAGTCGTCATATGTAGTAGAAAAATTTGACTAATAGGGCACTCGCGTATCACCAAGGAGGACCTTAACCTCTAGCCAAGGGGACCCAGTATGCAGAAAGAAAAACTAACGAAAGAACTCCCTCCGAACGACCAGGTGCAAATATGGGACAACATTATGCTCAATCCCAAGCACATAACCCACCAACAAAAAACAATGCACAGGTGAACTTTGTGCAACCGTCCCAAGATCAACCACACCAGTATGATCAGGAGAATTACCCTCCTAATGTGGTAAAACAAAAGGTAAAAAACAGACCCAAAGGGAACCCTGGACAGGTGGAAACAGTCTACAGTGCCCACCGCATCTCGGCCTGGAGATAACTTCAACCAAAATTAGAACTAGGAGCCAAGCAATGCTCAAAAGCAAGGCAAAAGGCCACCTCTATGAAAAAACAATTCTTGTTCAATATGTGGTGAGTACGGGCACTATACTCACCACTGTCTCGAACTCCCTGAGCTTAAAAAGCTCCAGAGTAACCGAGGACAATGGGGATCTTCCCAGCCAACTACAGTTATGCAAGAACCCTTCCCCTATCAAGGAACGGTCAGCACTCAGCAGCAAAACCCCAATGATTCTGAGAAAAATAGCCATGAAATGTACATGGCAGGTGAAGAAATAGTTTTTCAAACCCGGAATCACATCTATGACACCCCACCAGACACCGGTATGTCAGGGGCTAGTACGTCTGCATTGACTCTATCTTTAACCATTCCAAATATTCCTTTGGAACCATTGCCAAAAATTGTTAAAGGGCCTAATAGGCGAGTAGGTAACTACTCCAAGGAAGCCCACAATTATAACATCATAGATGATTTAGCCCAGTCACCTCTTTCTATGTTCGCTTTGGAAGTATTGCAGTCGTGCCCGAAACAGCGGAAAGCCCTACTTTTTTCCTTAGGCGCCGTTGACCCTGCCGACATGTGCATGATGGCTTTTGATTTAGACAAAGCCACCCCTAGGCTTCCCTCTATGGTCACCTTTTAGATACCAATATTGGTACAGAATATCACTATTCACTGATGTATCATAGATGAGGGTGCATCCACATGCATCATGTCAAAAAATGTATGGAAAAAGTTAGGAGCCCTAGAACTAAAACCTTCCGTCATCTCACTCAGGGCATACGATGGTTAGCCCTCCACCTCTATCGGTCTCTTCAAAAAAGTACCGGTCTTCTTAGCCAGAAAAATGGTCCACATAGACATCGAAGTCTTGGACGCTCACTTGGATTACAATATACTCCTTCGGAAAAGTTACATGTATGCCATGTCTTCCATAGCATTCTCCGTTTTCTGCATCATGATGTTCCCCCACGAGGATCGAATCATTACAGTAGACGAGATGATGCACACTGAAAATAGTCCCTTGACCAATATAGATATGGTTCTACCTTATGTAGACATAGTCCCTGATGGTCTTTCATGGTATCAAGAATATGGCCTTGGCCAATTCAAGTCATCGTCCATCCTAGGATCCTTCCTAGGAGATCCTCCTATTATCCCTGAGATATCACCCGATACCACAGTGGCCCCCGTATCCATGATGTCCACGTCAAGCACCAAGGTTATTCATGACACAAACTCAAGTAGTAACAACACCGAGGCATCAGCTACTGCAACCTCCTTAGTCTATGCCACCTCCCAAACTCCTTTCCTATACCCACCTCCTAGATTTACCTCCCAGCAGGTCTTGGCAACACTGGTACTACCCAACATATCATTGGCATTCCCAGTGTGGTACCTTGTTCCCCCTTCAGGAACGCCAGATACCAATGTTACCATGTTTGGGTTAAAGCCTCTTGGTCTCAAGGAGCCCCAACCTACCCAAATAGCAGTCGAAACTGCCCTCGCAAGGGAAATCCCCGCTGCGAAACCAGCGACCACGATAAATAAAATCGCTAAGAAAGGAAAGAAAGTGGTGACTCCCACCATGTAGAGGGAATCAACAGCCTGCACTATATGTGATGTCACAGAACACCCTACTCACATATGCCTGGAGTTGGATGAATTAAAACCACTCCTTGGCTGCGAGGAAGGCACCTCAAAATGGTACTCCCATAAAAAGGAACTTGCCACCAAAAATTTAGGAAAACCGTTGCGTACCAATCACGCATGCGCCCTCTGTGACACCTATGGGCACTATACCCACCATTTTCCATAAATACCATGGTATCGGGATGCCTTACATGTGATCGAGTGATCCTATCAAGAAGATCCCTCCATCTAGTCCACCAATGACGAGCCACGCACCATCTTGTACTTACAAGAGGAGCACTGATACATAGAGCGCCCCCCAATAATGCCCATTATATGTTGCACGCTATGCGATGAACATGGCCACTACCTTGAAGAGTGTGTTGAATCGGAACTCATCCATATATGGTATCCAATCGAGAGGGTCTACTACGTGGGGCTATGGGCAGCACAATTCACATGCCCGTTATGCACTGAAAATCACTTATTGGAGGATTGTCACTACATACCTCGCTTCCGACTAGCCCTTGCTAGCCTCTACTTAGCCATAGTTCATCTTTCCCAAGAAGACGATATGGATTCCGAATCCATTGGCAGATCCATGACCCAAGTAGAGTAGATGAGCGGGTCAATCATGTTCTTGTCTGCCGAAGAACGGCCTAGCAAGCAACCCATATTTACCGTCACAAACACGTCACGAAAGCCACCCACATGCACATTATGAAAGAAGATGAACCATATAGTAGTCCACTTCCCCAACTTAGCAGCATATCGACGATGGTACCCCGCCTGCCCTCAGACCACGCACGATGGGAGACCTATATCACAGACTTTTTGCCTGATATGTCAGGTAATCATTACAACCGGCATTGTACTAATGTCTCATGACTCCGTCCCACTATATAAATGATTAATGCTGTAGAAAAGAGGATGAGCGACCTTCAAGAATGGCATAAAAGATACATCATTGACCCAATGACACCCCCAATACCATGATGGTGTTATAATCCTTCTTCGACCCCGCCACCAGGGTGGTTCGTCACAGCAGCTAAGACCATAAACCAATCATGTAAACCTCAGGCCCAGCTGAGGATAACATGTGGCCTATGTGATCTAAACGATCACCATATCAATCAATGTAGATAACTCAAACCCCTTGCAAATATTCTCTGCATAATCACATCTCTCCCTCAAAAGCTTCTCTCTAATCAAGAGAAGATTACATGGACTTACTATCAAATTTTCTGACACTTTCATGATACATTTAAGTGCACGCATCTCCCCAAACTGAGAGCAGCTAGAATAGAATTAAGTCACCCACCAACAAAAAAGGGAGGTAAGTTCCAACCTACGACGTAAAAATGGAAACAGAAGATGCCTTAGTCTGTAACAGACCCTTTCCAAGTGTCCACATCTAGAACATTGAGTAGTGTATATTCTCACACTATCTACTCTGTCAGCACTGTGATACCCTGCACCATCTACACCAGTCATAATCACACACCAGAGAGATGCCCGTTTCTACAAACATTTATACACCTCTATGATAAAATCAACTTCCATCTAGCAGGAATTGATTATCCTAGTGGGAAGGCCGACTATCGGCTCACTCAGGACTCCATTGCGGAGATCCTTCCGGCGCTGCATGCTAGCAACACAACTCATCACATACGACTTGTGTCATCCCATGCCAAAGAGAAGATTTCGACAACCTCTCCATCACAGGAATTCAGCTTTATTCCTGTCGCAAAAAACCATGGCACCTTGCACCCTTGTATTGATTTCCACCAGTTCCCAAACTTGCATGTAGCCATAGAACTCCTGGATGACACCCAGCCTCTAGAAAAATGCCTAGTACAATTAGAGCTAGTTGATGAAAATAGGCGCCAATCGCTACAACACAATAAGGCCCATAAGAAAAGATTAAAAGCATCATTCGACCGCCACATCACCCCTCGCTCATTTATCGAAGGAGAGCTATTACTTCACTATGATGTCGAAAAAGAAGCGTTAGGGCCAGGAAATTTCGAAACCCTGTGGAAAGGTCCCTATATTATCAAACATTACCTCTAGAAGGGGACATATATCTTGATGGAACCTGACGGGACCTACCTCACTAACCCCGTCAATGGCCTTTACCTCAAGAATTTCAACCCATAAGGGCCCCACAACCCCTTATCCCCTAGAGTTAGAGTACATACAATCCACCACCGAAATATTTTTGACCCAAAAAACCCTAAACGCACTCAAAAATCACCATGGATCACCAACCTGAACCCTATTTCAGATTTGCTGATGGAGCATCGTGATGGTCTCAAAACTTAGTTGCAGCCACTTGGGTAATCTATCACCCTGACCGATCACCACTGTGTTCAAATGGCATGTGCATCGGTTCAGCAACCAAAAATCAGGTAGAATATGACACCGTTATCGGACTTATGTGTGAGGCTCTCCACCAGGGCATCTGCCATATGCATTTCTACCTTGATTCCCATTTATTAGTCTCACAATTAAACCAAACATTTGAAACCAGGGATGAAAACCTATTTAGAAAATATTTGCGTGCCAGAAGATTAAGTAGACAATTTGATTATATTACATTCTCACATGTATCAAAGAATCAAAACCAAACAGCTGATCACATAGCTAACAATATCCTAGACTAGAATGCATCGCGAGCAAACAACCATACATAAAAACCAAAAACATGTATATCCATCAGCATCATGCATAAACCGAAATAGACATCACACAATGTAGAGCCGCAAAAAGATCTCTCATATATATATCAAAAATATGTGTATCAGAGTACAAAAAATAGTATTGCTAGCCAGTTGGCCAGCCAAAAAATATAGAGGTCATAAAAAATAAGGGAAGCATCCTCATAATGGGCACTTTCCCTGTGTACAAATCTACTCTAGGGGGGTGCCCCCTCAAGAGGAGTGCCTGGGCCCATCACAGCTCCTGGTGCCACCATCGAAGCTGTTGTTGCCACTGTGATAGCTAACCGTTGTAGAGTCGGTCAGTATTCCCTCTTGCGAGCCATCACTGTCTCTAGCCATATCTCCTCGAAGTCATCCATAAGACCTTGAGCAGGCATCCCGTGGGTCAAACGGTTCACTCAACCCCAGAAGTCTTCTAGAGCCTCGACCTGAGCTGTAAGTGTTGCAGCGTGCGCCTCAGCCACATCTGCATGAGCTCTCTCTGCTGCTATCTCAGCTGCACCTATGCTGCTACCCTCACCAGAAGGGCCAGCACCATCCCCACCCGGTCCACTGGCACCCTCGCCCGGTACATCGACAGCACCACCTCCCTGACCACCAAGCGGTCGTGGTGGAGGGTTGTGACCCACTAGCCGGGCCATTGGGCATCCTACCTTGCCAACATCTACACGAGTAACCAAAATAATGTCAGTGTCAATAAAGAAAACTCAAGTAAATGTAGAAACATAACACATACCTGCGGGACCCCAAACATAACCAAAAGGGAGACCAATATCTAGATCGCCCTGAAAGTCCAACCCCAGGTAAGGGTATGGAAAACACATCTGCGGATTGGCCTAAAACTAGGCCTCCATCGTGTCATTCCAATAACAACCCACTCTGCCACCACCACCACGTGGCATCACCAGAGCCCACCTCCTCATACGTGGCTCCCTCGGCCCCCCGATAGACACAGGCACTACGGGCCTCAGCAGCACGACCCTCTCATACATGATGCTACACAAAATTCTGGTGTATGCAAATGATTTGGATCCACGCTGGACCCTGTTCAGTTGTGACACCATACCATCAAATCAGAAATGGGAAAAATCGAAGAAATTCCTATTCCTCAAGTGGCGTAAAACTCCCACCTATGGGCCCAATGCCTGATGTGGCGCAAACGACCCTACCAGTCGCACAATAACAGCCAGAGCACATAGCTCAGCCACATCTGTCACTAAGGTGATATTGATGCACCCCTCAGTCAGAGGTGCACCACCACAATGATGCCGCCGGAACCTGTCCATGTTCACTCACCCAGCAGGAAGCAAATATCTCAGCACCTCTCCCTGAGGTAATAATGTGGTCACAAAGTAAATATTCATTTCTGGATGAATAATAAAGTTTTTCCCCCTCAAGACAAACATGTTGCACCTCCGGCTCTAATGCCATATAATATAACGTAGCAATCGGTCCTGTGACTGAATGCACTCATTCTCAGCAAAATTTCAAGAGGCCCCATGCAGCCAATTGACGATGCGCCCTAGCATCAGCAGCCAGAGCAGTCCGTATCTCAGGCCAATCTCACTCTCTCCATACTAACTTGCCAAGAAACAGGCACCCATTAGTACAAAGGAGAAAAATCATAAAGGACAGTAAAAACCCCATTTTTTTCCCAAAATGTTGCCTTTCGCGCCTGTCTCTCAGACAGGTATACCCTTGCACACATGTTTTATTTACAGGCGCACCCTTGCACGCAAAGAGACAGGGATAGTGTGCCTTCGCGCTACTATACTTAAAGAATGCGCGTAGAGGGGGGTGCCTATTTACCTAGACCGCCCATACAATCTAGGGAAAAATTCCCCTTTGAGGTCGTACAAACCTAATTTGTACGGCCCTCGGCGTCATCAAACTAAAAAAATCAAAATGCAATACATCATGAGAGTTACCTTGGCATAGTATCAATAATCCTTGGTACACAGGCTGACCGCAATGGCAAGAAAGGCTCTGCTACCACCTCTGATCTCCCAAACTCAACAAGTACAAATGAATAGGATTAGGGCCATAATCCCTTATTTATCGCCCTTTTTTAGAACTTCAGAGCTCCATAACAGGAGATCAAAAGGTCCATTATGCAAATCGTAAGTTGCACCATCATCATTATACCATGACAAATAAAAGCGATGCCCCACATTCAATTTACAAAGAAATATTTTTTCAAGTGCCAGTAGGTATGCACCCTCCCATCTTCCTTTCCAAAATTCATGTTTTTAAAATAATATTGAATGAAAAGAATATGATTTCACTTGAGGTAGTTGTTTTTTTAGGAAGAACCCACAAACCATTCACAACAATCACCACTGAAAGTTCCAGAGCAAGTATCATTCTACCCTCAGCATGATAGAATCCCATAAAATTTGCATATCCTAACATCATTTCTCTATCAGAAATAAAACTTGGGGTCCTCACACCCCACCACGTTTATCATCACCTCACCCTGCATATGATAAACGTCCTCGATGGTCAGTAGAGCCTCCCCTCCATGGTGATCGTCATCTCAAGTATACCATACATCACTCCACAAATTGACGCCATGGCCATACCACTGTAGTCCGGGAAGCACCTCATGCCCATCCATATATCATGCATAAGGTCAAGTTCATCATTCCAACTCAACCCCCTTCCCGGATGACCGGGTTGTACAAGTAGAAGGAAAGCGCACCTTTGTGCACCGCATTTGGCCCACCATACCTCCATCAACATTAATCCATCTCCGACATCTTCTGCTTCATCAACCCCACACATGAGACTAGCCAATGGGACCCCTACCCCCAGCAAAACACCGTCCTCACACCATCAAGTGAGCGACCCTCTTTCATGTTTTGGGGTACCCGTCTCTGTGTTTTGTACAAACCAAACCCCATTATTTTATTATTTTTGTACAAAAGGGACAAACAATGCCCTTCACCTTTTCACCCTCATATTGCACTTTTTCCTCCCATGGCAGCAGTCCCCCATCTCCCTTGGTCGAAGTATTTCATACCTTCCATTCACACACCATTACGACAATCACAGCTGGTTCATACCCACCCTGGAACTCCTACCGACTCCAAGGATTTTTTTCCCTTCAGAAAATACCTGTGACTACTGCCAAGCTGCTCAAATATACTTCGACCTCAGGCCACTGAATCCCCATCACCCGTTTTCAGCTACCGCTCACCAACATGCCTATGTTAAACCTGTTAGCCACCTATAATATTTTGTTATACCAAAAGGTGGCTAAGATCTTTTTTGAGCCTCCAAGGAACAAATTTTATCACTAAAAATTGTTGGCTCTTGAAGACTCCTTGTAGGCCTCATGCCTCTGTCCAAAATCCTCATTTGCTGTCCCATTTTATACTCAGGAATTTCTACTGATTCCAACTGAAAGACTGCTAAAAGATCGTCATTTCTCCTCTTCTCAAAACCTTTCATCTGCTCCCCTTTTTCTCCATCAAAACTACCTTGTTTTCATAAGTCCTCTTCTTTCCATTTATGAAAAAATTCCCCTTTCATAGTTAAAAACTCACTTTTTAACTATTTTGGAACCCCCCGATCATATTATTTCCTCATATATCCATAGAGCCCGCAATCGGGCGATAAACCATTGAAAAATCCCTCTCCGATCAATATTTTCTTTTGTAAACCCAAAAACCCACTTTCCGAAAGTTTTGAGTTAAAAACTTAAAACCACGTGATAAATATAAATGGGTTGATTGAAAAGAGCCGATCACGCAATCGCAATCGGAAACAACACAAATGGGTTGATCAGAAAGACCAGGTTCAATGGCCCGATTGCGATTGGCCCTTGTCTTTATACTCTCGGGCATATTACATTCCATGAAAACCACCAGCCCCGCAATCGGGTGCCCTTTTTCCTTTACTTATATATTTTCCGCCCAATCCATTATAACTTGTGTTTATTGCAAAAACTTTGGTTTTTCATATGTTTAAAGGTTTTTTCCGCCGGTGCGTAGGTCGAAGAAATCCTGACTGTTGATCTAGTTCTTCGATCCAACGGTCTGTGCACAATTGCATCACAACTTTTCCTTATTGCGCAATCGCATGCCCATCTCTGCGACCTCCGATTGCCGATCCCCGATTCAATCCCGACCGTTGATCTTGTTCTCAGATCGACGGTCTGCGCTCAATCATAAGTTCCCTCCGATCGCAATCGCAAGCCTTCCCGTCTCACTCCCGATTGCGATCCGCCGATTCCATCGCAGCCGTCCATCTTTTTCGTAATCCGACAGCCATCGCACACCCTTGCAATCCCTCCGATTACATCCTATCCATTCATTTCCCGCTGATCCAACGGTCATCGCTTGATCGCACTGGTCGCCCGAACGCTAATCGCAAGCCCGTTCCACAGTCCTCCGATTTAATCCTAGTCGTCCATCTCCCTGATGATCGGACGAATAGCGCTTAATCGCATCGCTGCGTTTCAATCACATCCCCTTCTCTGCCCTCCCCGATCGCGATCCTCCAATTAAATCTAAGCCGTCCATCCTCTCGAGGATCCAACGGTCCTTATTCCCTTCGATCACAAGTCTTGCCCCGTTTCAAAAACCCTCCGATTCACCTTCCACCGTCGATCTGATCTGCAGATCAACGGCCAGAGCTCAATCGCATTGGAAATTTACATCGCATGCACTTGCCTGCCACCCCCGATTGAGATCCTCCGATTAGATCAGGACTATCCATGTGTCTAGATCGGACGGTCCAAAACCACCCCACCTTATTTCTTCTCCCCGCTCTCATTTTTCTATTTTGCGCCGATCTCCACCGTTAGATATTTTTATCCGACGGCTACGCTCCTCCCTTGCCATCTCAAGCAGTTTAAACCTATTTTTCGCAGGATTTCTTAAATTGTTTTGTGTTTGATGCAGGTGTTCTAAATGGTTTTCCATTGTATAACGAAGAAATGCCAAGGGCTGGGAATGACGATTCTCATGCCCTCGTTTCATTACAGAGAAGCCATTCACGGGGCTCTATTCCATGTTTCGTCAGTACTCTATGAATATTGATGCCGTAAAGCCCAGTGCGGGTCTGCACATCGACAAGACACTGTTTTAATTCAAACATAGTTAAAGAGTATCAGTTTTGAAGACAGAGCACAGCAGATGAAGATTGAAGACAGTTTTTATGGGGATTACAGCTAAGACAGTTATCAAAAGCCTAATCCCCAATCTAAAACATAGTTTAAAAGAAAACCTAAAGTGTTTCATCAGGCATATTGCCTCCACTGCCATACTTTGAGGCAAATTGATTCCTCAACCACCGCAGTGCCACCTATTGCCTCAAAATGCTCAGTCAGAGGCTAAATTTATTGAACAGGATCAGATATTATGCCTCGGAACAGCCAAAGAAGTTATTTCTGCCCCAAATTTAATGACAGAATATCGGCAGAGTTGCTCCCCACAGTACGCAGAGCCTCAAAGTCAAATAAAGCTCCTGCTGAGCTTAATTCATAAATGTAAAACAGTTAATACAGTGTTCCACCTGTGAATTTCTTCATCGAGCCCCTCAAAAGGCCACGAAGTCTTGAATCTGTATTAATTGCTTCGAGAGATCTTTTGTTAGGCCTCACCTCCTCATCCTTCTATAAATACTTCAGTAGAAGATGAGTGAAGGGTCGGATTAGTTGGTTGTCAATGTAATTGCTGAAACATTCTATGTAACTGAGTTGAAAACTCTTGACTGTAGATAGTGGTTTCATCGGCTCTTGGAGCTCTGCTTGTAGCAGATAGGTTAGGTTGTGAAGAGAGATCGATTAAAACATTGGACCTAAAGATTGTAACCGGTTTGAAGCATCAATACAAGCTGATTTATGGGATCCTGTTCTATGCTGATGGTGATGTTATTCTCACTGTGAACTTGTCATTTTATTTCTGTTTTCAATTCGTTTCATTTTCCACTGTAAAGAACAGTTTGAACAGTGTTAGGACTTACTGTATACCAGTAACCTTCTCTGGCTGAGAAATATTTATTCCAATGTTTTCTTCTAATTGTGTTATTTAGAAATGATTTAATTCAGTCTAAGTACAGAGATGCTGGCGTTCCCTCATCTTTTCGTCACAGCTGAATGTTATTTTTAGATGTTACTTTAAATATATGTTGTGTAAGGAATGAATTGAGGAAATCAAAGGTTAGCCCTGAGTCCCTTTCTTTTTTGCTCAACTATTTGATTTTTTCCCTTAGGATGTGTTAAAAGCTGACTAGTTTCAAAGTACTTATCAGATCTTAGGCCATTCTGTGTTATCTTTGTGATTGTCTTGGATGTAACTAAGTAAAGGAGAGCTAGGAGAGGATTAGGGTGAGCCCAGCCCACTAGTTTCTACTCCAAAGGTTTCCTTCAAGTTTCCCTTCGTTTTTATTTGTATTCTATTAGAAGTGTATCAAAGGCTGGATAGTTTCAAAGTACTTAACAGATCCTAGTTTTCTTCTATGTTTTTCTTAAGTGCTTGGTCAAAGGATGGCTAGTTTCAAAGTACTTACCAGATCCTGGGCTGCTCTTTGTTCTGCATCTGTCTTTTCCCTTTCTTATTTGTATCACTCCATTCCATAAATCAAACTCTAAAGAGATCCTTAGGCATAGATGACTTGCCCCATAGATCATTCTTGAACCTGAATGTTTCAATTAAATCCTCTTATGACTCCATAGCCCAATGGATTGACAACTTGCCATCATCCCCCTTCTTGATCAAAGCTTAATATTTTGATTGCAAATTCTCACCGTTGAACCTATTTACATATAGATCTTTCTGCCTCAGACAACAATTATGTTCAATCATCCGAAAAGACCAAAAAAAACCCTTGGACCTCATAACTAGCCTAATATCATCACTTTAAACTTCAAAGACAATATCCATCTTTTTACATATTGGAGAGATCCCTCTCCAGATTCAGGAGGGCTAGATCCTAGAATCCCAAAGTTGGTTGAAATGATGTTAACTCTGTGATCGGACTTTGCCAATCTTGCTTGTTACAGAGACCTAACATTTCTGGCGACTCCACTGGGGACCTGAGTGTTTTTAATACCTTTTAGAGGCCTCAGAAAACCCTTTAGTTGAGAAAATTTTGAGAGTAAAAAGCAGCCTTTTCAAGCACTACCAAGAAATGGTAATCATGATGGAGCTTGTTTGAATCAGTGACAAACTAGGTCAACCCTAGGATTCTTTTAAGTTTTTATCTAACCTTGGAAAATCAGCTAGCTTAGCCATAAGGATAGACTGTCTTTGTTTCATAACCATAGCTAATTTTTTAGGCAAAGTTAGGAAATTCTTCTAAACCATAAATAAAACAATTCAAAAAAAAGAAAAATACCAAAAAAAAAAAAACATTTCAGATTGGTAGTAAAACACCAGTTTTTGATATCTTGTTTACGTTTTGATGGGTTTTACTCTATACTCTTAAGACAGAGTCTGGAAAGGGCCAGGTAGCCTCCAGGTCTCATCCTCTTTTAGGGGTGACATATCTGGTGAATGCCCTCCCAGTCAATCTCTGGTTAGAGTTTGTTGTGTTTTGAGATATCCTTGAAAAGGAATGTTTCACAAACACTATGGTGGACAGTGTACTCCTTTGAAAACACTCTGGACTTTCCACCTGGCGACTCCACAATCCTGAACAGACCTTAAGACTCCACTGGGAAGAACCCTCATCATTAAAATACCCTTTAAAACCTGGTTAAAAGGCTGTGGGATTAAAAATAAGAAAACAGATTAGTTGACCTTTCAAAGATTGTCATATCTGGTTGAACTTTTCGTGTTTACTTGGGTCTAAAAACTTAGCATAGTGGCTCCTAAAAAGATTCACACTAGAGCCCATCCTGACCCAGATCCACCTGAGATAGTTGACAACCCAGAAAGAATCCTTAGGAAGTCTCCTAAGATACAATCTTCAACTATTTTCAGATCACCCCTAAGAGCTAATTCAGTCCCTGAAAACCTTTCAGCTCTTCAGAAATCACAAACGGACTTCTTAAACCACTTTAGGACTAGGTCATTTGGTGATTTAGATCAGTTAGATTCTGATTCTTCACATTCATTCATCAACACCTCCTGATTTACATTTTCTACATAATCTAGGTGTCTCTCATCCAAGATCAGCTCAGCAATCTACTGTTGTTCCATCAACTTCTGTTCATCTTTCATCCACTGTTCAAACCACTCCACTTCAACCCACACCTCCTCTTGTAAATCCACCACCTATCATGGCAACATGGTATGCTCCCTTAGTCCTTCCTGTACCATTAGTCAATCTTCCACAGGACTATCAGTCCAAAATTCCATTGTATGATGCTAGCAATACTATAACAACATCTCAACATGTGGACAAGATGAATGACTACTTTGACAGAAATGAAATTGATGATGATTCTGTCAAGCTTAGACTATTTGCTCAAAGTTTGGGGGGAGAAGCAAGAAAATGGTTTAAAGGTTTAACCCCCCATAGTATTAACGATCTCCAAGCCTTCCATCAAACGTTCTTAAAAAAGTGGGAAGTGAGAAAGAATCCTCTCCAAGTCCTTGCTGATTATAACAATCTCCATAGGAACCCTGGGGAAAGTGTACAAGCTTATTGTACCAGATTTAACAGCGTGTATAATGCACTTTCCCCTCAACTAAAACCTCCTCAGGGCTAAGCTTTAAACAAATTTCCTGAAGGGTTTGATCCAGACATGACATATTCACTCAGAGAAAGAGTTTTTGCAACCCTTGAATATATGCAAAGAGGTGCTCTTTCTGTGGAAGTTAACCTTATGGAGAAGAGAGCGAGGATGAAAGCTGAAAAGAGAGTATCTTTTAGAGAGGAATCCACCCCTTCCACTTCAAGCTCAAAGATGGAAAGAATGATGGAAGAAATGATGAAGAAAATGAGCATTCTAGAGAGAGCGCAAGCAAGTTTAAATCAAAACACTCCTCAAAACCGAAACCAAAGCCAGAATCAGAATATTAGAAGAAATCAGCCTCCAAACAGACCCCGGGAAGATGATCAACATATCACCCCTCCCTTTCATCAAAACTTTTTAAGTGAGGTTGATCAAGTAGAACAAATAATAGAGGAGGATGATATAAAATTATTTGGGGTAGATTATGCTGACTTTGAGGTTCATTATGATAATAAACATGGAAAACGCGGTCATAGAACCTTTAAAGGAATATGAACTCAGAAGCAAATCTAATCAACAAACCCCCAACAATAAAACCTCTGACAAACCTTCTCAAAATAGCACTGCAACCCAGTCTAAAACCATCAAACAAAAAGACAAAACAGTAGCTGTTAATTCTGGTAGTGGTAAAGAGAAAGACACTCAAAATATTGAAAAACGGAGTGCAAAAATTAGCAGTACTAACACCCTGGCTAGTACTCCTGGTAAAACAATTGTTCCAACTGTAGATAAAACAAATCAGCAAGCTGTTATTGCTGATAAAGTGGCAGTAAACAAGGCTGAAATCAATGTTTTAAAGAGTCAAAACCTTTTTAGCCTAGAACAGGAAATCTCAAAGATCAAAATTTCTATTCCTTTGACTGAGTTAGCTGCCCAACATGTATATAGGTCCAAAATTTTGAAAGATTTGAACTTAGAAGATAATGAAGATTCACTCAATCTTAATGATGACCAACCAGAGCTTATTTTTGGTCCAAAGATTGAAGGAAAGTTCCAAGAGCGTCTTGTCCCTCCCTTTTACGTAAGCTTAAACATTCATGACAAAATTCTGCACAACGCTATGCATGACTCGGGCACTTCCCATAATTTAATGCCAAAAGCTGTAATGGAAAGCTTGGGTCTTGAAATTACCAGACCTTACAAAGACTTGTACTCCTTTGACTCAAGCAGAGTTAAATGTCTAGGATTGATAAAAGATCTCTGTGTTAACTTAACCCAGATTCCAGCCAAATGTTTAGTCATGGATGTTGTTGTGGCTGATGTACCCCGAAAGTATGGAATGCTTTTTTCAAGATCTTGGGGGGCTAAGTTACAGGGAACCATGCAGATGGACATGACCTATGCGACTATCCCTGTTTTTAATCAGACTAGAAGAATTTACAGGGAAATCCACATGCAGTACATAGTGACAAGTCAAGACCAGCCTCAAAACTCTCCTTTGTACGTTGTAAGCACAAGCCTCGATTCTTTTATCATGTTTAATGATGAAGCACTTACAGAAAAAATCATTTCAACGGAATCAATGGCTGAAACGGAGAAAGAGGACCACAATGCTGAACTGCCGAAACAGTTTAGTGTGTCTAAAAACCCTAGCAAAATAAACACAGGTCTTGAAATGCAATTCATCAATCCATTAAACTTAAAACTTGACAGTCGAGAAGACGATCCTCAACCCGATGAAAAACTGGAGGGATCAAATTATATAAAGGAGATACACCAAAACAATAAAATTGAAAATATTCCTCTCTGGACGATGTATTTTGATGGTTCATGCACTAAAACAAATGCTGGTACGGGTGTCTGGATCACTAACACTGAAAACAATCATACAGAATGTATTTCATGTAAATTAAACTTTTAGTGTTCCAACAACATAGCGGAGTATGAATCCCTTCTCTTAGGCTTGCATCTCTTGAAAAATCTAGGTGCCAAGAGAATCAATGTATATGGCGATTCCGAATTAATCATTAGGCAAGTTAATGGGGAGTATAATGCAAATCACCCCAGACTTAGGGCCTACAGAAATGATGTTATGGATCTTTTAAAAACGTTTGAGGAGTTCAACTTGATTTTTTTCCCAAGGAAAAGAAACATTGCAGCCCACAATTTAGCCTTTGCTGCTAGAACCTGCCCAATACTGTATGATGACACCTCTCAGATAAAATTCAGACCAGCTATCCCAGATAACAAGAAATATTGGCAGGTGTTTGACGGAGATAAACAAATAGAATACTTCAAGCAATTCAGAAATGAATTTGAGCTCCATAGTTCAGATTCAGATTATGATACAGACTGCAGTGAAGAAAATTTCCTTGGGGAAGAAGAAACGTCTCCTGAGCCTATAGACATTAACCTTCCGACTATCAAACTTAGAGACCAAGCAGAATTAAGTGCAAAATCTGAAACAGAGGAATGGGAAACTCTGCATTCTAAGGATGATAGTTTGCCCAAGGGTTTGGCCCCTCTAGAAGAATTGTTTGATTTTGATGATGTGGCCAATAAACCAAAACTGGAACCTGTAGAGACTGAAGTAGAGGAGTGCAATATAGGCAGTGAGGAAAAACCTAAAATGATCAAACTGTCCAAAACTCTGCCAGCTCACTTTAAACTCAAATACATAGAGCTATTCAAAGAGTTTTCTGATGTTTTTGCTTGGAGTTACGAAGATCTTAAATCCTATGACACTGAAATAATACAACACAAAATTCCTCTTAAAGAGAACCAAAAACCATTCAAACAGAAACTGCGCAGAATAAACCCTGTCCAGTTGCCATTGGTTAAGAAGGAAATCATGAAGATGCACAATGCTGGCATTATTGTCCCTATTAGATATTCTGAGTGGGTATCTAATCTGGTGTCCGTTAGGAAGAAGACTGGAGAAATCAGGCTTTGTATAGACTTCAGAAATTTAAACAAAGCTTCATTGAAAGACAACTACCCTGGTGGGGTCTAAAAGAATTTCTTTGCTAGATGGCTATTCAGGGTATAACCAAGTCTTAGTCCACCCTGATGATAAATTAAAGACATTGTTTACTACACCATGAGGCACTTTCCTGTACGTGAAAATGCCTTTTGGTCTAATGAATGCTGGAGCAACCTTTCAGAGAGCCATGGACATAGCATTCTCGGAAGAATTGGGCTTCTTCATCATTATCTATCTTGATGATGTAACTATGTTTTCAAAAACAGATGAAGAACACTTAGAACATTTGAGAAAGGTTTTCGAGAAGTGCAGAAGGTTTGGAATATCTTTGAACCCTAAGAAGACACTATTTGGTCTCCAAGAAGGTAATCTTCTTGGACACATTATTTCAGAGGAGGGTATAAAGATAGATCCAAAGAGGATTGAGGCTATATTGCAAATCTCTCATCCTCGAAATATCAAAGAGTTGCAGTCTTTCATTGGAAAGATAAAATTTTTGAGAAGGTTCATCCCTAACTTGGCAGAGCTCCTTAGAAATATCACAAACATGTTGAAGAAGGAGCAAGGGATAAAATGGACCTTGGAAGCAAAGACATCTTTTGAGCTGGTGAAACAAGCATTAACCAAAACACCGGTTCTCATAAGCCCTGATTTAAAGATTTTTATATCTTCTCATTTGCATCAGAACATACTATTGCTGCTGTCCTTTTACAGAAAAATCCACAAGGACAAGAGCAACCTATTGCATTCTTTAGCAAGGCATTGAGGGATGCCCCTTTGAAGTATAACATTATGGAAAAGCAAGCTTTTTCTTTGGTTAAAGCATTGAAAGACTTCAGAGTATACGTCCTTCACTCACACGTCATTGCCTTTGTCCCAAATTCGGTTGTAAAAGACATTCTAACCCAGGATCCAGATGGTAAAAGAGGTAAGTGGATTGTAGTAATTCTTGAATATGATTTAGAAATAAAACCCACTAAGCTCATCAAAGGCCAAGGTCTAGCTAAATTAATGGCTGAATCAAATTGTGAACTTCTTGATATTAATATGATCGATGCTTTAGATAACCAAGAAGAACTCTCAACTCCTGTTGTTGAAGATCATTTTATGATTTCTCCTTGGTACGCTGATATTGTTTATGTTTTGCTTAATCTGAATACACCTCCTGGTTTATCCAAAACTAAGGCAAGATTCCTAAAGTTAAAAGTTGTAAACTATTGCATTATTGATAAATGTCTTTATTGGAAAAATGCAAGTAGCATATTGCTTAAATGTTTACCTGAGTTTGATGCAGAAAAAATTAAGCAGGAGTTCCATGAAGGAGAGTGTGGAGGCCATTTGTACTGGAAGTCAACAGCCAACAAAATTTTGAGGGCTGGTTTCTATTGGCCTACTCTTTTTCCTGATGTTCACAAAATGACAACTACTTGCCATAAATGCCAATTGTTTGAGGGCAAGAGAAAATTATTACCCCTGCCGCTGCATCCAATCACTGTTGAAGCTCCTTTTCAACGGTGGGGTCTTGACTTCATAGGAGAGATTCATCCACCTTCCTCTTCCCAACACAGGTGGATTCTTACCGCCACAGACTATTTCACTAAGTGGATAGAAGCCATTCCTTGTAGGCAGGCCAATGATTCGGTTATCATAAAATTCATAGAAACCAATATCCTTTCCAGATTTGGCTGCCCTACCAAGATCATCACAGATAATGCAACAGCATTTGGATCAAAGAAAATGGTGGATTTCTGTCACAAATACCAGATAACCTTGGGACACTCCACAACCTATTACCCTCAAGGTAATGGACTTGCAGAGTCTTCCAACAAAAGCTTAGTGAACATAATAAAGAAACTGTTGGAGGACAACAAGAAGTCTTGGCACACAAAGCTGATCCATGCACTTTGGGCTGACAGATTAACTTTGAAGAAATCTATTGGTATGTCACCCTTCCAGCTTGTGTATGGTATAGATGCAATTTTTCCTAACAGCCTTGGTGTACCAGTTATGAAGTTAATTCAAGAGTTGCAGACTGAAGAAAATGACATAATCAGAAGAATAAATCAGACCATTCATCTTCAGAAAACCAGAGAGGAAGTGTACAACAAAGCATTACAGAAGCAAGACCATATCAAGAAGATATTTGACAGAAGAACAAAGGCCAGGAATTTCAAGATTGGGGACAAAATTTTAAAGTGGGACTCAAAGAGAGAAGATAAGGGAAAGCATGGTAAATTTGACAATCTATGGCTTGGCCCTTACTCCATTCATTCAGTTGCTGGAAACAATGCATTCTTCTTACAAGAGCTGAATGGAACAAAATTGTTTGGGGGTCCTGTCAATGGCAGGATGCTTAAGCATTATCTTTCTTAAACCATTCTATGTTTTGAAGCCTTTTTCCCTTTTCCATTGTAAACATTTCATCCATCATTGCATTCAAAGTTATGAAAAATCAGAAAAATACAAAAACAAAGAAAGAAAGAAAAGAGGGCAGAAATGTAAACAAGAAAGGCAAAGCCCCATGCCAAAAAAGAGGAACAAATTTGAAAGTGTGCAAGCTTAAATGCCACTCCTGCAAAACACACTTCTAGTTAGTCAAACTGTTTAATCTTGACTAATTAGCTTTCAATTTTCTGCTGATAGGGTAGTGAATTTGATTTTCCAAACCGTTTAATCTTGGCTTATTAGTAGATAGATTAGGATAGAAATTAAGGTTCAAACAAACTCAAAATCTGAACCAAAGTTTCCAAAGAGAGATGACTCAAAACTGTTTTATTTTCTGAGTCATAAAAGAGGAAAAATTGGTTCTAATTTGCTCAAAATCTGAATTAGATATCAAGGAAGAGATAGCTCACAAAAAAAAAAAAAAAAATCATAGCTATGAAAAGAAGAGAGAAGGCCATAATAAGAAGCTTTCAAATCTTAAGCCTTCAATTTTTGATGTTCAGTTTCTGCAAATAATAATCTATGTGCAGCTTGTTTTTATGCCATAGATCATAGCAAGTCGAACAGCTCAATCTTGACTTGACTATTTTTAAATTTCTGTTGTAGAATTTAGAGAATGAAAGTTTGTTGGACTGTTTAATCCCAACAGACAGTAGACTAGGTAGAGAAATATCTGCGATCATCTATTTAATCTGAGTTCAGGGAGAAAGAAGGATTAGAAATAGATTAGATTTCCTGCTTTCAAAAGAATAAAATGTTGTGAATAGAGTTTGCCAATCCAAGTGCACTCTCATGAAGAAAAAATGTTAGATCAGTAGGATTGGAGTAGGTAGAAGTTGTATTGATGAAATTCATTTTTCTTTCATGACTAATATTTTTATCAAAGAAAAGCAAGAGCAAGCAGTGGTGAATTCTTGATGCCTTCAAGAAGGCACCATCCCCAAGTGGAGCCACTGTTAGCCACCTATAATATTTTGTTATACCAAAAGGTGGCTAAGATCTTTTTGAGCCTCCAAGGAACAAATTTTATCACTAAAAATTCTTGGCTCTTGAAGACTCCTTGTAGGCCTCATGCCTTTGTCCAAAATCCTCATTTGCTGTCCCATTTTTATACTCAGGAATTTCTGCTGATTCCAACTGAAAGACTGCTGAAAGATCGTCATTTCTCCTCTTCTCAAAACCTTTCATCTGCTCCCCTTTTTCTCCATCAAAACTACCTTGTTTTCATAAGTCCTCTTCTTTCCATTTATGAAAAAATTTCCCTTTCATAGTTAAAAACTTACTTTTTAACTATTTCGGAACCCCTTGATCATATTATTTCCTCATATATCCATAGAGCCCGCAATCGGGCGATAAACCATTGAAAAATCCCTCTCCGATCAATATTTTCCTTTGTAAACCCAAAAACCCACTTTCTGAAAGTTTTGAGTTAAAAACTTAAAACCACGTGATAAATATAAATGGGTTGATTGAAAAGAGACGATCGCGTAATCGCAATCGGAAACAACACAAATGGGTTGATCGGAAAGACCAGGCTCAATGGCCCGATTGCGATTGGCCCTTGTCTTTATACTCCCGGGCATATTACATTCCATGAAAACCACCAGCCCCGCAATCGGGTGCCCTTTTTCCTTTACTTATATATTTTCCGCCCGATCCATTATAACTTGTGTTTATTGCAAAAATTTTGGTTTTTCATATGTTTAAAGGTTTTTTCCGCCGGTGCGTAGGTTGAAGAAATCCTGACCGTTGATCTAGTTCTTCGATCCAACGGTCTGCGCACAATCGCATCGCAACTTTTCCTTATTGCGCAATCGCATGCCCATCTCTACGACCTCCGATTGCCGATCCCCGATTCAATCCCGACCATTGATCTTGTTCTCAGATCGATGGTCTGCGCTCAATCGCAAGTTCCCTCCGATCGCAATCGCAAGCCTTCCCGTCTCACTCCCGATTGCGATCTGCCGATTCCATCGCAGCCGTCCATATTTTTCGCAATCTGACGGCCATCGCACACCCTTGCGATCCCTCCAATTACATCCCATCCGTTCATTTCCTGCTGATCCAACGGTCATTGCATGATCGCACTGGTCGCCCGAACGCTAATCGCAAGCCCGTTCCACAGTCCTCCGATTTAATCCTAGCCCTCCATCTCCTTGATGATCGGACAGACAGTGCTCAATCGCATCGCTGCGTTTCAATCGCATCCCCTTCTCTGCCCTCCCCGATCGCGATCCTCCGATTAAATCTAAGCCGTCCATCCTCCCGAGGATCCAACGGTCCTTATTCCCTCTGATCACAAGTCTTGCCCCGTTTCAAAAACCCTCTGATTCACCTTCCGCCGTCGATCTGATCTGCATATCAACGGCCAACGCTCAATTGCATTGGAAATTTACATCGCATGCACTTGCCTGCCACCCCCGATTGAGATCCTCCGATTAGATCAGGACCGTCCACGTGTCCAGATCAGACGGTCCAAAACCACCCTGCCTTATTTCTTCTCCCCGCTCTCATTTTTCTGTTTTACACCAATCTCCACCGTTATATATTTTTATCCGACGGCTACCCTCCTCCCTCGCCATTTGAAGCAGTTTAAAACTATTTTTCGTAGGATTTCTTAAATTGTTTTGTGTTTGATGCAGGTGTTCTAAATGGTTTTCCATTGTATAACGAAGAAATGCCAAGGGCTGGGAATGACGATTCTCATGCCCTCGTTTCATTACAGAGAAGCCATTCACGAGGCTCTATTCCATGTTTCGTCAGTACTTTATGAGTATTGATGCTGTAAAGCCCAGTGCGGGTCTGCACATCGACAAGACACTGTTTTAATTCAAACACAGTTAAAGAGTATCAGTTTTGAAGACAGAGCACAGCAGATGAAGATTGAAGACAATTTTTATGGGGATTACGGCTAAGACAGTTATCAAAAGCCTAATCCCCAATCTAAAACACAGTTTAAAAGAAAACCTAAAGTGTTTCATCAGGCATATTGCCTCCACCGCCATACTTTGAGGCAAATTGATTCCTCAACCACCGCAGTGCCACCTATTGCCTCAAAATGCTCAGTCATAGGCTAAATTTATTGAACAGGATCAGATATTATGCCTCGGAACAGCCAAAGAAGTCATGTTTGCCCCAAATTTAATGACAGAATATCTGCAGAGTTGCTCCCCACAGTACGCAGAGCCTCAAAGTCAAATAAAGCTCCTGCTGAGCTTAATTCATAAATGTAAAACAGTTAATACAGTGTTCCACCTGTGAATTTCTTCATCGAGCCCCTCAAAGGCCACGAAGTCTTGAATCTGTATTAATTGCTTCGAGAGATCTTTTGTTAGGTCTCACCTCCTCATCCTTCTATAAATACTTCAGTAGAAGATGAGTGAATGGTTGGATTAGTTGGTTGTTAATGTAATTGCTGAAACATTCTATGTAACTGAGCTGAAAACTCTTGACTGTAGATAGTGGTTTCATCGGCTCTTGGAGCTCTGCTTGTAGCAGATAGGTTAGGTTGTGAAGAGAGATGGATTAAAACATTGGACCTGAAGATTGTAACCGGTTTGAAGCATCAATACAAGCTGATTTATGGGATCCTGGTCTATGTTGATGGTGATGTTATTCTCACTGTGAACTTGTCATTTTATTTCCGTTTTCAATTCGTTTCATTTTCCACTGTAAAGAACAGTTTGAACAGTGTTAGGACTTACTGTATACCAGTAACCTTCTCTGGCTGAGAAATATTTATTCCAATGTTTTCTTCTAATTGTGTTATTTAGAAATGATTTAATTCAGTCTAAGTACAGAGATGCTGGCGTTCCCTCATCTTTTCGTCACAGCTGAATGTTATTTTTAGATGTTACTTTAAATATATGTTGTGTAAGGAATGAATTGAGGAAATCAAAGGTTAGCCTTGAGTCCCTTTCTTGTTTGCTCAACTATTTGATTGTTTCTTTTAGGATGTGTTAAAAGATGACTAGTTTCAAAGTACTTATCAGATCTTAGGCCATTCTGTGTTATCTTTGTGATTGTCTTGGATGTAACTAAGTAAAGGAGAGCTAGGAGAGGATTAGGGTGAGCCCAGCCCACTAGTTTCTACTCCAAAGGTTGCCTTCAAGTTTCCCTTCATTTTTATTTGTATTCTATTAGAAGTGTATCAAAGGCTGGATAGTTTCAAAGTACTTACCAGATCCTAGTTTGCTTCTATGTTTTTCTTAAGTGCTTGGTCAAAGGCTGGCTAGTTTCAAAGTACTTACCAGATCCTGGGCTGCTCTTTGTTTTGCATCTGTCTTTTCCCTTTCTTATTTGTATCACTCCATTCCATAAATCAAAATCTAAAGAGATCCTTAGGCATAGATGACTTGCCCCATAGATCATTCTTGAACCTGAATGTTTCAATTAAATCCTCTTATGACTCCATAGCCCAATGGATTGACAACTTGTCATCATCGCCCTTCTTGATCAAAGCTTACTCTTTTGCTTGCAACTTCTCACCGTTGAACCTATTTACATATAGATCTTTCTGCCTCAGACAACAATTATGTTCAATCATCCGAAAAGACCAAACAAAACCCTTGGACCTCATAACTAGCCTAATATCATCACTTTAAACTTCAAATACAATATCCATCTTTGTACATATTGGAGAGATCCCTCTCTGGATTCAGGAGGGCTAGATCCTAGAATCCCAAAGTTGGTTGAAATGATGTTAACTCTGTGATCGGACTTTGCTAATCTTGCTTGTTACAGATACCTAACAAAACCCATTATGGTTCGGTTAAGGCTTCATTTTTTTCAACATCAACATCTCTTTTCCAAAAAGGAAGCGGTACCTTGGATAATCCCTCCCCATATAAAGGGGTATCCTTAGGTGGCACTATGGGAGACATCATTGTCCATAGATGTCATCGATCCTCTTGACATTCGACTATAGCAAAAGCTTTCATGTCATGATGCTATCGTACCTTACAACCATTTCACTTTGATCAAGATCCATCTAAGACCCGTGCCTTTATAAGTATCTCTGACAACAATGCTTACACGGGAAGGTCCCAGCCAGTACATATGTGTACATTACACAGTGATATGCCATACCAAGATTACGCATATGGGCGTCAGCAATCATCGTCAAAAACTACCAACATCACTACCACAATAGTGACACAAACAACACATGTATCTGTCAATTTTTTTTAACTAGCCATAGCATCACGAGCATGGGACATGCCCGCCTTGTTGAAATTGTGCAAATATGTTGTATATTTTGTCTACTTGCAGGGGGTCCCTTAGGCAGTGGTTATCTCGGAACCGATGCAAGATTTTTTCCTTCTACATGCAAGCCTCACTCTCTCTCAATATCTTTGCATACAATACAGAAAAGAAACTATAATGTATTTCAGCTATACATTTCTTCCTAGACCTCACACATTGAGGGGCATCTGTTAACAATGGAAAATCATACAACAGAAAACGACATCAAATAATGTCAAGCCGAAGGATTTATAGGAAAGGGATACATTATGGAATAAAAAATATTGAGAATATCTAAGGTTTTGAGAAATTCAAGATTGAACTAGTCATAATTACCTGAATGCACACTTTTTCCTTCGAGAAGAGTGCCTTTTGCGTGCTCTAGAGCCCGATAAGTGCACAAATCTGGAAATGGAAGAAGTCCCTTTCCGGGACCACAAGCAAGCAAATGACAGTTTCTCCTTATGTGAAAGCTACCTAAGGACAACACCAACACCTCCTTAGGCCTTTTGTGAGCAGAAAAAAGCATATTTCAGCCCACAATGGAATATTTCCCCTCCCTTGGGTCACTATCCACCATGTACCAAGGGAGGGAAGGAGGTTTGAATACTCACCTATATAAACCCTCAAAGAGATCATTAATTTGTGAGCACAAGGTTATGCTGGCCAAAGTTTCCCAAGCAACACTAGCTGTTTGTGTGAACCAAGGAGCAAGAGCTGAAGAAGGGGACTCAATTGTTGACCGCTCAACAATTTCATTCCATTGCAGCAAAGAGAGAGAGTTGAATTGCATCAGAAGGCAAAACTTGAAGGACACACATCCTTGCATCGGGTCCTAGAGCCTCTTCCTAGGCCCTTCGGTAAGTGGGTAATATTTGTATTCATTCCAAGCATTAAATGAGAAGAAGGCCACTGAGCCATTGTTTACCTTGTTATTGTTTGGAACTCTCTATTTAGCTTCTTTTTATGTTTTTAGTTTTACTTTTTCAACAAAAAATACTTAAGTGTATTACTTCATTTTAAGTCTTATACTTCTGAGCTCCCCCCAGATACTGCTCGATACTTATGGTTTAGATAAAAGACCACATTCTCTAAATGCATGTGATTTCATACACCCAAGTGTCGAATCCACCACAACACTTATCTTAAGCTTAACCTTCACTATAACCTAACCTTAACCTTGACCTTAACTATAACCTAACCCTAACCTTGACCAAACCCATAACCTTAACCTTAACCTAACCTTCACCTTAACCTAACCTTAACCATAATCTTAACCTTAACCTTAACCCTACCTTAACCTTAACCTTAACCTTAACCTTACCTTAACCTAACCTAACCTTAATGTTAACCTAACCCTAACCTTACCCTAACCTTAACCCTAACCTTATCCTTAACCTTACCCTTAACCTTAACCATAATCTTAACCTCAGGTTAAGGTCAAGGTTAAGGTTACATTAATGGTAAATTCAAGGTTAAGGTTAGGTTAAGGTTAAGATTAGGTTAAGGGTAAAGTTAATGTTAAGGTTAATGCTAAATTGTTGGTCAAGGTTAAGGGTTAGGTTAAGGTTAAGGTTAGTTTAAGTGTAAATTCAAGGTTAAGGTAAATTTAAGGTTAAGGTTAAGGTTAAGGTCAAGGTTAGGGATAGGTTATAGTTAATGTCAAGGTTAAGGTTAAGGGTAAGGTTATATTTAGGTTAAGGTTAATGTTAAGGTTAGGTTAAGGTTAAAGTTAGGTTAAGGTTAAGGTTAGGTTAAGGTTAAGATTAGGATTAGGGTTAAGGTTAAGGTTAGGGTTCAGTTTTAGTTAAGGTTAATATTAGGTTAATACTAAAGTCAAGGGGGCAAGGTTAAGGTTAAGGTTATGGGTTTAGTTAGGTTAGGGTTAGTTTATAGTTAAGGTCAAGGTTAAGGTTAAGGGCAAGGTTATAGTTAGGTTAAGGTTAAGTTTAAGGTTAGTATAAGGTTACCCTCGGTCGGGGTGCCAGACTGAAGGATAGGGTAGTGGGCTTCCACGTGGTGGATGACCTTAGATACCCTTGTGTGATTATTAGTGCGCCAGTCCTCCACTCTTTGCATTTATTTTCATGCACCAGCCTGTCTAAATCACCCACCTCCTATCAAAAGGGTTAATGTAGTGTTATGTGTAGCGGGTGATGAGCTTTATTTCTCTTTTCATTCTCATTAGCATTTTCTCCCAGTATAGTTCTTTCATTAGCATTTTCTAGTAGGCGACGATCCAAATTTGAAGCAGGTTCTTCGGAGACAGGGTGGAAGCTATTTGTGGTATGTCATGGAAATTCTACCTTTCATGCTCTGCTTTCATTTTTCGTTTCTACCTTTGTTTACTCTACATGATAAATCCCTCCTTCTCCCAGTGTTTGAGAATTTGTATTGGGATTTCTGTGCCTGTAATTTTTCTTCAAGTTGGTTTCGAATAGGGAACATGGGATTTATACATATAGAATCTCATTTCAGAAGCCCTCCCAGTTTTCTTGTTCTCTGTCCTCGTCTTGGTCTTTTCTCTTTGTATAGTTCTCAGGGCTTTCATGTCTCTTCTGGATTATTTCATTTTCGGTTCATGTTCCTTCTGTATGGGTTCATGGTTGGCAGTATTTCCTGTTCACCCACTATTCATAACCTTTCTCATGGTCCTTTTTCTAATATTCGCTATCTATTTCGGCATTGCATGTATTTTGGGCTTCGTAAAGTGATTCCTGCTTACCCTTGGTCTGTTGGTGTAACAGTCCCTGTAGTCTCTATTGGCCATGGTTTGATAGGATGGCACGACCATAGTTTTCTTTCAATTTGTCCTGTCATGGCTTATGTCGTAGTATTTCAAAATGTTGTTGGATATGTCACAGCCAAGCGGATATTTTGTGGCTCTCATGCTATCTCTTGTTGGCAGTTATCTTTAATTATGAAGAGGCATTATCATAATATTCTTTGTGATTTCATTACGGGTCGTTTCCTGGTTAATTTACATAACAATCTTCAGTGTTCTATCACCCTGTTCATTAATGGTATGGCTATGCGAGCTGGGTTCGTTGTAATGGAGCATTATTCAGTTTTATTACATTATATTTATGACTTACTTCTAGCCATAGACTTCTGTTCAAGTTCTACTGCTTCCAATATGGTTAAAGGGAAAATGGGGAAGGTAAATCGCTATAGGTAGCCTCATCAAGAGGCTAGCAGGAGTAGGAGGGGTAGGAAGTCAAATGAACAAGTGTTGCAAGACATTGCTCAGGTATATGAATCAAGGAATTTGGCTCAAATTAAAAAAAAAATTCATGGTTGGGAAATACAAATTGACAGCGAGGATGAAGACATTGAAGCTCAAATTTCTAAAATGGATTTTATAGCAGATCCATGGAGTACTCGGGGTCGAGTGTCCCTCTTTCAAAAATCGGTGAAGACCTACAGGAAGATGAAATGCCTTCTTGCCAAGGCCATGGCATGTCAAGAGGAAAAGTGCATCAACGCTTCAATTTTGTTTGAACTCCAACAAATGAAGCTGGACACGCATGCAATGTTCAAAGCTTAGATTCAGTTAAATGATAGGGTTGGTAAGATAGAAAAGCAGTTGCAAATAACACAATGCAGTAAGAAGGTGCTAGGTACCACTGCTAATGCTCCAGTTCCAGTGGATCTTTCTAGTTAACTATTTTAGATTTCTATATAATTTTGGAGTTCATCAATTTAACTACTTGTCTTATTTTTAAATATTATGGACACACTGCAGTTCTTAATGCTGTAAGTAGCAGGATAAGACAATTTAATTTTTGGTCTGCATTTAACTCGATACAGTGGTCAACAGACCTGGTTTCCTTCGGGCAGGTTGAGGTCGCTATATTTGTTTTATCTTGTATGACAATTTTCCCTATATATATTTGATAATAGAAAGGTACTACGAAGCTTACAAAAAAAAATGTTAGTATAAGGTTAAGATAAGGTTAAGGTTAAGGGTTTGGTCAAGGTTAATGTTAGGTTATAGTTAAGGTTAAGGTTAAGGTTAGGTTAAATGAAGTTTAAGGTCAATGTTAAGGGTAAGGTTAAGCTTAGGTTAAGGTTCAGATTAGGTTAAGGGTATAGTTAAGGTTAAGGTTAGTTTAAGGGTAAAGTTAAGTTTAAGGTTAGGGTTAGGGTTAGTGTTAAGGTTAGGGTTTTGTCAAGGTTAGGGTTACGTTATACTTAAGGTTAATGTTAAGGTTGAGATTAAGGTTGAGGTTGAGGTTAAGGTTACGTCATTATTAAGTTTAAGGTTAAGGTTAACGTTAACGTTAAGGTTAAGGTTAAGGTCAAGGATAAGTTTATGGGTCTTAACCTTAACCTGAACCTTAACCTAAACTTAACCATAACCTTAACTTTAACCTTGACCTTAACCTTAACCCTTAACATTAACCTAACCTTAACCTTTACCTTAACCTTAACCTTAACCTAACCTTAACCGTAACCATAACCATAACTTAACCTTAAACTTAAAGTTAACCTAAAATTAACCTTGACTTTAACTATAACCTAACCCTAACCTTGACCAAACCTTTAACCTTAACCTTAACCTGACTAAACCTGTAACCTTAAACTTAACCTTTACCCTTAACCCTAACCTTTCCCTTAACCTTAACCTTAACCTGAGGTTAAGATTATGGTTAAGGTTAAGGTTAAGGATAAGTTAAGGTTAAGGGTAAGGTTAAGGTTAAGGTTACCAGTTTAGTCAGGTTAAGGTTAAGGTTAAGGGTTTGGCCAAGGTTAGGGTTAGGTTATAGTTAAGTTCAAGGTTAAGGTTAGGTTAAGGTTAAGGTTATGGTTAAGGTTATGGTTAAGGTTAATGTTAGGTTAAGGTTAAGGTAAGGTTAAGGTTAAACATAAGGTTAAGGTTTAAGGTTTTCCTTTACCCTTGACCTAACCTTAAGCTTAACCTTATATTACCCTTAAGGTCAAGGTTAAGGTTAGGTTAAGGTTAAGGTTATGGTTAAGGTTATGGTTAAGGTTAAGGTTAAGGTTAGGTAAAGGTTAAGGTAAGGTTAAGGTTAGGTTAAGGATAAAGTCAAGGTTAAGGTTAGGTTAAGGGTAAAGTTAAGGATATGGTTAGGGTAAGGTTAAGGTTAGTTTAAGGGAAAAGTTAAGCTTAAGGTTATTGTTAAGGTTAGGTTAAGGTTAAGGTTTGGGTAAGGGTTAAAGGTAGGGGAAGGTTAAGGTTAAACATAAGGTTAAGGTTTAAGGTTTTCCTTTACCCTTGACCTAACCTTAAGCTTAACCTTATATTACCCTTAACCTTAACTTAACCTTAAAATTAACCTTGACCTAACCGTAATATTCACCTTCACCTAACCATAACCTTAACCTTAACCTTACACCCTTAACCTTAACCTTAAAGTTATCTTACCATTAAACTTAACCATAACCTTAAACTTGACTTTACCCTTAGCCTAACCTTAACCTTAACCTTAACCTAACCCTAACCTTGATCAAACCCTTAACCTTAACTAACCTTAAAATTAACTAAAACCTTTCCCTAACCTTAACCCTAACCTTAACGTTAGCTTTACCCTTAACCTAATCTTAACCTTAACTATAACCTAACCCTAACCTTAACCTTAACCATAAAATTATCTTTACCGTTAACCTTAACCTTAACCTTAACCTGACCTTAACTATAACCTAACCTTAACCTTGACCAAACCCTTACCCTTAACCTAACCTTAACCTTGAATTTACCCTTAACCTAACCTTAACCCTGAGCTTAACATAACCTTAACCTTAACTTTACCCTTAACCTAATCTTAACCTTAACCTTAACCTTAACCTAACCTTAACCTTAACCTAACTGTAACCTTAACCTTACCTTAACCTAACTTAACCTTAACCTTGACCTTGACCTTAACCTTAACCGTACCCTATCCTTACCCTTAACCTTCAGCTTAACCTTGACTTTAACCTTAACCTTCCCCTAACCTTAACCTTAACTTTACCATTAACCTAATCTTAACCTTAACCTTACCCTTAACCTCAACCTAACCCTAACCTTGACCAAACCCTTAACCTTAACATTAACCTGACTAAACCCTTAAGGTTAGGGTAAATTTGAGGTTAAGGTTAAGGTCTAGGTCAAGGTGAAGGATAAGTTAGGTTAAGGTAAGGTTAAGGTTACAGTTAAGGTTAAGGTTAAGGTTAAGTTAAGGGTAAAGTCAATGTTAAGGTTAAGGGTTTGGTTAAGGTTAAGGTTAGGTTATAGTTAAGGTTAAGATTTTGGTCAAGGTTAGCGTTCGGTTATAGTTAAGGTTAAGGTTATGGGTTGAATTTACCCTTAACTTAACTTTAACCTAACCTTAACCTTAACCTTAACCTTTACCCTAACCTTAACCTTAACCTCATCCTTATCTTAACCTTAACATAACCATAACCTTAACCTTAACCTTAACATTAACCTTAACCTAACCTTAACCTTAACCTAACCCTAACCTTAACCCTAACCTTAACCTTAACATGAACTTTTACCCTAACCTTACCATTAACCTTAACCTTCACTATAACCTAACCTTAACCTTGACCTTAATCTTAACCTTAACCTTAACCTTAACCTGACTAAACCCATAACCTTCACCTTAACCTTAACCTAACCTTAACATTAACCTTAACCTTGACCTTACCTTAACTATAACCCTAACCTTACCCATAAGCTAACCGTAACCTTAACCTTAACCATAACCTAACCTTCACCTTAACCTAACCTTAACCTTAACCTTAACCATAACCTTAACCTTAACCTTAACCTTACCTTAACATTAACCTTAACCTTAACCTAACCTTAACCTAACCTAACCTTAACCTTAACCTAACCCTAACCTTACACTAACGTTAACCCTAACCTTATCCTTAACCTTACCCTTAACTTTAACCATAATCTTAACCTCAGGTTAAGGTCAAGGTTAAGGTTACTGTTGAGTCCCGAATTTGCATCTTTTCCATACACTTTTCCATACCTTTTTCACTCACCTAAACCTCCCAAATTGTCAATATCATGTGCAGAAGAGCATCTAACATGGTTTTTAATTATATTTTTGTGTTTGCTATTTGATCTAGATTTTGTTCATTCAGCTGCGGAATCTTGCCACTTTCCGCAGCTGCTGCAACTTTCCGCAGCTATTTTGTGAAACTCTATGCTACAGGTGTCTACAAGGGAACGAGCCACATGGGCAGGTCAGGAATGACGTGGACATGGATCGTGTCCTATTGGTTCAAGCAAACTCGTCCAAAGAAGCCGCGGTCAAAGGCGTCCACATGGAAGTCAACTATGGAGTTTCATGTCGGCCGGACTCTATTTCGTGGCACATAAACATCCATACGGCCGTTTCTAAGCTTGCGGAGGTTAAATCGACATCTGTGCAGAGCTCTGGAGTCGAATTCAAGCATCCACCTTCCGTAGATTCACTTTCCAACACGGCCATACTCCTATATCCGTGGACGTAGTGGTCTACGTGCTCTCTGCCATCATGAACTTTAGGAGACAGTTATAGTTTATTGTTATATATAGAGCGTTTGCATACGCACATAAAGTTAGTTGTTAGTTGATAGTTGATGTTCGTGAATAAACTCTGTTATCTGTTAGTTTTCTTTGTAGTGATTACGCTGCCCTTGAGCCGTAACACTACCATTCTGTAATGAACTGCTTGTTAATATGAGAAGACTCTATTTTTCAACTTAATTCGTGTTTGAGGATCGTTACCAAGGCTGTGTAGAGGGCCCCTGCTCAACTAAGGTTTTGTGTATTAGTGTATATTTCTCATTTCATTTCTTTAAAAGTCATTGTATCATAATCCATCCATATGTTCATACTTTGCAGTTGTTTCATTTATGTCTTTCATGTTTTATGATTGTTAATCACTGATCAGTTTTCTTGATTGCAGGTTTTAGATAGACAGCCCGGGCATTTTTATAGCTTTTTGACTAATGACATGAATCTAACATTGTTCTGCTGCTAGTTTTCTTTTCATAGATTTTGTTTAACTTCAGTCTTGCTTTGTACATTTCAGTTTTGCTTATCTGATTCAGTAGTTAAACTTAGATATATTAAGCTGCTCATAGCATCTTCAGTTGCCTCCGAAAGCCACAGCTGGACTGATGGTGAGGGACTGCATTATGAAATGTGTAGTTTAGTATTATTTTCTTTTCTGCAAATTTAGATATATTAAGCTGCTCATAGCATCTTCAGTTGCCTCCGAAAGCCACAGCTGGACTGATGGTGAGGGACTGCATTATGAAATGTGTATTTTAGTATTAGTTTCTTTTCTGCAAATTTAGATATATTAAATCATGTATGACATCTTCAGTTGCCTCCGAAAGCCACAGCTGGACTGATGGCGAGGGATTGAATCATGAGTGTATGGTTTAGTATTAGTTTACTTTCTGCAAATTAAATATCAGTTACAAAAGTTGTTTATGATTACTTCCGAAAATCATAGCTGGTCTAATGATGAAGGGTCAGAAAATGGATTGATGTAATCTGATTTAGATTTATTTTGTTGCAATTTTGAATTTCCTTAAGCATAGTTTCTTTTGTGTTTAGTTGGCAGCAAGAATAGTTTGGTTTTCATGCTCACTAGTTTACTGTTTTGATTTATTAGATTAGCAGCTCCTTTTCATTTCAGCAGTACATTTTCATTTTCTTTCAAGTCTTGTCATTGTAAATTTCAATTTGATTTTTAAAGTTTCAAGTTGGTAAATCATTATAGGGGATATCACTTCCTTGAACAAACATAACCAAACTTGTTTTCATCTTAGAATTTCCATTTCACCTTAGAAAAACCAAAAACGACAAAAAGTTAAGAAATAGGTTATCTTGCACATATAGTGTGCCGCACTTCATCAGCTTACGATTCCCAGATTGACAAATTAAATGCAGCAATTTAGGACACACTAAATTGACCAAACATTTTGGCGCCGTTGCCGGGGAAGTGTAACTAGGTAGCCAATTTCTAAAAAAAAAAAAACACAAAATCATAAAAGAAGGGAAAACTTGATAACTTCTTGAAGTATGCTCTCCTCTTGCACCTAGTGTGATCTGGAGGATCAGAAAAGAGAGTTATTGGTTTAGTAATTTCTTACGTATGCTCTCTTCTTGCACTTAGTGTGATCTGGAAGATCAGAAAGAGAATTATTAGCCCAACTTTAAAAAAAAAAATAAAAAAAAAAATAAAATAAAAAAATAAAAAAATGACATGCATAGAGCAAGAGATTCTAGGGGAAGGTTTATAGCTAAAGCCAAGAGTTCGATTTTCATAACTCCATCTTCTTCAAGGCATAGACCAAATTCACCACCATCTACCCCTAGCCTTAAGATTTTTGGAAGTCAAAGAACAGCTGAATTAGAGGATTCTCCTATACCACCTACTAAAACCCACTTAGAAAACAAAGAGACTTTTTCTCATCCTTCCTTGGTAGAAGAACTAGAGGACTATAAGGACTCTAAAGAAACTATCATGGCAGAGGAAGTAATAAATAGAGGTGGAGATAGAAGAGGAGGAGATAATGAAGATAACAATGGTGAAGGAAATAACGGTAGAAATAGGGACAATTTTCTTGGATTCCCTATAGTTGATGAGGAAACTCATGTAACAATGAAAAATATCTCACCATCTGTTCTCCCTAACTTTTATGGATTGCGAAGTGAGGATCCTGAAACATTTCTGTTTGAGTTTGAAGTAGTGTGCCGAACTTATGACTATATGGAAGATTCTCAAAAACTCAAACTGTTTCCTTCAACATTGAAGGAATCTGCTTTGAAATGGTTCATGGGATTAGCCACTCAATCTATCAGGACTTGGAATGATATGAAACAAACATTTTTGGATAGATACTTGGACTATTGTATGCCCACCAATCACAAGGATGAGGTATTCAAAATGATGCAAAAGGAAGATGAAAATTTGGAAGACTTACTTGAAAGATTTCAATACAACTTGAAAAGAGCAAAGATGAGCAATTTAGATGATGAAACCTTGAAAGCCCTCATATTAAAAGCCATTAGAGATGAATGGATAAATATTTTAAACATGATGGGGAAAGGAGACATTTCTCAACTTCCACTTCGTGACATAACAGAACTATGTGTCCATCTCTCAAGAGGAAAATCTAAAACCGGAAAAGGGCCTAGGGATCCTTCTCTTATTAGGGCTAACAAATCTGCAACTGGATCAGTAAGTAGGGCAGAGATTGGTAATATGCTTGATGAGTTCAAAACTGATATCTTAGGGAGCCTTAGTGAACAACTAGACACCCTTAAAATCCAAAACAAGCAGAAAGAAGAAACAGATGCTTTAGCCATCTTTTGTCCAAAATGTAGGAAGAAACATGCTTTAAGGGAATGTCCCTTGGATGCAAAAGTTGTAGAAACATGTATGATTTTCTCAGAAAATCATGAGATCAAGGATTGTCCTTCAATCCCTGGACTCAAATCTGTTTTTCAAGAAGATCCAAATTCAGTAGAATCTCTCTGTTTTGTCGCAAGGAGACCTTGGCAGGGACAACAATCTCAAGGGTTTAATAACCCTATGAATCTTCAAACCCCATCAAATTGGAATCCTTGGCAACAACCTTGGCCCCAACATCAGAATTCATATCAGCCATGGGTACAAGGGATGCAAAATCCTTATGGGAGATTTGCTCAATTTTATCAATATCCTCCATCTTTTCAAAATCAACAAGCTCCACAATTTCCAAGCTCAAATCCACAACTTTCATTGCCATTTCCACAACAACAACCTTCTCAAAAAAATACAAATCCTCAACTCATGCTTCCATACCAACAAAAGAAAAATCAACTTCCAGCTCAGCCATTGCCAAATCCTAACAATAAGAACCCTCAAACTACTTATATGGTAGAAGGACAACAATTTCCTACCTATATGATTGTTCCTCTCAACGATGTACAACTCAGATCTGGTAGAGTTTTAGAAAAACCTTCTATAGACATTCAAGAGAAAGATACCTCTGAAGAGGACTCTCTTCAAGTCAATAAAGGTTCTGAGGAAGAATCTCTTCAAAATTCAAAAATTCAAAAAGAAAAAGAAAAGCTAACATCCACAACTCCTATAGTTGAGCAACCTGTATCTTCATCTACACCTCCTTTTCCGGAAAGACTACAAATTGGTAAGGGGGTGGAAAAACAAATCTTGTTGCCTAACTATGACTTTCTAGATGAATTGAAGAATGTTTGTATCAAGATTCCATTGCTACAAGCCATTCGAGAAATTCCTATTCTAGCAAAAACCATAAAGGAGTTGAGTTTCAAAAGACCAGGAAGGAAGCTAAAGGACACAAAAAGAATCCACCTGGTAGGAAAGATTGCAGACATTATGATGGGAAAAATTACCATGCAAAAGTATGTAGATCCAGGAAGTCCAATTGTCAAGACACATATAAATGGGATAGAAATTCCAAACACATTGATTGACTTAGGGGTTGCTATCAACATTATGAGTAGACAAACTATGGAACAGTTAAAACTTCCTAACCTTCTTTTTACACCTACCTTATTGCAACTTGCAGATCGATCGGTTATTAAACCAGATGGTGTATTAGAAGATATTTCAATCTCCTTAGATTCTTGGGAATATCCAGTAGACTTTATGATTTTGACTCCCAAAAGTAATCTAGGAGGACATCCAATTATCTTAGGAAGACCTTGGCTGGCCACAACTGATGCTTTTATTAGTTGTAGATCTCGAGACATGTACATTTCAAATGGTAATTCGACAAAGAAATTCAATTTGTATCCTCCAGCAAGAGCAATTACAGAAATAGGAGACAATGAATGGGTCGATGATGAGAACACTATACAACCTGTCTTTACCATTTCTGAAATTAGTGAGGATAGTCAAATTCTGAACACATTAGAAAATTTTGATATATCTTCAGAATATGACCCCACACAATTTCAGTTGGAATCTGACATAGAATATTTATCATCAAGACAAATGTCTCTTTACTCTATGGAAGAATTTGGTAATTCTGCTATTGAGATTTTTCCAAAAAAGACATTGAATATCAACAAACATTTGGAGAAATCACAACAAGAAGAACTAACCAGAATCTTGCAAAAACATTCTACTGCATTTGCATGGGAGTATACTGACATGAAGGGTATTGATCCTAAGACTTGCATCCATCATATCTATATTGAGGAAAACAGTAGACCAATCAGACAACCTCAAAGAAGGATGAATCCAAATCTTATGGAGATAGTGAAAGAAGAGCTCCAAAACTTCTCAATGTAAACTTCATTTATCCAATTTCAGATAGCCGATGGGTTTCTCCTTTGGTTATAGTACCTAAAAAGAATGGTAAATGGAGGGTATGCATTGATTACAGGGAATTGAACAAAGCAACTTTGAAGGATCACCTTCCTTTGCCTTTTATTGATCAGGTATTAGATACATTAGCAGGTAAAAAGTACTTTTCATTTTTGGATGGTTTTAGTGGCTATAATCAAATTCAGGTAGCACCTGAAGATCAAGATAAGACCACATTTACTTGTCCATGTGGAACTTTTGCCTACCGAGTGCTTCCTTTTGGGTTATGTAATGCACCAGCAACATTCCAAAGAGCAGTACTAGGAATTTTTTCTGATCTAATTCATGATTGTGTAGAGGTTTATATGGATGATTTTACAGTTTATGGTAATTCATTTGAAGAGGCATTAGAAAATTTGGAAAAAGTTCTTATAAGATGTAAAGAAACAAACCTTTCATTAAGCCATGAAAGATGCTTTATGATGTTTACTGAAGGGATTGTTTTAGGACATCATATTTCAGGAGATGGGATTAAGGTTGATAGATCAAAAGTTGAAGTCATCTCCAAGTTGCTTATTCCAAATTGTCAAAGAGATGTTAGAAGTTTTCTAGGATTTACTGGTTACTATAGAAGATTTATAGAAAACTTCACTAAAATAGCATCTCCACTCTTCAAATTGCTTACAAAAGACTGTGAATTTAAATGGGATCCTGATTGTCAATCAGCTTTTGAAACTTTGAAAACAAGAATATCCGAAGCACCTATCTTGAGAGGACCAAATTGGAAACTCCCTTTCCATATTTCTACGGATGCTTCAGATACAGCTCTAGGAGCTGTGTTGGGTCAAAAAGATTTAGTTCCTTATGCCATTTATTACACCCGTAAAAATTTGACTCCCACAGAGTTGAACTATACTGTGACTGAAAAAGAGTTTTTAGCTGTTGTTCATGCAATTAATAAGTTTAGACATTACATAACAAGCTATGAAACTTTTATTCATACTGACCATTCTGCAATTAGATATTTAATGAACAAACCTGTTACTAATGGCAGAGTGACAAGATGGCTTTTACTTTTGCAAGAATTCAATATTACCGTGTTGGATAGACCAGGAAAACAGAATACAGTAGCTGATTTCTTGTCTAGGATTCAGAATACTAAAGAAGATTCTCCTGTAGAGGATAAGTTTCCTGATGAATACTTGTTTGCAGTAACTATTAAGACTCCTTCGTATGCAGATATTGCTAACTATTTGGTTACAGGGAAACTGCCTTCACATTTATTTCCAAATGAAAAACGAAAAATTATTCAGGAGAGTTCAAAATATTCATGGATTTCTAACGAATTGTTTAAAACAGGGCCAGATCTTGTGATCAAAAGATGTGTTAGGGAAGATGAAATGCCTGATATTCTTAAGGCATGTCATGATGAACCATGCGGCGGACACTTTGCAGAAAAAAGGACGGCCTATAAAATCCTCTCTTTAGGATATTATTGGCCTTCCCTCTTCAAAGATGCAAAACAATATGTCAAAAGGTGTGACAGCTGCCAAAGAGTAGGGAAACCTACCCTTTCAAATGAAATGCCATTGCAACCACAGGTACTCATTGAACCCTTTGAAAAATGGGCTTTAGATTTCATTGGACCTATTAATCCACAATCTAAGCAAAAGAAGTATATATTGGTTTGTACTAATTATGTTACTAAATGGGTAGAAGCCAAAGCATTAGTATCTGCTACTGAAAATTCAGTTGTTCATTTTCTTTATGAGGATATTTTTACTCGCTTTGGTGTTCCAAGAGAAATTGTGACAGATCAGGGAAGCCAATTCACATCCAACTTGGTGAAGAAGTTGATGGAAGAATACAAAATCAAGCACAGAAGATCTACTCCTTACCATCCGCAAGCAAATGGTCAAGTGGAGTCTACAAACAAAGTTCTTGAAAGCATCATCACCAAAACTGTTCATCTACATAGAAGAGATTGGGCAGAAAGGCTTCCTGAAGCCTTGTGGGCCTACAGAACTACATGGAGAAATACAACAGGACATTCTCCCTATGAACTTGTTTATGTGAAAGAAGTCTTGCTCCCCATTGAGTTCCAAGTCAAGACCTTCAAGATAGCAGTTCAGTTGGGGATGGACTTATCAGAAGCCCAAAAGCATAGAATGGAGCAGTTGAATGAGCTAGATGAGATCAGACAAGAAGCAATTCTAAGAACTAATCTAGTTCAATATCAAAGAACTAAATGGCATGACAAATATATCAAAGAAAAGAAGTTTCAAGAAGGAGATTGGGCATTGTTATTTGACTCCAAGTTTAAATATTTTCAAGGGAAATTTCAGACTCATTGGCTTGGGCCATATGAGATTGACAAGATCTTTAGCAATGGAGCTGTAAGAATCAAGACCATTGATGAGTTTCAAACCCCTCTTATTGTGAATGGCCATAGATTGAAAGTTTATCATAAGCCACTCTCAAAAGAGGATTTTGTCAAGATGTTTCAAGAAAGTTCTGCAATCAGGCTGGTACAGAAGAATTCTTCTTCTCCACCAACCTAGCTTTTGTTTTTCAGTTAAAAAAAAAAAAAAATATATATATATATATATATATATATTGGTATAAGCCTGAAAACCAATCATTGATTGGCAGTCTTATGCAGAAAATATAGGGTGAAAATCAGGGACACCTGACACTCTATATTTTCCAAAAAAATCTGTCTTTTATTTCATTTCATTTCACCACCCACTCCATTTCATTTCACTTCATTCCATTTCATTTCATTTCATTTCACTTCATTCCACTTCATTTCATCCATTCCATCAATAAAAATATTTTTTATGACCATTTCCACCTGGTCATCTGTCATTTGTTCATTTCTATTTCAGCCAAGTAATAGCTGTGTCAGTTTCCGCAGCTGACATCTGTTTCCGCAGCTGACTCCAGTTTCCGCAGCCAGAAGCAGATTCCGCAGCTACTACTCTGTTTTCAAAGAGAATGTACAGTCAGTTGTTATTTCCATAATTATGAAATAAAATTCAGGAGAAAGGATCAATGGAACATCCAAGACACTAATGGAGATCAATCAGTTGAAGACCAAGGGCAAAAGCAAGGATTCCAAAGGTATGAATAAAGTTTATTTCAAATAGTATTGAAAAACACATTTTTATATAATTTTAAACTATGAGCTCTACCCATAACGCGCAATGATTATATTGACAGTCCCATAACCTTCCACGATCTCCATGTTATCCTCTTGCATTTATTCACAAACGTTTTCATCATTGAAATTCCGATTCTCACTCATGTTCAAATATCCCACCGTAGATAATGACACGTATTTGAGTTGACAAAGGACTCTTACAAGCCGCATAACTTCATAATCATTGATTGAAACGTGTTCATATTTATTACACAGCCACCAAAATTCAAAATGCGGCCGAATGCATTATACTTTGTTAACCTCTTTGTCGTGTCTCTGTCGTGTTTACAAAACCCCACTCTACTCATTCTCACTCCCTGTTTCACTCCATTTCGTTCCTTTTGCTCATTCTCACTCCCGTATATCTACCCACAGTCTTACTCCATTCCGTTTATGGTGCTCATTTCCATTCTATGACACATTCCCACAGTCATTGTGCTCGATCCTGTGTATTCAGTCGTTCCATTTCCACTTAAACCCTCACAGAGGCAAACTTGTGAAGCACAGAGAAGTGAAATGGGAAAATTATTAAGGGCAGAGCCGGAAGGACCGAAGTTTATAGAGGGATATCCGCAAGCAAAAGAGATGTTGAGGAAAGCTAAATGGTTGTGTTTTATTCAGAAATTCAGAGGATACCACAAAGAAGTTACGAAAGCGTTTGCAAGGTCATTTGATGGCTCGGAAGCAGAAATTGGAGACCTCAAGTTTTTGGTCAATGAAGCATCAATAGCAACAGCCACAGAGCTTCTTCAGGAGGGAGAACGTTGGTTCAAAAATAAAAGTATCAGTGATGAGGCATGGAGAGCAATCCTACGAAATCAAGGTATGGATATCACTGTTTTCAAAAGAGGAATTCCTGTGCATGCAATAAAAGAAGAATGGGCCGCTTTACTACTAATTGTTCAGAAATTTATTACATGTGAAGGTCGTTTTGGGTCTATGTACATGTACCATACCAGGCTATTGATGAATTTTCTTGAAAACCAAACTCTCAATCTCCCTTATTTTCTATTCAATAGCTTAAAGAAAATGGTTGTGACTGTTCAAAAACACTTAGGAGATGTAGAGCCTCATCTTTATCACCACGGCCTTATAAAAATTCTGATTGAAAAGGAGCTAAAGGAAAGAAAAGATACAAGGGAACAATTCCTAGTTAGAAACTTCTTTGAAGAACCTCAGGAAATTCCTGAAGGTAGTTCAATTAGAAGGAGTAGAAGAAAAATAATGAATGTTGAAACCCAAATTACTCCTACTCAGGAAATTACCGCAGCTAGCACAGCAAAAAGAAGTAGGAGGAAAAGAACAATTGAGGAAATCCAAAACACTCCTACTATTACTATGGAAAGAACTGATAGGGAAAAGAGATTGGTAAAAAGGAAGAAGAAGGAAATCAAAGCTAAGAAGCCAATAATACCAAAAGGGAAAGAAATTATTGAGGCTGTCCATAAAAATCCTTCTTCTGAAGAAGAAGATCACCAAATACTATCTGACAGATTAGTTTATCTTCAAAAACAGTCATCTACATCCAAGAAGGCAGAGACAGGAAAACAAGAACAAAAGGGTAGTGTACCAGAGCATGTGAGGAGAAGCAGCAGGCTTAAGGGAAAATTGATAAAAACACAAATTAAGGGTCCTCATTTCATTGATTTGGGCGAGGAGACATCTGAACAGTCTCCAACTGACCATAGTTCATTTCAGTCAGTTAGTGAACCTGATTCCTTTCATTCCCAATCAGACAATGAGCATACTCCATCTTATTCTCAGCAAAACATTGATGTAAGCCCTCCTCGGCCAGATTTTGAACATAATTCTCCTTTACAGCATTTTGGGGACAGCCCAATGAAAATGACACCTGAAATAGACCCCAAGCAGCAGGAGGTATATGACTATATAGAATCCTTGGAAAAGGCAGCCACAGGTCCAAGTACTTCTTCCATTCAGCCTCATACATTACAAGATGATTTAGTTCAATCATTAAAACAGGAAATTTTTGAGCTGGAGCTTTTGAATAGGCACATCAAAAATGAAAATGAAACATTGAAAGAACAAAGTAAACTGGACAAGATCATCCATGATAATACTATGTTACATTTGGGAATATGGCAAAAGAAGAATAAGAAATTGAAAAGAAAATGCCAGAAATTGAGCAGAGCACTTGTGAATATCAAATTTAGGTGCTTAATGAAGAAACCCAGAATGATGGCAGTACCAAAGAAGAAGAGAAGGGGTTTGGATGTGCTGGCTGAAGTATCAAGGCACATGAACTGAACAAAGAGTATCAAAATTTTGGTTGCATGAGGACATGCAACACCTTCACAGTGGGGGTATGTTGAGTCCCTAATTTGCATCTTTTCCATACACTTTTCCATACCTTTTTCACTCACCTAAACCTCCCAAATTGTCAATATCATGTGCAAAAGGGTATCTAACATGGTTTTTAATTATATTTTTGTGTTTTCTATTTGATCTAGATTTTTTTCATTCAGCTGCGGAATCTTGCCACTTTCCGCAGCTGCTGCAACTTTCCGCAGCGATTTTGTGGAACTATATGCTACAAGTGTCTACAAGGGAAACGAGCCACATGGGCAGGCTAGGAATGACGTGGACATGGTTCGTGTCCTATTGGTTCAAGCAAACTCGTCCAAAGAAGCCGCGGTCAAAGGCGTCCACATGGAAGTCAACTATGGAGTTTCATGTCGGCCGGACTCTGTTTCGTGGCACATAAACATCCATACGGCCGTTTCTAAGCTTGCGGAGGTTAAATCGACATCTGTGCAGAGCTCTGGAGTTGAATTCAAGCATTCACCTTCCGTAGATTCACTTTCCAACACGGCCATACTCCTATATCCGTGGACGTAGTGGTCTACGTGCTCTCTGCCATCATGAACTTTAGGAGACAGTTACAGTTTATTGTTATATATAGAGCGTTTGTATACGCACATAAAGTTAGTTGTTAGTTGATAGTTGATGTTCGTGAATGTACTCTGTTATCTGTTAGTTTGCTTTGTAGTGATTACGCAGCCCTTGAGCCGTAACACTACCATTCTGTAATGAACTGCTTGTTAATATGAGAAGACTCTGTTTTTCAACTTAATTCTTGTTTGAGGATCGTTACCAAGGCTGTGTAGAGGGCCCCTGCTCAGCTAAGGTTTTGTGTATTAGTGTATATTTCTCATTTCATTTCTTTAAAAGTCATTGTATCATAATCTATCCATATGTTCATACTTTGCAGTTGTTTCATTTCTGTTTATACATTTCCATAATTTCCATTTCATTTCTGTCTTTCATGTTTTATGATTGTTAATCACCGATCAGTTTTCTTGATTGCAGGTTTTAGATAGACAAATGCATTTTATAGCTTTTCGACTCAATGACATGAATCTAACATTGTTCATCATTAGTTTGCTTTTCATAGCTTTTGTTTAACTTCACCTTGTTTGTATATTTGGGCTTTTTTGCTTATCTCATTCAAGAGTTAAACTTAGAGCAGGTTCTTTCAGCATCCATAGCATCTTCAGTTGCCTCCGAAAGCCACAGCTGGACTGATGGTGAGGGACTGCATTATGAAATGTGTAGTTTAGTATTAGTTTTTTTTCTGCAAATTTAGATATATTAAAGTTTATATACAGCGTCTTGATTGCCTCAGAAATACAAGCTGATGGTGAGGGGCACGTATAAGAATGTGTAGTTTAGTATTAGTTTCTTTTAAATACGCAGATTTAGATATATTAAATCATGCATGACATCTTGGTTCTCAAGCCAATTTGGAGTGATGGCGAGGGATTGAATCATGAGTGTATGGTTTAGTATTAGTTTACTTTACGCAAATTAAATATCAGTTACACAAGTTGTTTATGATTACTTTCGAAAATCATAGCTGGTCTAATGATGAAGGGTCAGAAAATGAATTGATGTAATCTGATTTAGATTTATTTTGTTGCAATTTTGAATTTCCTTAAGCATAGTTTCTTTTTTTTGTTTAGTTGGCAGCAAGAATAGTTTGGTTTTCATGTTCACTAGTTTACTATTTTGATTCATTAGATTAGCAGCATCTTTTCATTTCAGCAGTACACTTTTACTTTTTTTCAAGTCTTGTCATTGTAAATTTCAAATTGCTTTTTAAAGTTACAAGTTGGTAAATCATTATAGGGGATATCACTTCCTTGAACAAATATAACCAAACTTGTTTTCATTTTAGAATTTCCATTTCACCTTAGAAAAACCAAAAACGACAAAAAGTTAAGAAATAGGTTATCTTGCACATATAGTGCGCCGCACTTCATCAGCTTACGATTCCCGGATTGACAAATTAAATGCAGCAATTTAGGACACACTAAATTGACCAAACAGTTACATTAAGGGTAAAGTCAAGGTTAAGGTTAGGTTAAGGTTAAGATTAGGTTAAGGGTAAAGTTAGTGTTAAGGTTAATTTTAAATGTTTGGTAAAGGTTAAGGGTTAGGTTAAGGTTAAGGTTAGTTTAAGGTTAAAGTCAAGGTTAAGGTAAAGTTAAGGTTAAGGTTAGGTTAAGGTTAATGTTAAGGTTAAGGTCAAGGTTAGGGATAGGTTATAGTTAATGTCAAGGTTAATGTTAAGGGTAAGGTTATAATTAGGTTAAGGTTAAGGTTAGGTTAAGGTTAGGGTTATGGTTAAGGTTAAGGTTAAGGTTAATGTTAGGTTAAGGTTAGGGTTATGGTTAAGGTTAAGGTTAAGGGTTTTGTTAAGGTTAGGGTTAGGTTTTAGTTAAGGTTAAGATTAGGTTAAGATTAAGGTTATGGGCACAAGGTTAAGGTTAAGGTTTAGGTTAAGGTTACGGGTTTAGTCAGGTTAAGGTTAAGGGTTTGTTCAAGCTTAGGGTTAGGTTATAGTTAAGGTTAAGGGTACGGTTATAGTTAGGTTAAGGTTAAGGTTAAGGTTAGGATAATGTTAAGATAAGGTTAAGGTTAAGGGTTTGGTCAAGGTTAGTGTTAGGTTATAGTTAAGGTTAAGGTTAAGGTTAGGTTAAGTTAAGGTTAAGGTCAAGGTTAAGGGTAAATTCAAGCTTAGTTTAAGGTTAGGATTAGGTTAAGGGTATGGTTAATCTTAAGGTTAGGTTAAGGTTAAATTTAAGTTTATGGTTAAGGTTAGGGTTAGGGTTAATGGTATGGTTTTTTCAATGTTAGGGTTAGGTTATAGTTAACATTAAGTTTAAGGTTGAGGTTAAGGTTAAGGTTATGGGGTTAGTAAGGCTAAGGTTAAGGTTAAGATTAAGCGTAAGGTCAAGGATAAGGTTATAGATCGTAACCTTAACCTTCATTATAACCTTAACCTTAACCTAAACCTTAACCTAACCTTGACCTTAACCTTGACCTTAACGTTGACCCTAACCTTAACCTTAACCTTGACCTTAACCTTAAACTAACCTTAACCATAACCATAACCATAACCTTAACCTTAACCTTAACCTTAGCCTTAACCTTAACCTAACCTTAACCTTAACCTAACCTTAACCTTGACTTTAACTATAACCTAACCCTAACCTTGACCAAACCCTTAACCTTAACCTTAACCTGACTAAACCAACCTATAACCTTAAACTTAAACTTTACCCGTAACCCTAACCTTACCTTTAACCTTAACCTTAACCTGAGGTTAATATTATGGTTAAGGTTAAGGTTAAGGTTAAGGATAATTTAAGGTTAAGGATAAGGTTAAGGTTAAGGTTACGGGTTTAGTCAGGTTAAGGTTAAGGTTAAGGGTTTGGTCAAGGTTAGGGTTAGGTTATAGTTAAGGTGAAGGTTAAGGTTAGGGTAAGGTTAAGGTTAAGGTTAAGGTTAAGGTTATGGTTAAGGTTAATATTAAGATTAGGTAAAGGTTAAGGTAAGGTTAAGGGTAAAGTCAAGGTTAAGGTTAGGTTAAGGTTAAGATTAGGTTAAGGGTAAAGTTAAGGTTATGGTTAGGGTAAGGTGAAAGTTGGTTTAAGGGTAAAGTTAAGGTTAAGGTTATGGTTAAGTTTAGGTTAAGGTTAATGTTAAGGTTCAGGTTAGGGTTAAGGTTAGGGGAAGGTTAAGGTTAAGGTTTGACATTACCCTTAGCTTAATCTTAAGCTTAAGCTTAATCTTAACCTTATATTACCCTTAACATTAACCTTACTACCTTAACCTTAACCTTAACGTTATCTTACCCTTAACCTTCACCATAAACTTAAACTTTACTTTACCCTTAACCTAACCTTATCCTTAACCTTAACCTAACCCTAACCTGGACCAAACCCTTAACCTTAACCTTAACCTAACTAAACCTGTAACATTAACATTAACCTTACCCTTAACCTTCACCTTACCCTTAACTTTACTCTTAACCTAACCTTAAGCTAACCTTAACTATAACCTAACCATAACATTGACCAAGCCCTTAACCTTAACCTTAACCTTAGCCTTAACCTTAACCTAACCTTAACCTTAATCTAACCTAACCTTAACTTTACCCTTAACCTAACCTTAAGCTTATCCTTAACCTCATCCTTAACTTTATCTTAACCTTATCTTTAACCTTAACCTTAACCTTAACTAAAACCTTCCCCTAACCTTAACCTTAACTTTACCCTTAACCTAATCTTAACCTTAACTATAACCTAATCCTAACCTTGACCAAACCCGTAACCTTAACCTGAATAAACCTTTAACCTTAACCTTAACGTAACCCTAAATTTAACCTTGATTTTACCTTTACCTAACCCTAACCTTGACCTTGATTTTACCTTAATCCCTTAACCTTAACCTTCACCTTAACCTTAACTTTACCCTTAACTTAACTTTAACCTAACCTTAACTATAACCTAACCCTAACCTTGACCAAACCTTGAACCTTAACCTTAACTATAACCTAACCCTAACCTTGACCAAACCCTTAACCTTAACTATAACCTAACCTTAAATTTTCCCTTAACCTTACCTTAACCATAACCTTAACCTAACCTTAAGCTTAACATTACCCATAACCTTATCTTAACCTTACGTTAACCATACCCTTAAACTTGTCCTTAACTATAACCCAACCCTAATCTTAACCTTAACCTTAACCTTAACCTAACCCTAACCTTAGGTTAACCTTAACATTAACCTTAGCCTAACCATAACCTTAACCCTAACCTTAACCTTAACCTTAACCTTAATCTTCCCCTAACCTTAACCTTAACTATAACCTAACCCTAACCTTGACCAAACCTTGACCTTAAGGTTAAGGGTTAAGGTTAAAGTTAAGGTTAAGGTTAGGCTTAAGGTTAGGGGAAGGTTAAGGTTAAGGTTAAGGTTAGGGGAAGGTTAAGGTTAAAGTCAAGGTCAAGGGTAAACTTAAGGTTAAGGGTTAAGGTTAAGGTTATGGTAAGGTTAAGGGTAAGGTCAAGGTTAAGGTTAAGGTTAGGTTAAGGTTAAGGTTAAGGTTAAGGTTAGGGTAAAGTTAAGGTTAAGGTTAAGTTTAGTCAAGGTTAGGGTTAGGTTATAGTTAAGTTTAAGATAAGGTTAAGGTTAGGTTAAGGTTAAGGTTAGGGTTAGGTTATAGTTAAGGTTAAGGTAAAGGTAAGGTTAAGGTTAATGTTAATGTTAATTTCAAGGTGAAGGGTAAGGTTAAGGTTAGGTTAATGTTATGATTATGGTAAGGATAAGGTTAAGGTTATGGGTTAAGTCAGGTTATGGTTAAGATTACCCTTAACCTAACCTTACCCTTAACCTTGCCCTTAACCTAACTTTACTCTTAACCTAACATTAATATTAACTTTAACTTTACCCTAACCTTAAGGGTTTAGTTAGGTTAAAGTTAAGGTTAGGAAAAGGGTAAGATAAGGTTAGGTTAAGGGTAAAGTCAAGGTTAAGGTAAATTTCAGGTTAAGGTTGAGGTCATGTTTAAGGTTAAGGTTAGGGTTAAGGTTAAGGTTAGGGTTAGGGTTAGGTTAACGTTAAGGTCAAGGTTAGGGTTAAGGTTAGGTTAGGTTATAGTTAAGGTCAAGGTTAAGGTTAAGGTTAAGGTTAAGGATACAGGTTTAGTCAGGTTAAGGTTAAGGTTAAAGTTAAGGTTAAGGCTACGAGTCTTAACATTAACCTTACTATTAACCTTCACTATAACCTACCCTTAACATTAACCTTTAATAACCTTAACCGTAACCTTGACCTAACCTTAACGTTACCTTAACCTAACATTAACCTTAAGTTAAGGTTAAGGTTAGGTTAAGTTAAGGTGAAGGTTAGGTTAAGGGTAAAGTTAAGGTTAAGGTTAGGGTTAAGGTTAGAGCTAAGGTTAGGGGAAGGTTAAGGTTAGTTTAAGCTTAAGCTTAAGGTTAGGTTAAGGTGAGGGTTAGGTTATAGTTGTTGGTGTTCCCATGTTTTGGCCAGGTTGACAAGACCAAAAGATGAGACAACATAGAACCACTTTCAAACCTTAGGATCTAGCCCTCCTAGGTCCAGAGAGGGGTCTCTCTATGATTGTCAAAGTGTATGTCTTTGAAGCTCTGAGTTATGATTTTAGGCTAGTTATAGGCTCGTGGTTGTTTTTTCGATTGTTTGTGTTTGGTTGTTGGGAATCGGGGAAGGAAGGTCCAATATAAGACAAGGCTGAGCAAAGAGGAAAACTAGGAAAAGATGGATAACTCAGGGAACATCAAGGCCATTGGGCAATGGAGTCAAGAAAGGATTTGCTTGTGTTCAATGTGCAAGCTTTCGGTTGGGCTAGTCATCTAGAGAATTTAGATTTTAAAGATGATATTTGGAATGGGACATTAAGGACTGAAAATGAATGAAGGAGAACCATCCAATTTTGTCTATAGATCGGGTCAGAGGTCATTTAACTCCCGACCTGCTTGGAAAAAATCAGAGGCAAGACGAGGGATCTTAGAGAGGCTTGATTGGGATGGAAAGATCCTAGTGAGGCAGAGACAGGGTTCTAAACCTCCTAGTGTTCTCAACTCATCCAACTAAATCCTAACAAGAACATCTAAACATATATTTCATTAATTCATACATGAGAGAGCAGGAAATAGCATCCACTACACTGGTTAAACCAATTGAAATCAATATTTAGATACACATATAAGTGTTGAGCCTCAAGATTGTGCTTTCTTTCATCTTACTTTACCTCATTTTCCTTTTTCCATTGCTATCCTAGACCCAATTGATCAATGAATTTAGTTAAAATTACTTTTAGAATGATTAACATGACTGACTTGCTAATTTTTGTGATTTTTGTCATTGTGATGCATTTTGACCTGAACTAGCTGCAGAATGCAAACATTCCGTAGCTAACCGGCAATTCTGCAGCTGTCTTCACATTTGGGTATGTTCTAGGTGGCCTCTCAAGAAAAACCGCATATGGGTATATTCCACGTCATGTCTACATTGTTCGTTGCTCACCATGAAGGAAGAAACGAATTCTGGATATGGTTTTGATACGTGGGAACACATTTAGGAAGGCAGACTTCTATTAGGACTGTCTCAGTCCAGATGTCCTTTTCCTTTTTACGTTGCCACTTCAAGAGTCCTAATGTGATTTCGATAAGGAAAGACAATGATCCTGGAATTGTTGCAAGTCTTGTTATGTAAATTTGTTATATAAACACTTGGGAAACTGAGAGCTAGGCTAGATTTTGTTCTAGATTTTGCTTAGATTTTGTGCTACATTTCTGAAGACGCAGATTGCTCTGTTCAAGTTATTTCTCTTTTAATGAAGCAGACAGTGTTGTTTTGAAAGCGTTGATTTGATTTGAAGTTAGATTCCATCTGGTGGTAGAGGGCCCCTGCCCCCTGTACAAATTTATTTGCGTAATTTAGATAAGTATTCTAGCTGCCTTTACGTTTTTGAAGTTGAATTCGTAGTTGTTTTCATTAGCTACTATAGTTATACTCGTTCTAAAAAAAATCTTCCAAAAGAAGAAGCTCTTCCAAAAGATTATAATGATGAATAGGAAATGGCTATAGTGTTGTAGGATTTAATTGTAATCTCTTTTGTTCACCATCACAGTTATACTTATGCTAAGCACTCTTCCAAACGAAGAAACTCTTCCAAAAAATCCTTATAATGTCTTAAGCATGATTGTGATCTTGAATGCTTCAGTTGTGTGTTTTTACTAAGTATCATAGCTGTTCTTGCTCTTAAAATGCTTTTCCAAAATATCATAATGATGGGTAGGAGATAGCTATGATATCTTAGTTTTTCATTGCTTTCAGTATTTATGTTTACATTTGCACTGAATTGTACAGTTAGGATTGTTCTAAGAAACTCTTCCAAAATACCAATCATGATGGAAAAACAGACTGTATAATTCCATAGAATAATGCATGATAGCCTAGTTAGGATACTCCAAAGTTTAATTGCACTTAACTCATGCTCAGTTATTTTGTTTTAAGTTTGATAATGACTTGTAGCTCAGCACTGTTTTAGGCTAGTGACATTTTAAGTTCAGTTTTAGCTTAACTCATTGCATTTTCACTCCATATTCAGTTGTCATTTACTGCATATTAGATTACTTCAGTTGTTAAACTTAACAAAACAACCTTCATTATTTAAAAACCTCTTCTTGTTCTAAAATCTAAAATTGATTCATAACCACATGAACAGAAGACAATATCATTTTAAGGCCTGAAGTACTTCTGCAACTTCCTTATCATCTCACAAACAAACATTTCCTCAAAAGACTATTTCAAAAATCCATAACCTTTGAGTGAAGTGTAGTGTTATCAAACTAAGTTGCTGAATAGAGTTAGGAACTAGTCTTAGAGTAGAAGATCTTATGATGGTATCAATGTTTTACTCCAAATATGCTTCAACAAATATCTAATCAAGGATAAAATGTTGCATCATTATAAGTTAGTTGTTTAACTGTTTAGTTAGGAGGATTTGCACACTTATTTGACCATGTCTCAAGCTCTCTCTCAAAATTCCTTTGATGAAAGAATTTGACAAGTTGAGTTTGTGTTTTGGATCATTTGCTTAAAATTCATTATCAAGCTTTGTTTTTGCTTAGTCATAGTTTAGATTTGATTCTGTTTTTAGTATTGCATTCGCATTTACCATTTGACATCAGCCAATTAGGCTTCACTCCGTTTTTCTTAATCATTAACTTCCTTCCATTAGCTTTCTAGTCATTTTCCTTGTAAACATAAAGCCACCAAAAGATCAAAAACATCATAAATCATCACAAAAGACCAAAAACATCACAAAACACTACACACAACGCATTAAGAAACAAACACCTAGGTACATACAGTACACTTCACTTCAGCAGTTTACCAACCCTGGTTGACAATTAAATGAGCTCAATTTAGGAGACTAGATTGAGACCAAACATTTTGGCGCCATTGCTGGGGAAGTGAAAACTAGGTAACATTTGTTTCTTAGCATCCAAAAAAAATTATATGCGTAGGGAGAGAGATTCAAGGGGAAGATTTATAAGCAGCAGAGGCAGAAGTTTGATTTCTAGAACACCACTTGTTTCATCTAGATCTAGAGCTAGTACACCTTCAACTCATACCCATATTCCATCCTCTCTTGATCCTAGACTTCTAGAAGATCTAAAATCAGATATCCCATTAGAAAAACCTTCCACTTCATCCACTGAACCTGCCATAGAAGAAGATCTAAAAACTCTTGTTAGGGACACAAACCTTTCCACTTCCACAGGAGAGTCAACCATGGCAGAAGAAGGAGGAGGAGGAGTTTTTAATGGAGAACACACACTATTTGGAGGTAGAGGTAGAGGTAGAGGAGAAGGAGGTAGAGGTGCAGATGGAGGAAGAGGTAGAATAAGAAGCTCTTTTGGGTTCCCTATAATTGATGAAGAAACCAATACAACCATGAAAAATATTTCACCCTCTGTCCTTCCAAACTTCTATGGACTTAAAACTGAAGATCCTGAAACCTTCTTATTCGAATTTGAAGTGTTGTGTAGAAATTATGACTACTTACAAGATGCTCAAAAACTGAAATTATTTCCTTCAACTTTGAAGGGAGCAGCATTGAAGTGGTTTATGAGTCTGATCATCAGTTCTATTAGAACATGGGAAGACATGAAACAAGCATTTCTAGAGAGATATTTGGATTATTTTATGTCGGTTAATCATAAGGAAGAAGTGTTCAAGATGTTACAAAAATAAGATGAAAATTTGGAAGATTTGTTGGAGAGATTTAATTACAACATAAAAAGGGCAAAAATGGAAAACCTAGATCAAGACACCTTAAAAGCTCTTTTGTTGAAAACAATTAGGGATGAATGGTTGGATATCCTTAACATGATGGAAAAAGGGGATATATCACAACTCACATTACCTGAAATATCTGAGTTATGTATCAACCTTTCCAGAGGGAAATCCAAAACTGTCAAAGGTCCAAGAGATCCTGCTCTTGCAAGGGCAAGTAAATCTGCTTCTGGGACAGTAAGTAGATCAGAAATAGGACACATGCTTGATGATTTTAAGTCTGACATCTTAGGGAGTCTTAGTGAACAAATAGACACCCTCAAGATACAAAACAAGCAAAAGGCTGAATCTGATGCCTTGGAAATCTTTTGTCCCAAATGTAGAAAGAAACATGCCTTGAGAGAGTGTCCTTTGGATGTAAAATTTGTAGAAACCTGTGTCATTTGTTCTGAAAAACATGAGACCAAGAATTGTCCTTCTCTTCCTGGTCTCAAAGCTGTCTTTCAGGAGGAAACTCCTACAGATTCCATAGAGTCTCTCAATTTTGTATCTAGAAGGCCTTGGCAGGGACCTCAAACACAAGGATTCCATGATCAAATGTATAATCAACCTCCACCTTGGAATTCTTGGCAGCAACCTTGGCCCCAATTTCAAAATCAATCTCAATCTTGGGCACAAGGAACACAAATTACCTATGGAAGATACTCTCCATACTATCAGTATCCACCATCCTATCCACCATATCCACATTTTTATCCTCAAAATACTCAACAAAATTTTCCTCAAAATCTTCAACAAAATCCTCAACAACATCATCAGAACCAACCACATCAAAATCAACCACTTCCATTACCATTCCCTCAAAAATCAAATCAATTGCCTGCTCAACCCATACCAAACCCCAATAATAAGAACCCTCAGAACACATACATGATAGAAGGCCAACAATTTCCAACTTATTTAATTACTCCTCTAGACCTTAGTGATGTTCAACTTAGGTCTGGAAGGATATTTGAAAAGAGGAAACCTTCTGTGATCATATAAGAACAAGATAACTCTGAGGAAGACTCTCTACGGGTGAATAAAAGTCTTGAGGGAGACACATCTTTTCAAGACCCAAATATTGAAAAATTAAAACAAAAAGATCCAATAAATCCAACTCCCGTATTAGAGCAACCATCCACATCTACTTCTATACCTCCCTTTCCGGAAAGATTACAAATTGATAGAGGTGTAGAAAAACAAATCATGGTGCCTAATTATGATTTCTTAGATGAATTGAGAAATGTTTGCATTAAAATTCCATTATTGAAAGCCATCAACGAAATCCCAATTTTAGCCAAAACAATAAAGGAGTTGAGTATGAAAACAACAAGAAAAAGAATAAGAGAAACCAAGAAAATTCAACTGGTTGGACAAATAGTAGACATTATGATGGGCAAGATTGCTATTCCAAAGTATCTTGACCCAGGAAATCCAGTTGTCAAAATTCACATCAATGGAATTGAAATTCAAAACACACTCATTGACTTAGGAGCAGCAATAAATATCATGAGTAGAAAAATCATGGACAAACTGAAACTTCCTAATATTCTCTTTACACCCACACTATTACAATTAGCAGATAGATCTGTAATCAAACCAGATGGGGTGATAGAAGACATTCCAGTGTCCCTAGATTCTTGGGAGTACCCTGTGGATTTCATGATCCTAACTCCTAAGAATAATCTAGGAGGCCATCCTGTTATATTAGGAAGACCTTGGTTGGCTACAACTGATGCTTTTATTAGTTGTAGATCCAGTGATATGTACATCTCTGATGGTAGTTCAACTAAGAAGTTCACTTTATATCCTCCAGCTAGGACAATTACAAATCTAGATGACACTCAATGGATAGAGGATGAGGAAGATTTACAACCTCTCTTCACAATTTCAGAAATTAGTGAAGATAATCAAATTCTGAATACTCTAGAAAACTTTGAATCCTCTCCAGAACATAAACATGAATCATTTCAAGAGGGATCCAACATTGATTTTTTGTCATCAAGGCAGATGTCTCTTCATTCTATGGAAAAATTTGGCAGCTCTACAAGTGAAATTTTTCCAGGCAAAACTTTGAACATAAACAAGAACCTAGAAAAATTTCAACAAGAAGAGTTAGTCAAAGTATTACAGAGACATTCTTCTGCATATGCATGGGAATACACTGACATGAAAGGGATAAGTCCCAAGACTTGTACTCATCACATCTATATAGAGGCAAATTGCAAACCAATCAGACAACCTCAAAGACGGATGAATCCAAATCTTAGGGAAATTTTCAAGGAAGAATTACAAAAATTGTTAAATGTTAACTTCATCTATCCTATTTCAGATAGTCAGTGGGTTTCCCCTTTAGTAATTGTACCTAAGAAAAATGGAAAATGGAGGGTGTGTGTTGACTACCGAGAACTGAATAAAGCTACTCTTAAAGACCATTTTCCCTTATCTTTCATAGATCAAGTATTAGATACATTAGCTGGCAAAAAGTACTTTTCATTCCTAGATGGGTTTAGTGGTTACAATCAAATCCAAGTAGCACTTGAAGATCAAGACAAAACCACATTTACCTATCCTTGGGGTACCTATGCTTACCGAGTATAGCCATTTGGATTATGCAATGCACCTGCAACATTCCGAAGGGCAGTATTAGGAATTTTTTCAGATCTAATACATGATTGTGTAGAGGTGTACATGGATGATTTCACAGTTTATGGAAAATCATTTGAAGAAGCTTTAGACAACTTGGAAAAAGTTTTAAAAAGATGTCAAGAAGCAAACCTTTCACTTAGTCATGAAAAATGTTTTATGATGTTTACTGAAGGTATTGTTTTAGGGCACCACATTTCAGGGGATGGGATTAGAGTTGATGAGTCTAAAGTTGAAGTCATATCTAACTTATCCATTCCAAGTTGTCAAAGAGATGTTAGAAGTTTCCTAGGATTTATAGGATATTATCGGAGATTTATAGAAAACTTCACCAAAATAGAATCTCCACTCTTCAAATTACTCACCAAAGATTGTGAATTCAAATGGACTTCTGATTTCCAGTTAGCTTTTGAAACCCTGAAAACCAAAATTTCTGAAGCACCTATATTAAGGGGACCTAACTGGAAGTTACCTTTTCATATCTCCACAGATGCCTCCGATACAACTCTAGGAGCAGTATTGGGGCAGAAAGACTTGATTCCCTATGCCATCTATTATACCAGTAAAAATTTGACTCCTGCAGAGTTAAACTATACTGTAACTGAAAAAGAGTTTTTAGCCGTTGTTCATGCCATAAACAAATTTAGACACTATATAACAGGCTATGAAACTTTTATTCACACTGATCATTCTGCAATTAGATACCTAATGAACAAATCAATCACTAATGGCAGAGTTATAAGATGGTTGTTACTCTTACAAGAATTCAACATTACTATTCTAGATAGGCCTGGAAAACAAAACACAGTGGCTGATTTCCTATCTAGAATCCAAAATATCAAAGATGACACTCCGGTTGAAGATCAATTTCCTGATGAATATCTTTTTGCAATCTCTACTCAAACTCCATGGTTTGCCGATATTGCTAATTATTTAGTTTCAGGAAAATTTCCTTCAATTATGAATGCAAGGGATAAAAGAAAAATCATTTGTGATAGTGCAAAATATTCATGGGTTGCTAATGAGTTGTACAAGACAGGTCCAGATTTGATCATTAGAAGGTGTGTTCGTGGAGATGAGATGCCTGAGATTCTCAAGGCATGTCATGATGAACCTTGTGGCGGACACTTTGCAGATAAGAGGACAGCCTATAAGATCCTTAATTTAGGATATTATTGGCCATCCTTGTTTAAATATGCTAAAGAGTATGTCAAAAGGTGTGACAGTTGCCAAAGGGTAGGGAAACCTTCTCCTTCAGGTGAGATGCCATTACAACCTCAGGTACACATTGAACCTTTTGAAAAATGGGCTTTGGATTTTGTAGGACCTATTAGTCCTCCATCAAGACAAAAGAAATATATATTAGTTTGCACTGATTATGTTACTAAGTGGGTAGAAGCTAGACCATTACTTGTTGCTAATGAAGCATCTGTAGTTACTTTTCTTTTTGAGGATATTTTTACTCGTTTTGGTGTCCCAAGGGAAATTGTTACAGATCAAGGAGCTCAATTTACATCAAGGCTAGTGGAGCAAATGATGGAGAAGTACAAAATCAGGCATAGAAAAACTACTCCTTATCATCCACAAGCAAATGGTCAAGTGGAATCTACCAATAAAGTCATTGAAGGAATCCTAACAAAGACTGTTCATTTACATAGAAGAGATTGGGTAGATAGGCTTCATGAAGCCTTGTGGGCCTATAGAACTACATGGAGAAACACAATAGGCCATACTCCTTATGAGCTTTTTTATGGAAAGCAAGTTTTGTTTCCCATAGAGTTCCAAATTCAAACTTTCAAAATGGCAGTTCAGCTAGGACTTGATTTAACGGAGGCACAAAAGCATAGACTGGAGCAAATTAATGAATTGGATGAGATCATACAAGATGCAGTTCAGAAAACAAGTCTAGTCCAACAGCAAAGGGCTAGATGGCATGAAAAGTACATCAAGGAGAAGAAATTCAAAGAGGGTGACTGGGCTCTCTTGTTTGATTCAAAATTCAAGGATTTTCAAGGTAAATTTCAGACACATTGGCTTGGGCCATATGAAATTTTTGAAATTTTTGATAACGGGGCAGTAAAAATCAGAACTATAGATGAATAAGAGGTCACTTTTCTTGTGAATGGTCATAGATTGAAGCTATATCACAAACCACTCTCAAGAGAATAATTTGTCAAGAAGTTCCAAGAAAGCAGTGATGTGAAGTTAATGAAGAAGAATCTCTCTTCTTCATCAACTTGATTAAATTTTCTGAAGCATTTCTCTTTGAAAAAAAAATAAAAATAAATAAAATAAATAAATAAAATAAAAAAATAAAAAAATAAAAAATAAAGGTATAAACATGAAAACCAATCATTGATTGGCATGTTTATACAGAAAAGATAGGGTGAAAATCAGAGTCTCTCTGACACTCTAACTTTTCCATTTTTTTTTTACAAGCAGCTATTACAAAATCATAAGTTCAGATCCATAGTGCTTATGATCCATCTCATTTCATTTCATTCCATTCACTTATTCATCCATACTCCATTTCATTCATTCATTCATATTCTACTTCATTCCATATTTCATTCATCTCATTCCATACTCCATCCATCTCATTTTCATGTCAAAATTTAAAGTTTGATATCTTGCTGTAAATGAATAAAACATGTCATGGATTGCAAGGCAGTTCTTATGTTCTTCCACTCCATTTCATAAACTGAATCCATTCCATTTCATCATCCACTTCATACATATCATGTCTCATCATCCATCTTCATTCATACCATATAACATTTCACCTATATTCCAAAAACACTCCATTCCATGATTAAAATACTCTACAGGTACATTCTGCAGCTTAACAGACATTCTGCAGCTGATCATCCTTTCTGCAGCCAGACAGTCATTCCGCAGCTACAAATTCTGAAGACATTAGTCAGCAGACATTAGAATTGCAACAAAATGATCCAGTGTATCCATGAATAAGAAGAATCAAGAAGGATTATGAAGACTCTTCCAAAGAATAACAAAGAAGACAAAGACTACAAAAATGAAATGAAAGGCAAAGGTAACAAGTTTAGATTATAATGGCATTTCATAAAGTTTAGCATAGTCTTAGTTATGAATTGTTTGAAAAGGTTGTTTTAATTATTTTTATTGATCATGACCAATAAACCCTCCACAAACTTTGGATTAAAATCTCTCATTTCAAATTCTATACCCGATATCATTTAAGCAGTTCAAATGGTCGGAGTGTTTGAATTCTTCACGTCACCCAACCAAATCATTCAATGATGATTTTATTTTCCGTTGTAAAAATCTCCACCGTCTTTTCAATCATTAATTCGTTTCCTCCACCTCACTCCATTACCTCATTCCGTAACTACTTCCATCACTCCATTCTGTAGCCAGCACTTCATTCCGCAAACAGAGATATCCTTATCACTGAGAGCAGAGCAAAAGGGTATATCAGTTTGGATATCAAAGCACTATCACCGTGGGAAGAGATTGAGCATTATCACTGTAAATGCAGAGGTATAGCAGTGAAGAATTTGAAGCCATTTGTTACCGAGAGACAGAGGTATAGCAGTGTGGGAATTTGAAGCCATTTTTTACCGAGAGACAGAGGTATAACAGTGTGGGAATTTGAAGCCATTTTTCACTGTCAACCAGAGGCATATCAGTCCAAAGTTTCATTGTCAACCAGAGGCATATCAGCTCGAAGTTTGAAGCTGTTGTCACTGTCAACCAGAGGCATATCAGTCCAAAGTTTGAAGCTGTTGTCACTGTCAATCAGAGGTATATCATTCCGAAGTTTTAAGCCATTGTCATTAAGAACCTGAAGCCATTTCAATTCGAACGTGAAAGTTATTGTTTCAGTGGGTAGAAAGAGTATTAATCTGAACATTGAAGAAGCAATTATGGGTTTCATTGCAAGAACTGAACCAGTGGGTACAAAATACCTAGAAGGCTACCCTCAATGTAAAGAAATGTTGCAACAGATAGGATGGCTACAATTTTTGGAGAAATTTAATGGCTTCCACAAAGAAGTCACTAAAACATTTGCAAGATAATTTCAAGGAGCTGAAGTTGAAGTGGGAGATGTCAAATTCACTGTCACTGAAGTTTTCATTGCAGAAGCTACAGGGTTGCTTAGAAATGGAGAGAGATGGTTCAAAAACAGAGAATTCCATCATGAATCCTACTTAAACCTACCCTATTTCTTGTTTCAAAGTTTGAAAAAGATGGCTTCCTGTGTTCAAACAAGGGTTCGATTTTTAGAGACAACTCTATACCATCATGGCTTAGTGAATATTTTAATTGAACACCATTTAGCCAAAACAAATGATACATGGGACAATTTCTTGATAAGAAATCATTTTGAAGAGCCAAAAGAACCCTCACCTGAACAACAGCCTACAAGGAGAAGTAGAAAATGGAGAGCTTCAAAAATTGAAATTGAAAAAACAGTCCAAGAAAGTAGTGAGGAAATCATCTTAGAGAAGTTGACTCAAATCAAGAGATAACTTAAGAAAGAGAAGGTAATCAGGAAATCTTCCACAGAGAAAGGAGAGGGATCTTCTCAGCCAAGAAGAAGCCATAGACTAAAGGGGAAACTAAGGAAAACTCAAATCAAACAAACAGGGGTGATTAATATAGAAGATGAGGAAACATCTATTGAAGAAGATGTTGAAGAGGATTTTAATGAAGGAACCCCTGAAATTGACCCTGCTCAGCAAGAAGTTTATGATTATGTTGAAACTTTGGAAAGGAAAGCTTTAGAGAGCAGAGAGAGAACCCCTAGTCCTCCACTATCTGAAATAGATGTGTTAAGAAGGGATAGGTATGAGCTGGAGATACTTAATAGACACATCAAAAATGAGAATGAAATTCTGAAGGAACAAGTCAAACTCAAGACCGATATGAACTCAAAATTATCCCTACATATAGACAAAGTGGAAAAGGCTAATGAAAAGTTGAAGAAGAGGAACAAGAAGCTAATCAGGGCACTTACCAACTTAAGGTTTAAACTTGTCATCAAAAAACCCAGAAGATCTTTAGCTTCCAGGCAAAGGAGAAGGAGAGGATTAGATGTTCTTGCAGAAGCCTCTGAGTTTATAGAATAAGTTGCATGAGGACATGAAAGAAGTCAGCAGTGGGGGTATGTTGAGCCTCAAGATTGTGCTTTCTTTCATCTTACTTTACCTCATTTTCCTTTGTCCATTGCTATCCTAGACCCAATTGATCAATGAATTTAGTTAAAATTACTTTTAGAATGATTAACATGGCTGGCTTGCTAAATTTTGTGATTTTTGTCATTGTGATGCATTTTGACCGGAACTAGCTGCAGAATGCATACATTCCGTAGCTAACCGGCAATTCTGCAGCTGTCTTCACGTTTGAGTATGCTCCAGGTGGCCTCTCAAGAAAAACCGCATATGGGTATATTCCACGTCATGTCTACATTGTTCGTTGCTCACCATGGGGGAAGAAACGAATTCTGGATATGGTTTTGGTACGTGGGAACACATTTAAGAAGGCAAACTTCTAGTAGGACTGTCTTAGTCCAGATGTCCTTTTCCTTTTTACGCAGCCACTTCAAGAGTCCTAATGTGATTTTGATAAGGAAAGAAAATGATCCTGGAATTGTTGCAAGTCTTGTTATGTACATTTGTTATATAAACACTTGGGAAACCGAGAGCTAGGCTAGATTTTGTTCTAGATTTTTCTTAGATTCGGTGCTACATTTCTGAAGACGCAGAGTGCTCTGTTCAAGTTATTTCACCTTTAATGAAGCAGACAGTGTTGTTTTGAAAGCGTTGATTTGATTTGGAGTTAGATTCCGTCTGGTGGTAGAGGGCCCCTGCCCCCTGTACGGATTTATTTGCGTAATTTAGATAAGTATTCTAGCTGCATTTACGTTTTTGAAGTTGAATTCGTAGTTGTTTTCATTAGCTACTATAGTTATACTCGTTCTAAAAACTCTTCCAAAAGAAGAAGCTCTTCCAAAAGATTATAATGATGAATGGGAAATGGCTATAGTATTGTAGGAATTGATTGTAATCTCTTTTATTCACCATCACAGTTATACTTATGCTAAGTACTCTTCCAAAAGAAGAAACTCTTCCAAAAAATCCTTATACTGTCTTAAGCATGATTGTGATCTTGAACATTTTAGTTGTGTGTTTTCACTAAGTACCATAGTTGTTCTTTCTCTTAAACGCTTTTCCAAAATATCATAATGATGGGTAGGAGATGGCTATGATATCTTAGTTTTTCATTGCTTTCAGTCTTTATGTTTGCATTTGCACTGAATTGTATAGTTAGGATTGTTCTAAGAAACTATTCCAAAATACCAATCATGATGGACAAACAGACTGTATAATTCCTTAGAATAATGCATGATAGCATAGTTAGGATACTCCGGAGTTTAATTGCACTTAACTCATGCTCAAGTTGTTCTGTTTTAAGTTTGATAATGACTTGTAGTTCTGCATTGTTTTAGGCTAGTGACATTTTAAAGTTCAGTTTTAGCTTAACTCATTACATTTGCACTCCATATTCAGTTGTCATTCACTGCACATTAGATTACTTCAGTTGTTAAGATTAACAAAACAGCCTTCATTATTTACAAACCTCTTCTTGTTCTAAAATCTATAATTGCTTCATAACCACATGAACAGAAGACAATATCATTTTAAGGCCTGAAGTACTTCTGCAACTTCCTTATCATCTCACAAACAAACATTTCCTCAAAATACTATTTCAAAAATGCATAACCTTTGAGTGAAGTCTAGTGTTATCAAACTAAGTTGCAGAATAGAGTTAGGAACTATTCTTAGAGTAGAAAATCTTATGATGGTATAAATGTTTTATTCCAAATATGCTTCAACAAATCTCTAATCAAGGATAAAATTTTGCATCATTATAAGTTAGTTGTTTAACTGTTTAGTTAGGAGGATTTGCATACTTAGTTGACCATGTCTCAAGCTCTCTCTCAAACACGTTTGATGAAAGAATTTGACAAATTGAGTTTATGTTTTGAATCATTTGATTAAAAGTCATTATCAAGCTTTGTTTCTGTTTGGTCATAGTTTAGATTTTATTCTGTTTTAAGTATTGCATTTGTATCAGTCATTTGTCATCAACCAATTAGGTTTCACTCTGTTTTTAATCATTAGTTTCTTTCCATTAGCTTTCTAGTCATTTTCCCTGTGAACATAAAACCACCAAAAGATCAAAAACATCATAAATCATCACAAAAGACCAAAAACATCACAAAACACTACACACAACGCATTAAGAAACAAACACCTAGGTACATAAAGTACACTTCACTTCAGCAGTTTACCAACCCTGGTTGACAATTAAATGAGCTCAATTTAGGAGACTAGATTGAGACCAAACAATAGTTACATGTTTGAATTATTATGTTGTATGCTGTCGTTTCTTCTCTGCATGTGTATAGGTGTCCGGATGTGGTGAGCGGAAGGATTGTGATCTGTCAAGCTAGGAATGAGAAGCAACGCTTCTTCGACAACAACAACGTAGGACTTGAGGTAGGATATATATCGTAGCTCTGTCTTTTGTAACTAGGATTCAATATCGTAGCGTGTTTCGATTGTTGCTAGTCCCACTCTAGGGCTAGTGGGATCGCCTCTGTCCGCAGAGGGGATTTACCACCTCAACAGGAATAAAATGGACTAAATATTTTAGCCTCTTTAGGTACTATCAGGCTTACTTGATAACCATTAACCTAGGGATCCAGGTGTGTATCTGAGGTTAGATCTCTATGACCAACACCACCCTCCCTACTTTGGGACTTAGACATCAACACAAAGTGTCGGCCATATGTCTTCCCAGGATGTGCTTCACTCACAAAGCCTCAACAAAAAATATGTCTTGACCAAACTGGTTGGTAATTAGCATGCTATCAAAACTTCAAGAGATTTACCTGTATCGACACAACCCAAATTAGTAGTATAATTTGAAATGTACATAATAAAATTATCTTGCTTCTCAACTTATCTTAGTAGGACTAACAACCAAATATTTTACAAAATATTCCTCAATTATACACTTTCCTACTTCACATGCAACAACATATTCTTCAATCAAATCTTCGAAATGCATTCTCCAATTTCCTCTTTCAATGTTTCCATCAAGACTATAATATGCCCTCCCTCTAAACCAGGGAGATTTCTTCTTTAAAGGCTCCCTCTTAACCTAGGGAGATCAGCTTCTTCTTATGACCTTGGATAATCTTTCATGGCTTCCATCCTTCTCATCTGATTCATTCATATATCTTCCTTCATCATTCTTAGCATATTCAATTCTCTTGGGAACATCTTCAAAATATTGAACATGATGTACCTACACAACTTAGATAGCAAGTATAACCATGTCTATAGAAGCATGAAGTTAGTCACAACAAAATATTATAATAACAGATGAATTAGCCTTTACAAACACAATTAGCAAGAGACTATACTTCAATACTTCAACTTATTTCCCAGGTTTTGTTACAAACCCTAAATCACATCATTAGCTCAAAAGTATCAATCTCATTATATCTACGGTATTAACATTACTTTCAATGATATTACAAGTCCTTTAAAATGAAAAACCCTAGAAAAAAATCAGACTAATGCGTCTAACAATTTTGAGAATTCATATGTTAGAATTCCTACTAGGATTTCTTGTAAACCATAGATTTCATACATGAGCTCCAACAAATAAAACCAATCACAACTTAACAAAATGAATAGATTCTACTAGGGTTTTATGTAAACCGTAGATTTTCCATCGACAACTTCTCAATAATCACTAAATAGATTCATAGATTCCAGATTTTTATACATACCAGAGAATTTAACTACTTCTAGGGTTTAGCTATAGAACCCTAGATTTTCCAAGCAACATCATCCTAGAACATCAAACTTTGACTAGGAATTTTTTCAAAACCCTAGGACTTATGACCATTAATAATTACGTCAACACACATAACTATGAATTCATCATCAAACATAAGCATAACATATGTTGAGAAACATTAACATATTAGACATATACCGACCTAAACCAAGTTAGGGTTTCAATCAAATGGACACATACCTAGTGTTTCATTCCTATGACCTTACTTTAAAGACATAACAAGGGTTTTTCTTATAGACTCAACCAAACCCTAAAGATCTAGGGTTTCATAACATAGCAAGAAAACCTTACTATATAAAAAATTCAAAGGTTTGGGATCTTAGATAACATCATTCAATCCTAAATGTTAGGGTTTTCATGATCATACCAAAATCTAAAACACGAAACCATCATAAAAAACTTCAAATAAAATTTCCAATAACCCTAAGAAGGCTAGGGTTTCACACATTATCATTAGCATACCCTTAATTTAGGGTTTTTCCAGAGAACCTATCTAGGGTTCTATAAGAAAGATCAAGGATGTGAGGAGGGTATATTTATCAAATGATGAATCTCCCTAAGAAATAATATTTATGATTCAAGAGAACTAGAGAAAACATTGTTAGTAATGTAATGAAAATTTAAATGATAATGAACATACATCTTAAGTGAATTTTATGAAGGATGTATACATACCTGGAGATATTTCCTTACAAACCTTGTAAGGATTCCTTGAAGTTCTCTCTTTCAATCATGATATTTTTACCTGAAATAAATACTTACAAGAAAAACATGTGATACGAAGAACATTATTTTAATTTCTCAATCTAGATTTTCTATGTAATAATGGAGGATGGAATCAAGTTATTCTATTCTTCTTGATATCTAGATTGATTCATAAATCCTAGAAGATAAGGATTAAGGTTCTTATATGTTATAAACTAGAATTATATGGACCATCTAAGATTAGATATAATAAAAGCTTATAAATATTCATACCTCGAGTTTACATACCTTTAACTTCTTTGATTGAGAGATCAATGTTCCATAGGACTTGATGCTCTCCTTGGAAATTGTAAACACATTGTTAAATGAATAAAGCATAGAAATCACAATAATCACTTGAGTTAGAAGTTGATCTCAAATTGTTGAATGTTGTAGAGAAGGCTTGCAAGAAAATAGTTGCTGCAAGACTTCATAGTCTGCTTCTTATTATGTCATAAGCAATTTATTTTTTCTGATTGAATTTAGACCTCATAATACGTCTTATTGCCATCTTTCTGGGTTGGATTTTTTTTGTCTTATTCAATATATATAGATGCACTTATTCTTGTCTTCTTCATATTTGTGTCAATTCCTTCTTGAGTGATAACATCTTTGGCATGTGATTATTTCTATGCAGAATTAAATATATAATTAGGACCTTATTATGCAACAACTTAGAAAGTTCAGATTACAATTTTAAATAGGATCTCCTAAGACTTATGCACAAGCTTAGAATCACCACAGTGTAGAAATTATACAACATGCATGTATATCTTGGATTCACCTGATCTAACAATGTACTAAAGTTAAATACTAAATTGCTTCTACAAATATTTTGCGGAATTAAAAATACAATCACTAATCACATGAAGTAAGAAGAATCAAATCAAACACAACACAAATAATTTCCCACGGAAAGCTTACTACTCAAAACCCCATTATCTTCTATTTTATATTCAACATGGGTCATGAAACAATTATATACAAAAATATTCTCACAAGAGTCCTCCAGTACTTAGCTAATTGTCTCACACTGTCATGAACAAAACTGACCAGTACATAGCCAATTCTTAGCCTCTAGGCAGCTTGCCTTGCTTGCACAATCCCTGATGAATACAATCCCTAAAATATAAGAATTATGGCCTTACTTTACTGTGCAAGTATAATGGGCACTCCAATGGGTGTTTGGTTGCATGTGTGCAACCCAATAATCCTACAACTGATAATCAACTTCCCTTTCACCTAGATCTCAACTGGGTCTCCACTAGATCTGACATGCATGCAACTAATAATAGTAAATCCTCAGTTAAATGTGAGATCACTGATTGTGAATTAATTAATATTTAATTCACTTGATCTCTCACTAGTGTATCTTCAGTTACAACTAGCACAACTGAGTTTAACTCATTTAACTGAGTTAAAATGATTACAACCTGCATTAACTAATGCACCACTGCACTTCGAACTCTATTACAACTAGAATTTCTCTGCATGCCTCACCAATTACCTCTAACTTGAAATCCACTAGCTAACTGAGTTTATCACTCTCAATTAACTATTTCATGTCATCATTGAGAATATAATACATTTTATTGTCCATCTCAATTAAGGGATAAATAAAATAGACATGCACCCAAAAATAGCACTGTGGGCCCAACCCTAGTGTAGGTGATTAATGCACTAGGTGTGGGTGCTGAAATTTTATTATTGAATATCAACACTCCCTCTCAACAAGAAAGAGATTATCCTTCACCCCGATCCTGTCTCTATGGTATTCGAATTTTATCTTGGTGAGTGCCTTCGTTAGAATATCTACATCCTAGTATTCCGTGGGAATGTACTGAAGCAACATTATTCTTCTCTACACACAATATCTAAGATGATGGTACTGGATATCTATATGCTTGGACCAATCATGAAACACAAGATTAATCAAGAGTTTAATGCAACTATGATTATCACAATGAATCACTGTCGGATCCATCTGAGAACCAAACAAACCAACCAAGATCTTTGTCATCCAGATAGCCTCACATGCATCTTAAATTTCTGCCATGTGTTTCTCTTTCACTGAATTGAGTGCCACAGATCATTATTTCCTACTGTACCAGGAAACTGTTGTCGATCCTATGCTAAATATCCCTCCCGATGTGCTCTTTCTGTCTAATGGAATGCCCACCCAATCTGCATCTGTGTGTAGAAATTTGAATAATAGATGAATTAGTCACCAAGATTATCCTGATTACACACTATTTGAGCTTCATGCATAATACATAACCTCTTCTACAATTGATCATCAATTTGCGGAAATAGAAGCAGTCGCATGCGCACATTAAAACATAATCAAGCACACATATAACATAGTATGTAATGGGGAAAGCATACAGTTGAAAACCCCCAACTATCTGTATATTATAATGATATAGAATAATGTAACAATCATAGTACAATAATCCTCACAAGTACTCAGTACTATCTCCAATAGTTACACACAAACTAGCTCAGATATGAACAAGTCACAGGTTCAAATCTCCTCCACTATTTGCCTGCCTCTACTGCGCAATCCAAGATGAGAATGAATGAGATCCAAGTTCGAATCCCTTTGGCTTGTACTACGCAATCCTCATTGACAATCTCAATCAATGTGTGTGCAAATCTCATGCACAAGTATAGTCACAACTGATAGCCACACTCACCCTTTCACCCACCTCTGACACTGGTCTCCACTGAACTGTCCATGCATTGCAGTTAACTAATGCGTTCTTTAGTTGATTTATGAGTTAATAATTAGTGAATTAATTAATAATTAATTCACACCACTCATCACTAGTGTATTTTTCAGTTAGACTAAATACAACTAGTTCAACTAAGTTAAACCAAACACAACTCCACCAACTGTCTCATCAACTCCACCAAACTCTGCCACATGATTTCTAACTGAAGTGAACCATGCAATAGCTCAACTAACCCTTAGGAAAAGCGTATTTCCTTCTGTCAGCTGCATGTGCCACATCCAAGCATCAAACTGAAGTGCTCCAAGAGGAAAAGATAATGTTTATAGTCTAAATATTATTAAGGGTTAATAATATTTGACTGTTCTATTTTTAGCTCGACAGTCTAAAAATAGAAACAGCCCAATGTCTAAAAATAAAGGTCCATCTATTTTTACCAACTCGACCAATCATCCATAAATAGCATCCTGCAACTCATAGACCATGATCCATATGTCTAAAAATAGACATAGTCTAAAAATAGACTTTGCGACAAAAATCACTTCTGTGGCCCCCACCTAGTTTAGGTGATCACTTTCCAACTAGGATCAGGAAAGATGTTTCCGGATGCCTCTTTCACTGTTTCTTGTTGCAATCTTCAACACTGTGAAGCCTTGAAGCTTCACTCCCTCTGTCCGTCTGTACCATAGAACATACTCTGATGTGCCCCTCAGGTATCTCAAGACATGCTTCCCCACCTTCCAAAAAATCTTGGTAGGATTAACCATAGCTTGACTCAGCTAGTTAACTGCGTAGAAAATGTTCGATCTGGTGTTCACTAGATACATGAGTGAACCAACTAACTACATGTAGATAGTAGCATCCAATACCTCTCCAGAAGTAGCATCCTCTTTCCTCCAATTTCCTAGAAGAGGAGTATCCATGGGTTTGTCTCTCCATGTGAAACTTACCTAGTATCTCCTTTTCATACTTTCCTTGAGACACAAAATTTCACCATCCTGCTGCCATATTTCCAATCCAAGGAAATAATGAAGGAATCCCATGTCCTTCATTTCGAACTCCCTTGCATGAGTGTATCAACTGCTCATCAGCAGTCAAAATTATGTCATTAACATAAAGAACAATAATCAATAGCTTACCCTGAACCATAATATAGTATAGGTTTGCATCTGCTTCACTTTTGGTGAAGCCAAATCCGGTGAAATAGCTCTCTATCTGAGTGTACCAAGCACAGGGTGCTTGCTTCAGCCCATACAGTGTTATTTTGAGTCTACACACATGTGATTCACTATTGGATATTTCGAAACCTTCAGGCTGATCTATGTACACCTCTTCTTGAATGATCCCATTGAGAAATGGAGTTGTCACATCCATATGATGAATGCGACGACACATTTTTGCTTAGAGTGCAAGGATGGATCTTATGGAAGAGTACCTTGAAACAAGTGCAAAAGTCTCATCATAATCTATCCCCTCTATCTGTGAGAATCCCCGGGCCACAAATTTGGTCTCGTATTTCTCCACACTCCCATCAGCAGCTTGATTTACCTTGTATATCCATATCGATCCAACCACTGATTTTTCGATCGGTCTTGGGACTATCTCCCATGCAATGTTCTTGACAATGGAGTCATACTCCTCCACCATTGCATCAACCCAAGTTAGTTGCTGCACTGCTTCCTGAAAGGAAGATGGTTCAGTCACAATACATTTGCTCATAAGAGTCATGTATCCAGTAAATCGATCAAGAGCTTGTCTCTGTCTGCGCTGTGAAGTAAGGACTCCTACATTCTCTGCAACATCAAGTCTCAATCTATCAACTTCATTGGTGCACCTTCTTCCATTTCTAATGGATGGATTTGCATGGTTTTCCTTCACTCCATGATCCTTTTCATGTGGTTGATCCACATCTTGAGGCTCATCGTTGGGAACCAACAGTTCCTCCTCTGCATGCAAGTCCAAATCCCTCTCAAGGGAAAACCGCATGGCTTTCTCCTCATCAAATTTTATATCCCGTCGCATAACAGTCATTCTGCTGTTTGGAAAAAAAACACGATAATTATGGGGTGTTTCAGTGTACCCCACAAAAATCTTGATCTCAGCTGTCGATTCTAGCTTCTTCCTGTCATCCTTGGTTACATGCACATAAACAGATGAGCCAAAAATCTTGAAGTGTGAAACATCAGGTTCTTACTAGTGAAAGAATCTTCAAGTGTACTCATGCCAAGTATCCTATGAGGGCAACAGTTTTGCACCAATACCACAAATTTTCATTCTTCCACCCACAGATGCATCGGTAGGCCTTGATCATGCAAAATTGCTCTTGTTGCATCCATGATAGTCTAGTTCTTTCTTTCCGCTACCCCATTCTGTTGTGGGTCATGAGGCGCTATCAGTTCTCTTCGAATTCCTTCTTTGTTGTAGAAGTTCTTGAATTCGTTAGAGATGTATTCTCCACCATTATTGCTCCTAAGAGCCTTCATTTGCTTCCTCGAATATTTCTCCACCAGTGCCTTAAAATCCAAGAAATTAGAGAATGTCTGATCTTTCTTATGCATGAAGAAGATCCAACACTTACAAGATCAAAATTCATCAACAAATATTACTTATGTTTTTTTGTTGAAGCTACAAAGAATGGTCCACACACGTCTATGTGAACTCTCTCAAGGATCCCTGAAGTTCGATTTTCCTTCTCATGAAAGGTGGCCTTTACATATTTTCCCATAGTACATCCCTTGCATGTGTCTGACTACACAAGTGTACTCCTGGGAAGACCAGTAGAAATCTGCTGCATGAATTTCAAGGCTCCTTGGTGAAGATGGCTCAACCTTCTGTGCAATAATTCGCCCTCATCCCATCTCACCACTTGATTTTCCTTTCCCATCATTGTTGCACAACCATCTACCTCCAACTTGTAGAGATTCTTAACTCAAATCCCTATCCTCTTGGCTTGTCCTGTTGTCTTATGTCGCAGGAAAGCTTTTCCTTCACTAAAACAACATCATAGCCTCTATCCTCCAACATTGCAATTGAGACTAAATTTTTCTTCAAACCTGGTACATGCATTACATATTTTAATTGAAAGGGTTTACCTGACTACCTTTGGAAGGGAATAGGACCAATATCGATAGCACTGTACTGCCCATAATTTCCCATTTCAATATGCATCTGGAGATCCTTCTCCTCCAAGTCATTGAAATTTTCCTTGTCTTCCATCATGTGAAAGGAAGCGCCACTATCCAAATACCACACAGTTCCTAATTCACTTGACACCATGCTTGTGATCAATGAGAATTCAAGCTCAAATTGTGAGGCAAGGGCCTCACCAGCTGCATATCCTCTAGCCTTCTTGTTCTTCTTCTTTTGTGGACAATTAGTAGAAAAATTCCAATGCTCATGATAGTGAAAACACTTCACCTTGGACGTGTCCTACTTCCTGCCATTATTGGACTCGGATTTGGAATGGAATTTATTCCCCTTCCCCTTCTTCGCCTTCGTAGCCAAAGCACAATACTCTTCATCTTCATTCTTAGATGAATATCCATCTCTAGTGTTTCGTCTGAACTCCTCCTGTACCAAATTTGACCACAGTCGTTCTCAATTTGGAAATTTTTCCCTTCCATTGATAGAGTCTTGATAACTGTGCCAACTCTTGGGAAGTCCTAGGAGAGCCAAACTCACCAAATCATCATCAATGACTATTATACCAACACTCCCCATTTCATCCCGACATTGTACAAACTTTGTTAGATATTTTGGTATGGAGTCACCCTTCTCCATCTTGATCTTATTGTGTTTATCTTTGAGCGCCAATTTCCTATGGTCGCTGATGCTCTGGAATAGATCCGTCAGAGCCTTCCATGTTGCATCTATTGTGGCTTTCCCATGGAGGCTTGAGACAATGTGGTCTTGTACTCCCTCCAACGGGATCCTCCTCAACTTTTCCACTTTATTTTTCCATGCATCAAGATTTGCAGCATCTGTCAAAACGGGTTTAGGAACATCATTGTCAATGAATTCCTTCAAGCCATTATCTTCGCGTATTTCCTCCATCCCGTCCTTCCAAGAAATATAGTTTGAGCTGCCCTCGAGTGCATACTCCAACCTCAAGTTTATGAAATCCATTTCGATCTTGAATCAGTTGTAGCACCAAGAAAGTCTTTCTGCAAATTTGAATTCTATCCAGTCACAAACTTAGCTCCTACTTCACTTTTTCAATTTATTGTGCTCTAAGACCATGTAGACATTATACAACATGCACGTATATCTTGGATTCACACAATCTAATAATGTATTAAATTTAAATATTGAATCACTTCTACAAATATTTTGTAGAATTAAAAACACAATCACTAATCACATGAAGTAAGAAGAATCAAATCAAGCACAACACAGATAATTTCCTGGGGAAAGCTTGCTGCTCAAAACCCCACTATCTTCTATTGTATATTTAACATGGATCATGAAATGATTATATACAAAACTCTTCTTACAAGAGCCTTCTAGTACTCAAATAATTGTATCACACTTCCATGAACAAAAATTACCAACACATAGCAAATTCTCAACCTCTAGACAGCCTTCCTTGCTTGCGCAAGCCTTGATGAATGCAATCCCAAAAATATAGGAATTATGGCCTTCCTTGACTGCGCAAGTATCATGGGCACTCCAATGGGTTTTTGGTTGCATTTATGCAACCCAATAATCCTACAATTGATATTCAACTTCCCTTTCACCTAGATCTCAATTGGGTCTCCACTGGATCTAACATGCATGCAACTAATAATAGTACATCCTCAGTTGCATGTGAGATCACTGATTGAGAATTAATTAATATTTAATTCACTTGATCTCTCATTAGTGTATCTTCAGTTACAAATAGAACAACTGATTTTAACTCACTTAACTGAGTTAAATAGATTACAACCTTCATTAACTAATGCACCACTGTACTTCAAACTTTGTTACAACTAGAATTACTCTGCATGCCTCACCAATTACCTCTAACTCGAAATCCACTAGCTAAATGAGTTTATCACTCTCAGTTAACTATTTCAAGTCATCATTGAGAATATATTACATTCTATTTTCCATATTAATTAAGGGATAAATAAAATAAACATGTACCCAAAAATAGCATTGTGGGCCTCACCCTAGTGTAGGTGCTTAATGCACTAGGCATGGGTGCTGAAATTTTCTTGTTGAATCTCAACACGCAGAATAAGTTTAGATTAGGTTTGGACTTCACTTAAGGTCATTGCATTTTTCTACAGAGATGATATTTAGATTTCCAAGGAGATGAAATTCATATTTCCACAGAGATGACAATTTGTACCTTTATGTTTAATCACAAAAATGTGGTGGTTTCATCATAGAGATATTCAAATTTTCTCATACTCTTCAATGATTGATCTTAAATGGCTTCCTAGCTCTAATACCATGTTGAGAAATCCAAAGAGGTGGCTAGTTAATTTATTTCTCTTATTATGACATTATCTTGTGATATTTAGTTATTATTTTCTTTCTTTTTATTTGTCTTTTCTTACCATCAAGACTAACGACAAAAAAAAAAAAAAAGAGGACATGAGAAATAGGCACTTCTAGGGAAAAACCCCTCTCTAGGGAAAAACTCAGTCACAAACTCTTCAATAGATTCATAGGATAGTGAGAGAACCAAGGCCAAGATGGTGACCTCCTTTCCTCCATCAAGTCAGCTTCTGTCATATTTGTAGAATTACTTATCCTTTTTCCACTGTTATGCTTTAGATTCTCGGCTTACTCCAAAACCTCTAATATCACTTCAGGCGTCTTCCTTCACTGTAATTTTTAGATGTCTCAAACTTTAGACTGTCTCATTATTGAACCTTGACTGACACTCCTTTATGTCAAGCTTTAAACTTCAAGTGCTTTTATCATTATGTCACTACATGACCACGACTAACCTTCAAACTTTGGATTCTTGCTTTATCATGTTACTTTAGGACCTCAACAAAGTTTTAGAATTTAGATGCTTGCCCTTTCATGTTACTACAAGACCTCGGCTAGGATTCAGACTATAGGAGCTTACTTCACTGTGTCATTACACGATGTTGACCAAAATTCAAAACTATGACATTATCTTTGTTGTAGAATTTCATAACTGAATCACTCTTCTACCTCTGAACTAGAATGAGATCAGCTGGGTATATATAATCATTGATGTCTCCAAAATGAGTCGACATGATCATATGAAGGGGAGTGTCTTTGTATAAGGTTAGGCCAACTAGATGAGGAAGTTGAATTGATGGGAAGGAGTAATAAACAATTTTCTTTGACTTTAAGGAGCCCAAGAAGGGTTTCATCCAACAATAATTTTAACTTTGACTCAAAAAAAAAAAATCCTAGAGCACAAAATGGGTGCTTTGACCTATTTGATAATTGACCCAAGAATGAAACCCATTGTTACAGAATATTTTGTCACCATCCCTGCAATCCCCATCTCGAACATTAGAGGACCATTTCAGTGACTTCTGTGTATTGTCATACCTTGCTATAAGTGCCATTGAATCCCTTGGCATGTCAAGAATTTTTTTTCTGTTGATCATTCCTCAAGCATACCTTCCAAAACATGTGATTTTGGGTCGTCACTAGTAAGAAGTTATGGCCTCACGCCCATGGAGAAATTAACACTCGGTCCTGCACCCATTGGAAATCTATCTTAGAAGGGCACCCATGCCGAGTTGTTTTTGGAATTTTTTTTAAATAGAAACGAAGTTTCCATTCCTAACAACTTCGTGAGAGGAGTCATCATGGTTTGTTCGACTAAATAATGTCGAAGTCCTCCCTTTGGCTTCTTGTTTCCTACAATTTCGCAACTCCCCAAAGGGATAGGCCTCTCCTCCACCTTATGAGGGATCCCAAACCACCTCCTCCTCTCCTATAAATGCTTCCTTTAATTCACATTGATTCAGCTAGCTGAACAATCATTACTATAGTTGGTAAGTAGAATAAGGCAGAGAAGAATCCAATGTTGACAGAGAGTTTAGGCCCATTGCCTCATCAAGTCTGATCTCGAACGAATGCTTGAGACACGCCTGACTGAACTCGTCAAAGGAGGCTTGCAACGTCAAGGCATTAAGGTTGTAAAATTATTTTCTCTATCAATAATACATGACTAGTTTTTTGGTTCCAATTTTGTGTTTAATTATATGCAAAAAAAATTATTCTCCTTGACTAATCGAATAGCCAAAAATGAAAATATATTCCCGTATGTTGTTATCGTTCACTTGATATTTTGCACAGGTACACATATATCATCACTGATCGACCATGATGTGTGAAGAAAAAGGTTGGAGGATCGCTGTTGCAAGCCATGACAAAGCATTGGACCAAGGTAGGGTATCTATCCAAGTTCATCTTTCATTTATAAGCTAGGAGTCCAAATGTCTAGCATGTTCCGTTGTTGCTAGACCCACCGTAGGGCTAGAGGGATTGCCTCAATCCCCAGAGGGGATTTTCTTGCTCAACAAGTTTACGACCATACTGGGGATTAATGTGTCTATCGTCTCTCATTGTTCGTCTAGTATTTTTCTTGTCTGTCTGACTTTGGTCGCATTGCCACTTTTCTGCTTGGTTTTGCTTGTCTGTCCGACTTTGGTCGTATTTCCACTTTTCTGCTTTTTTTTCTTGTCTGATTCTTTCAAGCCATCCTACTTAGTCTCAGAGTGTAAAGCATGGCTTTTATTCAACTGCTTTTTCTCCTTTCCTTAGTTTTCTTGCTCGACGCTTCTGTTTCCTTAAGAGTTGCGCCGATTGGCGCGGGTTTCCTGTTTTACAGGAGAAATTTCCCTTGTTCAGCGCACATTACAACTGAACAGTCGTGCCGAATCCTATAGGTTTTGAATTTGGCTTCTTTCCTGAGTTTTTCCAGTGCATCTTTCCTCTGGATTGGTTTTTCCATCTTGAATTATTCCACTTGGATTGTTTTTGACCTCTGTGTCTCATTTTTCTCAATTGATTGTATCTCATTTTATCAGTGTGGCTTGTTATCCTAGGGTTTCTAGGTGTCTTCCATTTCTTGTCTGGCCATATTTTAACTGAGTTTCTGAGTTGTGTGTGAGTCAGTCTAGTCTCTTGTCTTTTCAGCTTTTTGACTGATTGTTTGGTCTCTTCTTTCAATTCTATGTGTTGTTGGGTGGCTGAACTGTCATCTTGGTGTCTGTTTGACCTCCCATTTTTCACCTTGAGCATAGATTACATTGCTCACTAAGTCGATTTAAAAGTCCTCTTTTTTCTTGAAGGAATGCGTCTCTATTTTGAGTGTGTTTTACATTCGCATTGGATTGGTCTCTTTGTCTTTGATCATTTCGTTAGAGTGGCTCAAAACTAGTATTTATTTTGTCTTTTAGTGTAACAATGCGTTATTGTTTCTCAGTCATCTAAAAGAACACTTTTCGTGACTCTCTAAAAATTGAAAAGATCATCAAGAACTTGTCCTTTCAAGCTCATCCAACCTGAAAGTGATTAGAGTCATATTTTTCCCTTTTCTTAACTCTTAAAATATGAAAAGGCAGGGTTTCATTTCAGTGTCATAAAATTAATTGCCTACAATCACACGCCCATTCGAGTTATTTTCTTGGCTTGTTCATAAGTAATTCCTTAGTGATTGGTCTTGAAGCCTCGAATTGGTCATCTCTTTTCTCTCCTATTTTTGATACAAAGTCACGGTGGCAGAACCACCAGTTTCTTCATTCCATTCATTACCTCATATTGAATATCCTTCTCCCGAAGTTTCTTCGGAGACATCTTAGTCTGCTAGGAATTTAGGTTACTGGCGTTCTATTATTCCGAGTGTTCAACCTCTTGCCACTTGATATCTTCCTAAGAAACCATTTGATATCAATTGGAAACCTCCAGAAGTTTGGGCTAATTTTAGGGAAGAATAAGATCCTCCTTTACCCTTAGAACTGCTTGCCTTAGAAATACTTGAATCGCCATTAATGTTTGCTTTACTTGCCACTGCTCATCGCCTTTTCACCGACAACATGTCTTCATCTGACATGGATGCCACGAGTCCTATTAGTAGTGAAGAGACTTATGTTTCTATTGGAGAATATCAATTCCCTCTAGAGAATTTTCCTTATGTCTCAGGTCAACCTTCTTCATAGCCTTCCACTCTCCCGGCTGGTTATTGTTCATTGAGTCAGATGATTTCTGGTGCTACATCTTTGTATCAGAATCCAATATGGTCTGCTACATCAGCTCCCTCATAGGGGTCATTTTTATTGGGTCCATCCCCCTCGACTCCCATCATGTTGACGATCATTACGTCTGTCCCAACCAAGCCCACTGTCTGTGTGGCTTCATCCACTCCTTCTGTTAGTGTGATTCTGTTATTACCGCCATATTATGATGTTCATGGGATGAATCCTATTACTTCCACAATAGCTGTTGGGCCTGACGTGAGTGGATCACAACCTCACGTATCGGGATTCCATCAACCTACTGTTAGTGCACCTGTCTCCTCTAATGTGATTCCTGGAGGTTTGACGTACGATCAGTATATGATGGATGTTCAAACGCAAAAATTGACACATGAATTTTTCGGGGAGGGTAACCTGGGAAAAATTATGCAAACGATGCCTATTGACACCTCTGTTAAACCGAGGGTTTTCGAGAACATCCACATTGGGGTGACCTATTCTCTTGATGATATCGAGGTATATACTAGTCTCTTCTGAGAGTTTCAAGACGTTTGCGTTTGGTCTTACGAAGAAATGCACAACACTGATCTGAGTATAGTTGTGCACGAGATTCCTACTTATCTTGACGTGAAGCCTGTTTTCCAACGTCTTCGTCCCATGCAGCCTAGAAAGGAAGCCACCATTAAAGGAGAAGTTGAAAAAATTCTGAAAGCTAGCTTCATTTATCCAATCCCCTTGACATAATGGGTTTCCAACATCGTTCTTGTGGATCAAAAACAGGGTACTATTCATGTTTGTGTGGATTACCGTGACATCAACTGCGCTTTTCCTAAGGATAATTGTCCCACTCCTTTCATCGACTAGATCATTGACGAATGTGCTGGGAGTGATATATTTTCCCTTATGGACCATTTTTCTGGTTATAACCAGATCAATATTCTTCCGACCGATCAACACAAGACTGCCTTTATCTATCCTTGGGGTACCTTCACATACAAGAAGCTCCCTTTTGGTCTTAAGAATGTTGGGGCTAAATTTCAACGAATAATGTTGTATGATTTCCATGATATTAAGCACATTGTTCAACCTTACTTGGATGACCTTCCAGCTCATTCTGCTAAGCTTTAAGACCACCCAAATCACCTCCGTCAAATCTTTCTTCACTTTAGATGCTATAACATTCAGCTCAATCCGCATAAGTGTGTCTTGTGTGTTGATTTCAATAGACTCCTTGGGTTTATCGTTTCTAAATACAGAATTCGTCTCGACCCTCTTAAGGTTGAAGCTATTGTTAATCTCCCCTCCCTTCCTCTTTACATCAGTTGCAGAGTCTATAAGGGAAAGCTAATTTCCTGCACTTTTTTATCTCGAACTATGCTGAAGTAGCCAAAGGATTCACATGATTGCTTAAGCGACACGTCTCGTTCCTCTGGGATGAGATTTCCCAAAAATATTTCGATGAACTAAAGACATTTCTTATCAATGCTCCTATTTTGCGTCCACCCAATTATCATCGTGACTATTCCCTCTACTTGGCTGCCACATTTAGCACTATTTACATGGTTCTGGTACAGGACGGTGACGATGGTGACAAGCATGTCATTTATTATTTGAGTCACAATCTTCTTGATACCAAAACACGTTATGCACATGTCGAGAAATTGGCGTTGGCTGTTGTTCAAGGCATCCAACATTTTCACCATTATATTCTACTTCGTACACTAACCATGATTTATGATTGCAACCCCATGACCTATATATTGACTCGAAAATTGTTAAGGGGAAAATACTCAAAGTGGATAGTTATCCTCTAGGAGTTCGATTTGGCGTTCACTACCGCCAAATCAAAGAAATCATTGGTTTTTTTCCGATTTGATTTTCTCTTTACCGTTTGCCTCTGCTCCCTATGGTTCTCAGGAATGCATTTTGGATGACACCATTTTTCTCATTAACACCCTCGATCCATGGTCTAGTGATATCATCGTCTATCTCCAGACTTCCACCTTCTGATCTGCATTGACGAAGGATGCTCTTCGACGCATACATCATCATTCACAACCTTATCACATAGTCATAGATACTATATACCGCATTGGAGCTGATTATGTTCTCCGCTGGTGTTTAACCCTCGAGGAAGTTGAAAAATTCCTCAATGACTGCCATTATTGCACCTGTGGCAGTCACATGTATGGATATGATATTGCACAAAAAAATCCTTTGTGCTGGATATTTCTAGCCTACCATTTTTAAAGACTGTATTTTCACTGTCTGTAAATGTCACAATTTCCAGATTTACCAGTGCAAGATGTGTGTGCCACCCATATACCTCCATCCCGTCATTATCATTGGTCCCTTTGCGAAGTGGGGCATTGATTTTATGACGTGTAATCCTCACTTGGCCGAGGGGCATGATTATATTATCGTAGCCATAGACTACTTCACTAAACGGGTCGAAGCAATGCCTACACTCAGCTGACGGTAAGAAGGCTGCACAATTTTTGTTCAATCATGCCATTACTAGGTTTGGTGTCTATCAAGCCATTGTCACTGATCATGGCTCTCATTTTCTTCATTACACAATGGCTGAGTTGACTTCAAAGTTGGGTCTATGTCACGACAGCTCAACGTCGTACTACCCTCAGGCCAATGGCCAGGTTGAAGTCGTGAAGAAGGTTCTAGTCACTATGCTTCAGCGTCTGATGGGATGCACAAGTAAAACTGGCATCTCATGTTTTCAGCTCTCTGGGCTTACCGAACCTTGGTGAAGGATGCAAACGAATTCACTCCATTCCAGCTTGTTTATTGTCTAGAAGCTACCCTTTTGATTGAATGTGAAATCCTTTCTCTCAAAATAGCTATTGAATTACTGCCTAATACCTTGCCAGAGGAAGAATGTCTTCTATATTTGGAGAGGCTTGATGAAACTCACCGCTTTGCTGCTCTAGTCATAGAAGCAAAGAAAAAGCGGGTCAAAGCTCATTTTGATCAGACAGTTTCCCCTCGTACCTTTGTAGAAGGAGACCTAGTCCTCTTGTATGACCAAGCTCATGATAAGCTAGGGGAAGGAAAATTCAAACCCATGTGGCATGGGCCCTATATCATTAAGTGTGTTTTGAAAAACGGGGCTTATAAGCTAATTGAATATCAAGACTATCCTTTGAATCAGCCTAGAAATGGGTTGTACCTCAAAAAATACTATGCATGAGTTTCTCGTGCATGCCCTTTTGTACATAAGTGTGTTTTTTCATTTTTGTACATTTTTTTGGCTTAGTGTGCTTTGTGAACAGTTTTTCCTGCTTATTATGTCATTTCTTACTATGAAGATGTCTGCCACTCCTTATGTTGGTTTCGCGGACGATGCCTCCTGTAGTACTAGAATATGTCTTCTGCAGCCTGGGTGATTTATAATCCTAATTGTGAGTTGATAGACCTTAAAGGTATTTTTCTAGGACGAACAAAAAACAATGTCGCTGAATATAGTGCCATCATTGAACTCTTAACCGAGGCCATTGCCCTCGACATTCGTGAATTAATTATGAACCTAGACTCTCAACTTGTTGTTCTTCAGCTTAATGGGCATTACTCTATTAGAAATCCTCAAAACTTAAGGTTGTATTTGCGTGTTCATTTATTAGAAATGAATTTTTATTATATCACATATCAGCATATTCCTAGAAGAATGAATGAGTTAACTGATGTAGTTAGATAGGCATTTGCATAATTTATAAAAGAATCATTATCACATAATAATATTTAAATAGGGAAATATCTATATATATATATATATATATATATATATATATATATATATATATAGATACATATTGATTGTTTCCATCCACGTGCATCATAAGTTCAAAAAATATGTGTGTTTTAGTTACATCCCAAGACATCATGTCTCTCAAAGCTATGCATAAATAAATCCTAGGCATCTAGTCAACATGATTCTCATGATAGCGTGTCACTGCATGCACAAGCAACCTCAGTAAATGGTGGATGCGATTAGACACCCCTGTAGTGTGCCTCTGATACACATGAGGAACATCCTCGAATCTCACCTAATTTGGGATCCCGCTTGTGAGTCCCTCCAAGTTCCACGCGATCTCCTTTTCCTCGCTTCCTTCACCATGAGGTACTGCCTCGAAATCACGTGGGACCCTCTGTGCTATGGGGGATGTTAGCCACCTATAAAAATTTGTTATACCAAATGGTGGCTAAATATTTTTCAGCCTTCAAGAAACAATTCATTTTCAAAATTGTTAGTTCTTGAAGTCTCATGATGGTATTTTTCCTTTAAAACAATATTCACTGCTATTTCCCTCATAAATCCTGAAATAATATGTTGTTTACCTGAAGGAAAGACTACTCAAAAACCCATTTTTCCCTTCATTATTACCCCTCCTTTCATCCAAAAAAACTCCTTTTTTATCCCTTATTTCCTTCATGAAATCCTCCATTTCCCTCATGATAACCTTTAAAATTACTTCAATACCCTTTTAAAACCATTTGGTCTCCTACCATTTGGTTTAAAAAGCCTTCATTTCCCTATCGAAACCCTCCAATTGGCTTAAAAACTCTGTTTTTAGTCTAAAAAACACATATATTTCATTATACATAATTTTAGCCCCCGAGGGCTTAAATTCTATAACCCAGCCTCTCATAGGACCATAAGCCCTGCAACCAGGCGCTAAAAGTCCTTAAGACTCGTCCAAAAACCTTTTTCTCCTTTGAAATTCATAAAACCCGACTTTTTGTCTAGACCCGACAGTTTGTTGTTTAGGCGAATGTCAGTCATTGATCTAAAACCGATCAACGGTCGTCGACATATCACATCGCAGTTCTTCATTGGAAGTATTTTCAATGGTTTATTGCCCTCTCCGATTGCGACCTTCAGATTGTTTCCCAACCGTTGATCTGCTCCACCATGCCCAAATCCGACAGCCCCCATCGCTCCATTCCAAAGCCCACTTTTCCGCCTTTGGCCTTCACAGTTAATTCCTGACCATAGATCTGGTTTTAAGATCAACGGATGTGATTCATTCACACCGCAAAAATTCTTTGTGCCATTCCTCCTTCCTCCGCCGATTGCAAATCTTGCGATTCAATCTGGACTGTCAAACCCACAAGAACCGACGGCCTAGATTTAATCGCACTCTGCTCGCAGCCCTGACCATTGCACCCGCCGATTAAATCTCCACCGTTGATCTCTCCTAGATCTAACGGCCCGCATTAAATCGCATTGGCGCATTTCATCGTAGCTTTCTTTTTTCCTCTACCGATTTGCGACCTTGCGATCGAATCTGGGTCGTCCATTTCATAGATCCGACGGTCTAGATCTAACCTGAATTCCTTTGTTATTCCATAAAACCCCGTAGTGTAAATTCCTCAGTGAATCTCCGCCGTTGATCTCTGCAGATCAACGGTCCACATTTACCCGATCTCCGCCCAAACGCCCCGTATTGCATTGCTTTCGTTTTCCTGAGAAGTAATCTGGACCGTCCATTATTCTAATCCAACGGTCTAGATTGAACCTGATAGGCCCAAATCCTTTGGGACCTATCTCCCCATCGATAAATCCTGACCGTCCATTCCTCTGATCCAACAACCTAGATCAAAACCGCCTTGACCCTACCCCCCTTCTTCCGCCTGCGCAACTTGTCTTATCGCACTCTCATCTCCACCGTTGGATCTACCCGCCCTTCATCCAATGGCCAGGGACCCATATTGCATAATTCTGAGTCTGACAGTTAATTCCTAAAAATTACGCGATATGGGCGGTTTTTTAAGGGCACGTGTTGGCTGGAGACCTATATCGCGTCTTTTTGGGAAATTTTGAAAATCGCCCCAAAGCAGCACGACACCAGTGGTTTTTATGGCCGAATCCACCTTACCCCATTTAAATTACATTCCCTTGTTTTTAATCTCCACCATTGATCTCTGAGATCTAACGGTCCCAGTTTAATCTAAGCATTAAACTATCGTCCTCCGCCATTCTTCCAAGAGACCTCATCAATGAATCTTCGCCGTTGATCTCTGTTGGCTAATATAATCCAACAACCCAGAGTCTTTCCAAAACCCCAAATTTCATTCGAACCCATTTCCCTTCCGCCAAAGGTTTTCGACCATTTTCCTTTGCAATTTCTTCCATTTCATTATAATGTTTCCCCTCTACATTATATTTTCCCGATCAATCTCGACCGTTGATCTTTGCAGATCAACGACCTGGACTTAATCTCCACCACCATTTATCCAACCGCATCCCTATCTGAACCCAACGAGCAATCCTCACCGTTGATGACTTTCATCCAACGGTCACGATCTAACCTAAACCTCTGACACAGTTTAAACCTTATCCCGCAAGTTTTTTTATAATTTTGTTTGTTTGTGCAGGTTTTAATGGTTTTTTCCATTGTTTTAAAAGAAAATAAAAGGCCAGGGATGACAATCCCCCAGGCCATTATTCATCAAAAGGATCACTCTACAGAGTTTCACATATTGATTCACCGGTGCCTCATGAACACTGGCGACATTATAAAACCCTCTATAACGCCTGCGCAACAACAAAACACAACAAACATTAATCAAACAAAGAGTATCAGTGTTAAAGGATCTAGTCACAGCAGAGATGAAGAATCGAAGATCGTTAACACAGTTTTGATGGATTAAGGCATAAAAATCAATTATCAAAAGCCTAATCCACAGTTAAAGACAGCGTGAAGACCGAAGATAGAGATAAAGCCTAATCAAACCTAAAACATAGATCAAAGCAAATTAAAGGTGTTTTAGGATATAACAAAGAAACTTAACAGTCCAAAAAGCCTCCACTGCCACATCAGAGGCGAATTGAATCCTCTCCAGCCACCACAGTGCCACCTACCTCTTTCAATAAATCAAAAGAATGCAGAGTTATTACCTCAGTCAGGGATATTTTTTTTAGATCAACCAAAGTTATTACAAACTCTGCCTGAAGAATTTTAAGGTCAACAAACTCTGCTAAGTGGCTAAAATACTTAATGAAAATCAATTAATACAGAGGAAATATCATAAATCTCCCCTGTTGAGCCCCTCAAAGGTTGAGAAGCATTAAACTGTATTAATTGAACCTAGAGATATTTTCTCTCATCCCACCTCCTCATTTCTTCTATAAATACCTCCATAGAAGATGAGGCAAACGTTGGTCTCTGAATATTTGTTGCATGTAAATAGTTTTCTGAAGTTTCTGTAAGCTCTGTTTGTAATTGAAGATACCTAAGTTGAGATGAGAAGTTTGAAGCTGTAGAGACCCATTGGACTTGAAGATTGTAACTGGTTTGAAGCATCAAATACAAGCTGATTTATGGGATCCTGGTCTATGTCAATGGTGATGTTTTTCTTATTGTAACTTGTCATTTTATTTCTGTTTCCATTCTGTCCATCTTCTCTGATAAAGAACAACAATTATAGAGTTAGGATTTATTGTCAAAGGTACCCTGCTCTTACTAACAAGCTTTATCTACAGGTTTTCTTCCAATTGTGTTGTTTAAGAATGATTTAATATGGTCCAAGCAGTCAAGATGTTGGCGTTCCCATGTCTTACTGTCTAGATTTTAAACATTGTTTCTTGAATGTTATTTTCAGTTTCTACTAAGTAAATTTGAACTAGGGAAGTCTATGGTTAGCTCCTCTAGTCTCTTCTCCAAAGGTTGTCTGGAAGTTTCCCTTAGAGTATGTTGAAAGTAGGCTAGGTTCAACGTCCTTACCTGATCTTAGACTATTCTTTGTTTATCTTAAGTGTTGTCTTGATAAGTTTACTAATTAAAGAATGAACTAGGGAAGTCTATGGTTAGCCCTGTCCTCTAGTTTTCTTCTCCAACAGTTGCTTTGAAAAGTTTCCCTTTGAATATGCTAAAAGCAGGATAGTTTCAAAGTCCTTACTTGATCTTAAGCTATTCTATTTTGTGTTTTAAATGTTTTCTATCGAAAGTGCATCGAAAGCAGGCTAGTTTCAAAGTACTTACCTGATATTAGATAAATTTTATGTCTTTATCAAGTGTATGCCAAAAGCAGGATAGTTTCAAAGTACTTACTTGATCTTAGGTTGCTCTTTGTTCTTCATTTTTTTGATTCCCCTTCTTATTGTTTCATTTCATTCCATAAAATCAACTTTAAATATATCCTTTGACATAGATGACTTGCCCCATGGACCACTCTTGAACCATGTTGTTTCAATTAAATCCTACTATGAATCCATAGCCCACTGGATTGAAGCTATTTCTTGCCTATCTTTTTAGTTGAATCAATCTTTAACTTTCATACACCTCCACCCTTCATTTAGACTTCCTTCACCTTCATTTATCTTAGCCCAACCAAAACAAACAAAACCTCGTTCCTCATAACTAGCCTTATATCAAATTTCAAGCCTTAAAGATACATCAATATTTGCACTTTATAGAGAGATCCCTCTCTGGATTTAGGAGGGCTAGATCCTAGAATCCCAAAGTGGTTCATATGTTTCCCCTGCAGTTTTAGTCTTGCCAATATGCTAGAATTACAGGGAGCTAACAAGGTACATCCTTACAGGTATTTCAGGGCCAACATCTGCATTGCATGGATAAATAATCAAAACATATATAAACAAAAAAATCACAGTACTCATAAAAATCAAAAAATGAGTTTTTACCGAATGCTTCATCCCAATCCTCTCCTTCCAGGAGTGGAAGGTCCAGATCACCCATGAAGTCGGTGCCGGTATATGGCCAATCCTCTACAGCGATGAGTTATCAGCAGATCTAGCCAAATAATTCTAGCTTCCATGACATGTGTTGACCACCTCCCGATTGAGGCATCAACTCCACCCAACAGACCATCTGTGGCTCTCGTGCTAGTGGTGTAGGTACTATCACCTCCTGGCGTTGAAATATCGGCAACCATTCTAGGATGAATGGTACCAAGATGGATCCGTATCCAAATTGTTTCAGCTTGTCGTTCTTGCACTTTGTTAACTGACGCTTCAGGTTGATTGTTATGGCTTCTGCCCAGTTGAAAACGGTTGTTGTCATGCAATCCAAAACAAGTTGAAGCTATGTTTTTGTAGCTTTGTGAGGGGCTTGAGATCGAGCAGCTCATGTTATAGTATGCAACACTACTTTTAGTGCCAAATAGGGTATTGTGTGGATATCTATTTTCCCGCTCTTTGATCCTTTCTTTGCTCCTGGGAAAACTCTGTCTATTAGCATACCCATGCTCTTGCCCATGGGTCAGTAACCTGTCATGATCGGTGCAACTCCCCTCTGTGACAATCTAGTGATGAAATATATGTCAAAGACTTCTATATCCAACTCTTGATCGTGAATCATAAACCTTTCCCGATTGGTGTCCCACACACTGATTAGATACTATAGTAATTCCAACTAAGCTTGAAGACACGATGCCAAGAAGAATTTCAAGAGCCCACAATCTCTTAGGGCATCCATACATCTCACATTTCTCATGGATTTTTCATCTTCCTCCCCATGCTTTCTTTCCTTCCATTCAATGGCCATTTTGGCTTTCGATTACCTGCAAAACCATCATAGGGTCTTCTATTTGTCACATGTTTCACTTTTGAGTTGTTTGAATGAGGCTATTTAGGAGAATTTTCAAGAAAATATGGTCACAGCGATTGGCGCGACTGTTTCAATTGGTGCCTCCCATTTATAATTCTAGGTGGGTTGGCGTGACTCCGTGCCTGGAACCCACGCTGACTGCGATGAACAACCTTGAACAAAATTCCCCCCCAAAGGCATAAAAAACTAAGAATGCAAGCAAAGATGAGAGCTCTTACCAGCTTTGCAATTGGTCTCCTAGATTTCGGCTGCCAGCTGTGACAAGATCACAGTTAAAAATGGTAAAATGCTCACAAGAAGTGAAAAGGTGAAAAGTAATTTATTTTTACTATTTCTGTCATTTTCTAACCTTTTCGAAATCCTAATTAGGTTTTAAAGCTTATTTTTTGATTATTTTAATGTTTTATCTCAAAAAATGGGTTTTACATGCATTTATTGTGCAACAACAGGTCCTAAAAATGATGATGTTGAAGTGACGAATTATATTTTATTACGTTTTCAGACTCGGTAAAAACACGAAAAGGTCACCCCCTGGAGTCATCTTTCAGCTCTTTTCTGACTCTCAAAAATTGAAAATATTGCTGAGACTCTTATCGTTTTGAACTCGTTAAAGGTTGCGGAACGTCATCTGGCAAATATACGTTTACCCCTTTTTCAGGCTGGGATAGACTATTTACGAAAAAGGAATACCTTATTCAAATAGTGACTAAGAGGTTCTCTCAGATATTGTTTTCTACCTTTTCAGATCTATGAGACTACCTACGAAAATGGATCTACTAGAGTTTTCTTTTCTGCTTCTTTTCAAACTCTCTAAACATGAAAAGTTGTCGAGTTCTTCCTTTGTCAGACTCGTTAAACCTAATGACATTGGAAATTGTCTGTTGATCAGCGGTTGTCATTGATGTCAAACCAAGCAGCACCGGGGGCTACCCCAATATTTCATGGGAATTTTGACTTACCAAATTAATATATTCTTGGTCATGGAGCATACCAAGAATGGCATACCTCTGTTCAATGAAAATAATTATGCACTCTGGAAAGGAATAATGGAGGTCTATCTCCTGGCACAAGGTTACGAAGTATGGGACACTGTTCAAAATGGATTTACATCAACCACAGATGAACAAGGTAAGAAGAATTTGGTAAATGATGCAAAAGCAAAGAATATTATTATCAGTGGACTTATTGAATCTTCTTATCATAAGGTGTTGGGTTGTAAAACCGCCAAAAATGTATGGGAAAAACATGAGAATATATATGCAGGTGACTCAAATGTCAAAGAAGTAAAGCTTCAAATCTATAGAGAAAAATTTGAGCAACTCAGAATGAAATAAGATTGCAACATTTCTGCATACTTCCAATACGTAGATGAAATAACCAATACTCTGGAAGGATTAGGAGAGCCAGTTGATGAGAGGAATATTATACGAAATATTATTAGAACTTTACCAGGGAGATTCAACCCAAAGGTACCGGTCTTACAATACAGTGAAAATCTGGAAAAACTCAGCAAAGAGGAATTACATGGAGTTCTCATAGCATATGAAATGATACTTGATAAAGAACAGGGTACTTCACACCTAGAAACTGCATTTGTTGCATCTAAGAGAACCAATAAGGACAAACAACCTTCAATTGAAATGACATGCACCTGCAAGTGTGAAGGAAAGGGAGATGATGGAGAAGGTCTTTCAGATGAAGAGTATACTTACTTTACGAGAAAATTTGTTGTGAAACCAGCTCCAATAAAATAAGCCACTTCGACGGGGAAACCTCCAATACATTGAATTAATGAACAATTCTTGGATTATACAAATTACAAAACCTCATTTCTATATATAGGAGTCCATGGGGCCATAATGTAATCCTAGTGGGGCCACAAGGTAATCCTAGCCAACCTAACAATAATAATTTAAGTGCACAATAATAACAATATGGGGGTTATAGGGGTACAATAATAACAATAAGGGGGTTACACTAACAACAATAAGGGTGCTATTGTATAAAATTATCATCCTCCCATGTAGAATCTTCAGTGTGTAAGTTCTTCCACTTGATGAGATACTCTAAAATTGATCGATTCCGTATTTGTCGAGTTCTTGTTTCCGTGACCACTTCTGGTTCCAATATGATTTTTCCTTCCTCATCAAGTTCTGTCAATATTGTTTGAACTGGAAGATTTTCACCTATAACCTTCTTTAAGCATGAAACATGGAAAACTGGATGTACTCGCGAAGAAGCAGGAAGCTCCAATTTGTATGCCATAGTACCAATCTTTTGCAACACCTTGCAAGGACCATAGTACTTTGGCGATAATTTATTATCCTTCTTAGCTTGCTTGAGGGACATTTGTTTGTATGGTTGTAGCCGTAAAAATACCCAATCTCCTACATTAAAACTTCTCTCCCTGCGATGTTGATCTGCCTGTTGTTTCATTCGATTTTGTGCCAAATTCAGGTTATCCTTTAAGAGTTGGAGAACTTCTTGCTGATGCTCGACGTGATCTTCCACTGCTTGAACCTTCGAATTTTCCCTTAAAGATGATGTGATCGATGGTGGATGATATCCATAAGTGCCATAAATGGGGTCATTTTTGCTGCAGTATGGAAGGAAGTGTTATACCACCATTCAGCGAGAGGTAACCACTTGACCCATTGTGTTTGTTTATCGGATACAAAACAACGAAGATATCCTTCCAAACATTTATTTACTATCTCAGTTTGACCATCGGATTGAGGATGATAAGATGAGCTATGAGCTAATTGAGTACCCAAACAAGAAAATAACTCCGTCCAAAAATTTCCAGTAAAAATGGGATCTATGTCACTCACAATAACCCTTGGGTTTCCATGTAGCTTTTTAATTGTGTCCATAAATGTAGTAGCAATTGTACTTGCTTTAAATGGATGAGATAATGCACAAAAGTGTGCATACTTGGTAAGTCTATCAACTACCACCATGATGACACTCTTTCCTACGGACTTAGGTAAACCTGTGATAAAATCCATTGAAATCTCCTCCCAACGTTGACTTGGAATGGATAAAGGTTGTAGAAGTCCCGGGGTCTTAATTGTCTCAACTTTATTCTGCTGGAAAACCAAAAATTCCACTACAAACTTTTGAATATCAGATTTAAGGCCATCCCAAAAAAATTCTTTCTTCACCCTGTGGTATGTTTTTAAAAATCTTGAGTGTCCTCCTAAAGGAGAAGTTTGCAATTCCAAAAGAATCTTTTGTTTTAGTTGGGAATATTTACAAAGATATAAGCGATTTTTATACCATAAAGAATCATTTTTCCAACTAAATGTATAAGATGTACTATGATCTTGCTGCAACTTTTGAATGAGTGTCCATACTTCTTTGTCCTTCTTCCATTCATCTCTTGCTTTGGTTATCCAATCTAGTTGGATAATAGAAATGGCACAAAGTAATGCTTCCACCTCTTCATTCTTTCTTGAGAGTGCATCTACAACAACATTAAGCTTCTTTTTTTGTATATTATTTCAAAGTCATAACCCAACATATTTGTGACCCATTTTGCTGCTCTTCTGAAGATAGTCTTTGTTCCAAAAAATGTTTAAGACTATCATGATAAGTTTTTACCTTGAAGTGTCTTCCCATTAGGTAAGTTCGCCATTTCTTTAGTGCATGCAGTATTGCTAACATTTCCTTCTCATAAATAGGTTTCCATAAATACTTTCCTTTGATTGGATGACTTTCAAAAGCAATGGGTCTTCCTTCCTGCATTAAAACAACACCAATTCCATTTCCTGAGGCATCACATTCCACAATAAAGGTTTTTGTGAAGTCTGGAGTAGCTAAGACAGGTGCTAGGCACATTGCCTCTTTAAGATGTTCAAAAGCCTTAGTTGCTTCAGGAGTCCATGAAAATGCATCTTTCTTCAATAATGTTGTTAGAGGTGCTGCTATTCTCCCATAATTCTTAACAAACTTGCGATAATACCCTGTTAACCCGATAAATCCTCACAACTTCTTTATGGTTGTGGGGACTTTCCATTCCTTAATGGCTTTAATTTTGTTAGGGTCTACTTTAACACCCTCGTGAGATACAATATGACCCAGATACTCCACCTCTTGTACTCCAAAGAAACATTTGGATGTTTTTGCATATAATTGTTTCTCCTGCAATAGTTTGAGCACCCTGTCAACATGTTCAACATGATCCTTCCAAGACCTTTTGTAGATTAGTATATCATCAAAAAATACTAGCACAAATTTTCTAAGGAAGGGTTTGAAAATGGAATTCATCAACCCTTGAAATGTAGAAGGTGCATTGGTAAGGCCAAAAGGCATGACCAAAAATTCATAATGACCCTCATGAGTTGGAAATGTTGTTTTTGGAATATCTTCAGTCTTCATTCTAATTTGATGATATCCTGAACGAAGATCCAACTTGGTAAATAAATTGCTCCATGTAATTCATCCAATAATTCATCAATCACAGGAATGGGAAATTTATCTTTAATGGTGAGCTTATTGAGCTCCCTATAATCCGGAGACATGCGCCATGATCCATCCTTCTTGTGTACCAATACTACAGGAGTAGAGAAAGAACTTTGACTAGGTTGAATTATACCCACCTCTAACATTTCTGCAATCATATGTTCAATTTCACTCTTTTGGACATAAGG
>JAXQQM020063419.1:0-55125 GCA_034641835.2 Pinus albicaulis | reverse complement strand
CAACAACTTATTACCCTCAGGTTAATGGGTTTGATGAATCCTCAAATAAGAGTCTAGTAAATATCATTAGAAAGTTATTGGAAGACAACAAGAAATCTTAGCACAACAAGTTGGTTAATGCACTTTGGGCTGAAATACTTACTACAAAGAATTCAATTGGTATGTCACCATACCAATTGGTCTATGGAATGGATGCTCTATTTCCATCATATTTATGAGTACCAGTCATGAAGATAATACAAGAATGACAGTTTGAGCCAAATGATATACATAGAGGTATCAATCAAACCATTCAGTTGCATTAGTCAAGGGAGGAGGTCTATAATAAAACTCAAGTAATTCAGGAAAACGTCAAAAAGATTTTTGACAGAAGAACTAAAGTAGATGACTTCAACATTGGAGACAAAGTTCTAAGGCGGGATTCCACGAGAGAAGACAAAGGTAAACATGGTAAATTTGACAACCTTTGGAAAGGACCATACAATATTTATGCTTTTAGGGGAACAATGCATTCTTCCTCAAGGAACTGGATGGAGTAGAGTTACCTGGTGGTCCTGTTAATGGCAGGATGTTGAAACACTATTTTTCTTAGCATAAATAAATTTTCTTACATCATTGTAAATATCACAGTCTATATTAATTTGATTGGATAACTCGCTGATTGGAGTTGAAACCCGCAGAGAAGGCCCTAAGACCTGATTGACAAGCTGCCATAAGTACCTTAACAGCAAAAGAAATCATATTTAGACATTACAAACATTGGATACTCAAGGCTACTGATCATATGTTCTTGACACTTCACATGGAGAAGTGCCATCCCCAGTGGGAGCCACTATTAGGGTCCTATATTTTATAGGAACTCAAGGTGATTGAGTATGTCATATTTGCAATTTTACATTGTAAATTATTTTCAATTTGCAAATGATTTAAAAAAAAGTATATATAAAATAAAATCAAAAGAGGGTATGTCAAAAAGAAAAATAATATGAATAAAAAGACAAAAAGAAAATGAAAATTGAAAAAAATAATAAAAAGAGAATAAAACCCCACAAAAGAAAAATAGAAATAATAATAAAAGTGCTTCAAATTTAAATGCCACTACAATTAAATTAGTTTCCTTTATGTTAAAAAGTCAATAAGTTTGTGTGCAACTTGTCTAAAATGCCACAATGACTATATTTTGTTCCAATCGTATAGCTCAATCATGATGGAACAATTGTGAACTTCATGTTAATTAGGTTAGTAAATAATGATTTGTCAAACAATTTAATCTTGACAAATCAGTAGTTAGGTAGAAAATGAGATTGATTCAACAATATAATATAAATAAATAAGAGAAATAAGCGTTAGAGTAGGTTAATTTTTTATAATAAAAAAAGGGTATGTGGGTTTGCTAGCTCAAATGAAAAAATGTTAGATTAGAAAAACAATAAAAAATGAAATGGTAGGTAGAAGTTGTATTATGGCTTTGAAAAAACATGAAAATATTTATCCTAAGTTTGAAAATTCCAAAGTTATTTCATGCGCATGATAAGGCCAAAGGATATATGTTTTATCTTAAGTTTAAAGTGAGGGTTTGCTAGCTCAAATGAAAAAATGTTAGATTAGAAAAACAATAAAAAATGAAATGGTAGGTAGAAGTTGTATTATGGCTTTGAAAAAACATGAAAATATTTATCCTAAGTTTGAAAATTCCAAAGTTATTTCATGCACATGATAAGGCCAAAGGATATATGTTTTATCTTAAGTTTAAAGTGATCAGGTGCATCAATATCAAGTTTGGGCATATAAATACTTTATCCAAAGTTTTCACTTTCATCAAACCCTCCGCTACTCGAAAAAACATCTCATTAAATTCTACCACTGCACGATTAACTCACCTCCATCTGTCCCATCATCCAATCCTTTTCTCATTCATCCGACGACTCTTATCATTTTCCCCCCCACCCTCTCCATTCAAACTTTACCACCGGGGGAGGGGTCCGAAATAAGCGGTTTTGTGTTTCGAGCCCATGCTAACGTAACATTTGTCATTTCGCACCCCCCTTGTCGAAACCATTTACCACTTTGGACCCCCTCCAAAAATAAGTTTCCTTGCTATGTAAAAAACCATAAATCTGCCCGTTGAGCACCCATCATATCACGCCACCTGGACCATACCGCTTCCAATTGAATGTCTTCCCGTGATAATGCAACCGTTGGTGAATTTATTTCATCTCTAACAGTTAATCCAATGGATCTGCACCACTTTCAACAAGAAACAACCCAACTATCTATAAATTCATGCTCAATTAACATTTAATCCTTTACCTTACCATTTTCTTTGCTTTCTACATGTTTGCTGCAGGTTGACAGAGCACCAGAAAAGCCAATATGATCACTGTCAAATTACTGTCTACAACTGTCACACTTTCTACCCTATCTTAGAGCTATTACATAGTCCTGACCCCCATTTATCTATCAGAAACCCTCATCCACCTTAAAACCTATTCTATCCATGCCTCCTAAGAAGAAGGGACATGAAGAAACTATATATCCACTACTCCATACCTCAGTTGACCTTGATCATATACCTTTGGTGGACATGGATTACAAAACCCATGAAAACCTGTGTGAGTTAGAGTTATTTGAAATGTAATGTTGGCTTGAAGACAAATTCATTGACAATTCTGATGAAATTGGACTGTGGGAATCCAATTTTCCCCACTAAATCTTTCCTCACACCCACAATGCCCTTGAATTTGGTAGGAAATGTCAAGAGTGTTATGTACCCAGACAGAGAGTTATTATTTCCCCTACAAGAGAGATTTTAATCACCATAACTGCCCAATCCATAAACCAAATGATAAAGGCCCCTATCACAAAAAATGCCACACATTTCTCTCAAGAAACACTCACTAAATTATATCAGAAGCTGGACTTTACAAAAAGGGCTAAAATCCTTGAGCTTTTGGCTGAAGAGGCCCAACTACCCAAGAAGAACCCTCCCTATCCATCCTCTATTTTCCCTGAGAGAACTAAGTAGATCATTACAGTTTTCTCCTACCTCCTTGGTTATTACTCAGATCAATGGGTAGATGAGGCCATTATGGGATTCATTTCCATTTTATCCATATATTCCAAGCTTTCCATCTTATTAAACTTCAGCCAATTCCTTGCAGATTTCACCCATGAACAATTTTTCAAATTCCAAACTGAGTAGGTATTTAAATCTCCCTCTATTTTAGTATATTTGTTTTTATATTTCCGGGGATATGGGTTCAAGTTTGCATTGCAGAAGTTGGATGATGATGGAAATCAACAACCTGTCATCTTCTGGACTACAATGGTAATGAAGGAGTAGAAAGAATACTCATACAAACAGTTCATAGATTTTTTTTTACATCCAAAAGTCAGCCTTATGAGCGGCAATTCAGAGGCAAGAATCAGTGAAGCTATTGAGCCACCTTTTTGTCCATGTTTTTATGATTTGTTATCAAATAGTTATGTGCTTTTGACTAGTGTTTTTAATCATTATTATCTAGTTAAGAGGCATTCAGAGGCAATATTACGAATTCTTCTTGTTAAGTGTTTTGTGTATAAATATCATTAATAATATGCCTTTAGATGGCAGATGAACGAGCTATGTATTTTCATTTTGGCAGTGCATGAATGCTTCCAAGAACTCATTCAAGTACGAATTTATATTATGTATAGAAGCAACAACTCAGATTCAATGTCAGGGATTGAGCACTACATTCTGCACCTTTTGGGAGTCTCAAGATGAGATTCAAGATGAAGAAGAGGAAGGAAATGATGTTCCATGTAGCTATTGATTTTTCCATGGGAACCATGCACTTTGGGTTATTTAATTGAACATTAATTGCTCCAATTCCATGGAAAACAATAACTAATAGTGTGTCTACATCAAAATCAACATCGTCAACCCCAATATAGGCCACACATTAGGATGCATTTTGAAAGTCGATGTATAATTCTTCAATATTTGTATATCTTCATACTATATGAGGCCTTGTTAATATTTTCATCTAACAAGAGCATTTATTCTTGGCTTTCAAAAATAATCATATTTGTAAATATTTGGGTTTTGGAAACTCGACAAAGCTATTAGAGAACTTTTGAGGTCTAAAATGGGCTTCCTAAGAAAAATTTCCAACCAAAATAAACCTTATAAGAACCAATAGGTTTCAAGATGATGATTTCAACAATGGGGGATGATTCACCATTTTTGGGGTAAAAAAGTAAAAATATTAAAAAATAATAAAATAATAAAACTAGTTTTTCAACTTATATTTTAAACTTATCTCCTTAAGGTTTTACTCAAATTTCAAGCGGGAGTACTCGTTGGATGCAAAATTTAATTCTTCATCCAAGGAGTACCCATGTTGCATACTTTTGATGGACATTGCTACACGAAAAATGAGAAATACATGAAAAAACATGATTGCAATCACGTTTTTCAAGTATTTCTCATTTTTTGTGTAGTAGGGTCCATCTAAAGTATGCTACATGGGTATTCCTTGGATGAGGATTCAAATTATGAATCCAATGAGTGTTCCCACTCGAAATTTGAGTAAACCAATGGGGAGATAAGTTGAAAATAAGAGTTGAAAAAGTAGTTTTTTTTTTCCCTCTAAAATTTGATGATGTAATCAAATATTATTTTGTTTTTTCTGCTATTATTTTATAATTTCATTAGGAGGCCCATTTTAGACCTAAAAATTCCCCTAATGCCATGAGTAAATTAGTTAGTTTGAAGACCGCATTCATTTGTAATTAATAGTGACCCTATTAGGCTATTCATTAACACCTTAGGAGCTACATTTGGTAAGCAAAGGAAACAACATTGCATTGAAGTCTTGTTGGATAGTTTGAAGAAGCACTTCGCTCCACATATTCTCCGTCCCTAAATATGGTTATTAACACAATCGATCCAAATGGAAAAAGGTGGAAGTCGTATAAGTAAACTTATTCCTCACATAATTCTCGATGTATCCTTGTCATAAACGGACAGTGGTTATTACGTTCCAAGTTCTTGTTGGGATGAATAAGGGCTGCCCGTCAATGCTCGTATGAGCGAATTCGATGGGTAAAGATAAATATTACACAGTGGATTCAACTACAACAAATCAATTAACACCAATTGTAAACGATGTTCATCATTCATCGAATGACAAAAGAAGGATCTTCTGCCTCAAGTCAAAGCATTCGGTTGAAACTTCATTGTTGTTAACAACATTCTGACAAATACTTCATGGTCGATATCGGTTCTTGTATTTATGGAAATCGTAGATCAGTTAAAATCCATTCAATTATTATATCCCCTCGATTTTGGTGTAGAGTTATGAGCTGTGTGAGGGGCATCTCGACTGCTATAAAACAAAGGGTCGTGTAATCGATGAGGGGGAGATGGGATCGATAGGAATAAAACAGGAATGAGAATCGAATGGATTAAGGAGCAAATTTTCCTGTTCGAATCCGACATCAAATTTACCAGCACAAGAAATCGTAATGGAGCAGCAGATGATGTATTTATTAATTGATATTTGAAGCGATGTTTTGGTTTGATTTAATAAAATTCAGGTTCGGAATTTGTTTCATGTAAGCATTATGATTTTTATATCTTTCTAAGCATTGAGTTAGCTTAGGACTTGCTCCAAGAAGTGGTGAGGATCTGCCGCAACCTAGAGTCGAGCCCCGTGTTATTTGTAGATGTAGGAACTATATTTCGGTGCAATTTCTAGAGTTATATTTTTTTGAATTGTTTTCTATGCAAGATTTCAGATTTCATAATTTTGTACTTAAATTAATATTTTTTTTCTTGAATTTGAAAGGGACAGCAAGCATATTGTCAGAAAGTCTTTGCAAATAGAAGGAACATAAAGTAAAATATATCTAAACACATCCATAAGAACTATTTCCTCTAGTTTAAAATTGAATAGAATGCTTTCGCCTTGATGCTTAAACAAGTTAGATTCTATTAAGCTCAGTGAGGTTTTAATTTGACAAAGTGTGATGGCTTGCATTGGATTTTAAATCATGAAATATTGAACATTTTCTATTTTTATGCCTTTGAGATTAGGAATGAATTGTAGTGTGAAATAAGTTAATGTCGACACTGTGTTTCAATTAGATAATTATATTTCATTTGAGTTTTGGAAGGGATTAAGTAATTTTTTTTGCAAAATTCATAAAGAGTGATTTCATTAGAATATAGTAATCTCATTTCAAAAAGCATTAGAGTGATTTGTCATATTTAAGATTCGCGATATTTGATGCATTATCATTTAAAGATTGAGTTTTGTTTGATTTAGAGCGCTGAGTTAATTTGAATAGTAGAAATAGGTGTAAAGATTTCCATTTTGCAATTTAAATTGTTTGATTTGTTTTGTCTGCTTTATGAATACCGTTTGAGCTATTAAATTATCATAGGATAATTTAGATATATTCTTCCATAATGTTTCATTACAAGTAAATATATGCTTAGTCTCTTAAATAATTAGAAGCTGAAAACATTGTTTAAGATTGTAGTTGAAGTTAATCTCATTGCACCTTTGTTTTGATAAGATTTTCTTTTGATTGCAGAATTAGTTAAGTAGATTTCCTTCAGATTGCTTGTGTTTTAAGTGTGAGTTTGCTTGGCTAATCGAAGAGTGTTTTTATCATTTTATACTCGACGATCATCAATAAGGAAGCGTATATACTATAACCATTAAGCTGAGCCAAAAACGCAGTACAACTCACATTTACGACTCCTGGATTGACAATTAATATTGAGAGGTTTAATCCAATAATTAAACCATCCAATATTTTGGTGCCATTTCCGGGGAGTTGTAATTTGGCTCAGGTAAAAAAATTCTTACAGAGTTTCAAGGATATTGTAGGGCAGTCATAGGGCGGAGAGAGTACAGTAAGACATGAGTGAAGAGCTATGCATCCACTATTGTAGGGTTGCTCCAAAGTCTGGCCATCTTGCTTATCTTTTGAAATTTGATTTCCTTCCTTTATGCGTAGAAGTAGAAGCAGGATTTAGACATTTAATTTCCAAATTTCTTTGAATTTAATAGATTAACTAGTACTTTGTTTTGAAATTTTCCTTTCATGCTTATGTCGTGAGTTTTATTTTAGACAATAGCTTCAGACTCCAATGTTATATCATTTTTGGGGTACTGTAAGAACACTCATGTACTAATCAATGTGATGAAAAAGTATACCAGTTGGCTTATTGAAAAAAATAGAATGGTATTTTGAGGAATCATTTAATGAGGAGTTTTAATGCCGCTACAAAGACGTATAAGTCATCCGATGAAGAATTCACAAGTGAAAAATTTAATATTTTTATTGAACATAAATTTAAAATAATTAAATATTTGATTTCAAAATTGAATTATTTGTAGGAACAAGAGAAGGATGAAGAACCACTACTTATCATTTGTGCCAACTGTATAAAGAAGAAATTCCTTGGAAAGTGCCCACTTAGCGGTCTAGAATTTTGCAAAATATGCGAGGATGGTCATGCAACCAAACATTTCCCATCATTTCCACGATTACGAAAGGTAATCAGGGAATCAAGTAAGAAATCAAATCAACTTCCAGGTATAACTCAAAACCCAACACCATTTGATACTTGGAATAATGCTTATTTTCCTTAGCAGGTTCCTCAACATGTTTATAATCCTGCAGTTCCCTGGAAAACTTTTAATCCTCCTCCAATCGAATATCCTACTTCATGGCCATAGTGGCCCTCTCCATGGACCTCTTCTTCTATTTAGATATCCCCATGGCCCCAAGAATGGTTTGCAGCTTTTTCTCTAGAGAATTATTACATGCAAAATCAATTATTTAATCAATAGCAACAATCACAATTTTCATTCTATACATTATCAAGTTATTCTCCTACATGGTTCCAATTACGTGTGTAATCTTATCCTAATCCATACCCTATACCTAACCTTAATCCATACCATAACCCTAACTCTAATCCATACCCGAGTCCTTACCCTAATCCATACCCTAACCCTAATTCAAACCCTAAACCTAGCACTCATTCAAAACCTAACCTTAACTTAAACCCTAGATCTAATGCCAATCCTAATCCAAACCTTAGTCAAAGCATTAACCAAAACCCTAATATAAACCATCATGTTTCACAATAGTTTCAAACACCTATTCTTTCCATTGATTCCTGTGTTGAAAAAAACGTTACACCTTCCATGTTGGGCAAGGGAATGGATTTGGGAACTTCCCCCATTATCACCGAACATTCACCCTGGGAAGTTGTGATTCAAAGACCACCAAAGGAGCAATCTTTCATTGGAACTTATTCTAAAACTATTGTTGAAGCTCAAAACCTTAGAATATCCCTTAATCATTCTTGTCAATTTTAAAGTCAAATATTTGAGCCCAAACTTGAGGGATTTATCTTTTGTCTTTCACCATATCCTTATTGCCTCCAGGAGAGTGACTATCAAACTGTTGAAGACTTGCATCAGTTGGAGAATCATAAATATGTGGATTTCATTGAAACTTGGTTCCAAAAAATCATCAAGCTATCTTATTTCCTCATCATCCGGAAACTCTTGGTACCATATCAGTTAAATAAATTGGTTTCTCATACGATCATACGTGTTGAATTTTATTCTTTAAAATTGAGTATGAGTATATTTAGCATTTTGTGCACATGGTTACACTGGAAGTACTCCTACACCTGAAGGAGACCTTCCTCTTTCTAAAGTAGGGTAGGGTAGAAGAAGAAATTTTTTCTTTGAATAAAATAGGTTACAATAATGTTATTAGGGTTTTGAGTTTTAAAAAAGTATGGCCACTGAAACTACTTTTGATCCACCTTAGTTGTCAGCACAAACATTTGTGACAAATCTTGTTGAGTATGATTCACTTTAATACTTCATGATTTTGCAAAAGTGACCATGATTAATCATTCTAATAAGTTTTCATCTAATATATATATTTTTAGTTTCCCTTAGAAGTACTATTTGAGAACCCCATATGGTGGACCACTCTTGTAAAGGTCATAACAAGCTATTCATAAAGAACAATAGCATTATTAACTCAAAAGAATATTTCAGTCATTATCTAGGATATTTTTAATAAGTCTTTAGGGTAGAGGAATTAGCCAACAATGATTAGTCATTAAAAAAATTTCACGCCATCCTGTACTCTTAAGGAGTAGATCTATCTACCCACTTATTAAGTAAAATTTAAGGTTAATCATAATCATATCTTACAATATTTAGGGAAGTATAGGAGGTCTTGTGATGAGTCGACCTACCATGATCATGAGACCTAACATGCATGACATTACTGCTACTGATCACTAAGCCTGGCTTTCAGCCAAAAATCTAGAAGATAGGAGGTCTCATCACGAGCTGGCTCGTTCATTCATGTTACTTCTTGTAAGTGGCACTTCCATTAGCTGGTTACCAAGCTAGGACATTGGCCTTCATCTAAAAAGTCAAATAAGCTAACTCTGAATCTATATCTAGTAAGTGGGACACAGACATTTTGTGGGGTTAAAAGACATCCCTACCGAGGTTATGGACACCTGCGGGCAGCAGGGCCATGTATGTGGTATTAGAGTTAATTGTATACTATGATTTTCTTGGTTATCCTTCTCTGTCCCTGAAGCTTATCATTTTATTTCTTAGACAATGGTTTTAAGACAATTTGGACCTCATGCTTTGAGTTATATTTTTAAAAATTAGGGATCTTTTAATGATGTGGTACCCATTTTAGAGGTAATTCTTTGTATTGGTTAAGAATAAATTTAAGTTTTCATGTACATGACAAAAAAATTTAGAGTGTTTAATGAAGAGATTATTGATTAGTCCAGGAAGTGCCATATTGCTCTATTTTATTTCTCTTTTTTGACATCATAACTCATTTCAATTTTTCATGGTATCTAGAGTGATGAAGTCTCAACGGTGACTACTCAGAAGGTGTTGATTGACAACCATGTGTATTTTTGATCGCCTCTAAATACGTGCTACATAGTCTAGGCACTAGGAAGAAACAAAATAAGGAGTTCATTGGAAGCAGGAGAACATGTATGTGCAATAATCTTTTCTCTATAATTTCTGCTTTCTGTACCTGATCTTGATACTTTCATTTGGAACATGGTTTTAGCTGGCATTATAGTAGTTATGTTACAAGCTAATGAATGTTTTAATGAAAGGCATATCTATGTTTCTTGCTGAATTTTGGATGACATTCTTATCGCAAAGCATAGTCTGATCTTTCTCCTACCTTCTTTCATAGTTTTACCGTTTAAAGGTTTATCTTGCATGAGGACATGTAAGAAGATTAGCATGGGGGGATGTTGAGCCACCTTTTTTTCCATGTTTTTATGATTTGTTATCAAATAATTATGTGATTTTGACTAGTATTTTTAATCATTATTATCTCGTTAAGAGGCATTCAGAGGCAATATTATGAATTCTTCTTGTTAAGTGTTTTATGTATAAATATCATTAATAATATGCCTTTTGATAATGAACGAGCTATGTATTTTAATACTGGCAGTATAGGAATGCTTCCCGAAATGCATGCAAGTATGGATTTATATTATGTATATAAGCAACAACTTGGATTCAATGTCAGGGATTAAGCACTACATTCTGCACCTTTTGGGAGTCTCAAGATGAGATTCAAGACGAATTCGAGGAAGGAGATGATGTTCCATATAACTATGGATTTTTCCATGGGAGCCATGCACTTCGGGCTATTTAATTGAACATTGATTGTTCCAATTTCATGGAAAACAATAACTAATAGTGTGTCGACATCAAACTCAACATCGAAAACCCTAGTATTGGCCACACATTAGGATGCATTTTTAAAGTCAATGTATAATTATTCAATATTTGTATATCTTTGTACTATATGATGCCTTATTAATATTTTCATCTAACAAGAGCATTTATTCCCGGCTTTCAAAAATAATCATATTTGTAAATATTTGGGTTTTGGAAACTCAATAAATCCCATGAGTAAATTAGTCACTTTGAAGACTGCATTCATATGTAATTAATAGTGACCTTATTATGCTATTAATTAACACCTTAGGAGATACATTTGGTAAGCAAAGGAAACAATGTTGCATTGGACTGTTGTTGCATCGTTTGAAGAAGCACCTCACTCCATATACACTCCATCCCTAAATTTGGTTATTAACATAATCGATCCAAATGGAAAAATGTGGAAGTTGTATAATTAGACTTATTCCTCACAGAATTCTTGATGTATCCTTATCATAAATGGGTAGTGGTTATTACATTCCAAGTTAATTTTGGGATGAATAAGGGTCGCCCGTCATATGCTCGTATGAGTGAATTCAATGGAGAAAGATAAATATTACACAGTGGATTTGACTACAACAAATCAATTAACACCAATTGTAAATGATTTTCATCAATCATCAAATGACAAAAGAAGGATCTTCCACCTCAAGTCAAATCATTCGGTTGAAACTTCCTTGTTGTTAACAGCATTCTAAAAAATACTTCATGGTCGATATCAGTTCTTGTATTTATGGAAATCGTAGATCAGTTCAAATCCATTCAATTATCATATCCCCTCATTTTTGGGGTCGATTTATGAGCTGTGTGAGGGGTATCTCGGCTGCTATAAAACAAAGGGTCCTGTAATCGACGAGGGGGAGTTGGGATCGATAGGAATAAAAGAGGAATGAGAATCGAATGGAGTAAGGAGCGAATGTTCTTGTCCATATCTGGCATCGAATTTCCCAACACAAGAAATCGTAATGGAGTAGCAGATGATGTATTTATTAATTAATATTTGAAGCGATGTTTTGATTTGATTTAATAAAATTCTGGTTCGGCATTTATTTCATGTAAGCGTTATGATTTTTATTTCTTTCTAAGCATTGAGTTAGCTTAGAAATTGCACCAGGAAGTGGCAAGGATCCACCGCAACCTCGAGTCGAGTATCGTGTTATTTGTATATGTAGGAATTGTATTTCGCTGCAATTTATAGAGTTATATTTGTTTTGATTGTTTTCTACGCAAGATTTCATATTTCATAATTCTATACTTAAATTAATATTTTGTTTTTCCTGAATTTGAAAGGGACAACAAGCATATTGTCAGAAAGTCTTTGCAAATAGAAGGAACATAGAGTAAACGATTTCTGAACACATTCATAAGAATTATATCATGTAGTTTAAAATTGAATATAATTCTTTCGCATTAATGCTTGAACAAGTTAGATTGTATTAAGCTCAGTGAAGTTTTAATTTGACAAAGTGTGATGGCTTGCATTGGATTTTAAATAATGAAGTCTTGAACATTTTATATTTTCATGCGTTTGAGATTAGGAATGAATTATAGAGTTAAATATGTTAAAGACGACAGTGTGTTCTAATTAGATAATTAGATTTCATTTGAGTTCTAGAAGGGATTGAGTAATTTTTTTTGGAAAAGTCATAAAGCGCGATTTCATTAGAATACAGTAGTTTCATTTTAAAAGGCATTATAGTGATTTTTCATATTTAAGATTCACGAGATTTGATGCATTATCATTTAAATATTGAGTTTTGTTTGATTTAGATCGCTGAGTTAATTTAACTTGTATAAATAGGTGTAAACATTTCCATTTCTGCAATTTAAATTGTTTTGATTTGTTTTATCCCCTTTATGAATACTGTTTGAGCTATTAAACTATCGTAGGATAATTTAGATCTATTCTTCCATAATGTTTCGTTACAAGTAAATAGATGCTTAGTCTCTTTAATAATTAGAATTTGAAAACGTTGTTGAAGATTTTAGTTGAAGTTAATCTCATAGCGTCTTTGTTTCAATAAGATTGTCGTTTGATTGTAGGTTGAGTTAAGTAGATTTCCTTCAGATCGCTTGTGTTTTAAGTGTGAGTTTGCTTGCCTAATCGAAGAGTTTTTTTATCATGTTATACTTGATGATCATCAATAAGGAAACTTATATACTCTAACCATTAAGCTGAGCCAAAAACACAATACAACTCGCGTTTACGACTCTCGGATTGACAATTAACATTGAGAGGTTTAATCCGACAATTAAACCACCCAACAGAAGCAATCATAATTTTTTTGCAGTTTTCATACCAAACCAAAATAGGATACTGGTATATTTACCAGAATTACATAGAACTAAGGATATATGGATGTGAGCTTGCCCTATATAAGCTCCCAAAATTCCTCCCATTGAGGATTTTTTCTCTAGAATACATCAGGAAAATGTTTAATGCTGATGAGGTCCATTTTGTGTCAGCCACGAAGAAATATCAATTCAGGATCATAACACAGATAGGATCCTTCATTTGTAATAGCAGAGTAGTAGGGGAGGAAGTAGACAGATTGTTGAAGGAAATGCTATTTAGCCTCAGTTTTACATGGTCATATGATCCATTGGGTACCATTTCTAAGCTAAGGGTAGAGAAAAAATCTACACCTTATATTCATACCCACATACTAGAGATTAAGAAATACATGAAACAACTAGAGTGGAATGAGAACACTCTACAGGAGGTTGAAGAAAAATTGGTTTCAACTTCAACATCACAGACTCCTATCCCATAGGAGAAAGCAAGAAAAAGGATCAAAGAAGAAGAGTCACCTTCAGTGACTGACACTTCCAGCACGAGTTCAAAATCATGTATAGGAAGAGGACTAAGATCAATCCTAAGATAAATCCAGGCAAGGAATCATAGCAGGAAGTCATTATCATCACCAAAGAGACACCTACTTCTTCACAAGTAGGTGTCAGACCACACTCTCTCCTACCACCTCTATAGCTTCACAAGATCAGCAACAAGCTATTCAAATCAATATAGTTGTTATAGGGGAGAAAGAGAAGAGAATATTTTATACAATTAAGGAGATTAAATTAAAGAATGAAGATTTGAAGACTAGTACATATAATTAGTTCTAGAAGCAGACTTCCAACTCTCATAATAGACTCTTGTCAGCCTTTGACTCTAAGAAAGGAAAAATGCAGATGGATTTTCTCCAAGCACAAATTCCATAACCCAAGACAACAATAGATTATAAAAAGACTACATTTGAATTTGATATCAAAGACATACATCCCATTGATCAAATGGAGATGCACAAGAATACATGTGAAATGATTTCATCTACAATTAATAACACTGCTATGAGTTTGTCCAAGTTGCAAGTTTCTTTAGCAAATATCCAGTCACAGTCAAGATGGGAAAAATATCTTATTTGGCCAAGGATTCAAGATTTAAGTCTTTGGAAGACTTAGTAATTAGATTCGGATATGATCCCTCCAACATTAGAGTTGTTGAAGAGTTGATTAAAAAGAAAAATGCTGACATATCAGCATTAAGGAAGCAACTAAAACTTCTAGCTACAGAGGACCCTTTGGCCAAAGACATTGAAGAGATAGAGTCCCAGAAATCAAACATGATGAAGCTCGTCATGGAGCAGAATGCTCAGCTGAGGCAGATGGAAGCAGAGATGGAAAGGATGATAAAGGAAAAAGAGCAAGCTACCAAACTATCATTAGTCCCTTTAGAGGTTTTACCCCTTACAATTATTCCCATAGCCACACCTTCTACAGTGAGAAAATTAGATGGAGCTAAGTTGCTCACTAAAGCAGTGAAGAATATGTCAATATAGACAGAAGAAATAAAGAAGCTTTAGGACCAAGTGAAATTGTTATAGGATCAAAAGTCAAGGAGTGATAGCTCACATACAGCTGAAGCCTAGAGAGCACAAAATATAGTAGAAAGTTTGCAAAAGTTTGAGAGGGATTCGTCTATTGGAAATACCTTGGGCCAAGTCAAAGAGATAATTTGGATAGATATCATTGAGTCTATCAATGAAATCTAGCCCTGCATAAAGATCATATTTGAGTAGAAGGAGCTGATAGAGAAAGCCAATGAGGCCATTACAAAAATAAAGGAAGAACTTGAAGATAATTCAACCATTGCTAACAACATTATCAAGTTCTTAAATTCCAAGAACAATTATGAGCTAGAAGCCTTGGGAGTGGATGACAGGACTGAGACAATATTGGAAGTAAAGAAGGTTCTTACAAAGAGAAACCTGATTGTAGAGCTGGAGGAAAAATGTCACAGTTTAAAGATAACTATAAGCAGATTTTTTAGTAGGCTAAAACCTTTAACTCAGAAAGGTCTTCCTTCCCTGTTTGTAATAAATGAAAAAATGATGCACACACAGGATTATGCAAAGAAGTTGGAGGATATTTCCAAGGACACAACTAATTTTTCAATTATTAGAGGCACTATGACAACAAAAGAGTTCTTGGAGGCATTAACTCATGACCTTTTCATCTAGCACGAGATAAACCACGTTTTTTTGGTGAAACCAACTTTTTCTAAGTATACCGAAGTGGATGAAATCTACAGGAGGTTCATCAAGTTAACTATCCCAGATCAAGAGCGATGGGATAAGTTAACTGAGTTCCAAGAGTAAAAGGTAACAAATAACAATCGTTTACAGCTAGCTCATAGGACAACACATCAGACATCATTACATGCAACACAACATAAAAATAGGCTTACTGAGCAACTAATTCCTTTAAAGCAGAGCTAGAATGCCAAATCACCCACATCGAGCCTATTTTTTGTAACTGTTAGAGTTTATTTTTAGATTTAGGCTAATACTACACTGTCTTTTCAAACAACATTTACTGTAATCAATTTTGTAATATTTTAGTATAAATACTTCATTGTTCGATGTATTAGAGGTTGATTTCTAAACACATTTTTCATACTGTGAAATTTTAAATTCCAAGTTTTCACTAGAGCATCAATAATACAAAGACATATTCCAGGATTCATGTGGTGTAATTACTAGTGAAGTGTTTCTACTGTTTCTATGTTTTCCACTGTTATTTCCTTACTCTGTTTATCAGAATTATTAATTGTAAAACAGAAAGTGTGATGAATAGGACATGTTATTTAAAACACCTTATTCTGGCTATTGTTACAATTTAAATGTTTTCTACTTGAAGTCAAATTTAAAATTTCTTAAATGCTTCTCAGTCTCAACTGAAATTCATTTTTCTTCCATATCCATTATTCATTTAAAAATATTAAAGAATCCAGTAATTGCAATCTAGCTTGCCCTGTTATAACTCTTTTAAAAATTGATGCAAAATCTAGTTTTACGTTTTGACTCCATTGCCCAATGGGAATATAAATATTTAATCAACCAAATCAATAAAAATCAAACAATCACCAAGTACAGTCATAACTAGCCTAATACTTTTTAAAACAAAGTTAAATCCTAAAGAGAGATACCTCTCTGAAGCTAGTAGAGCTAGATCCCAACTTCCAAAGTGGTTTTGATGTTGTCCTCTGTGTTTATTCTACCAATCTTAAAAATGACATAACAATAACAATAACCACGAGCCAACTCCACAACGAAGTCCCACATTCAATTGGGTCATGTACACCATAACACTTCATAATTTTTTCCCTCACGAATGATAATAACAAAACGATGTGGCCATCTTTGTAAGCTTGGGTATGCTATATTTTGAATTTTCATAAACTCAAATGCCCTGGTTTGTGAAATATTATGGGATTTAAGGGTTGTCTTGTTTGCATACGTGTGTTTCCTCGAGGTTTCAATGAAGTCGCTTAGGCCCCTGAAATTTCCATTTTTATATTTTCTTATATCAACCAATTTAACTAATTTCTTTTTTAATAGACTTCATCCGCCATTATATTAGGCGTGATTTAGCCATTAATTATTAATTTACCTATCTTAGCATACTTGTTTGCTTCTTTGTTGAAGTCTCTTAAGACATTGAAATATGCTCTGCATGGGATATATTTTGCAATTTTCCTAATTCTTATCATGATGTTTTCCATAGATTTCTCCTTTGGGAGGAAGTCTTTCACTATATGATGCAAAATTATGAGAGAATCTCACATAATCATAAGTGTGTCCACTTGATTTGCTTTGAATCACAAAAGTCCCATAAAAACCATATATCTCTACTTGATTATTGGTCATATAACCAAGAACCCATAAATGCTTGAACACTTTATTCTCTTCAAGACCATAAAATACCCACCACTCTTATTTTCTTTTAAATAATATTATTATAATATATTATTTATATTTTGTAAAATATATAATATTTTCATTCCAACTTCACGAAATTCAAATAAAACTTTTAATGATTTCTAACATGGGTATGCACCTTTCATATATATAATAATATATGAAAAAAAAAAAAAAAAATATATATATATATATATATATATATATATATATATATATATATATATATATATATATATATAATATAATATAAATATTAATGCTATAATTTAAATTTTATTTTATTTAATTAAAATTTCAAAAATAATATTAAATCATATAATATAAGTTCCTCCTTCAAAAAAAAATTAAAATTTTATTATTAATATCAAAATTTTTAAATACGTATAATATAATATAAAAATTCCGTATGTATACAAAGTGAAAATGATGGATATTTGTTTAAAATATGGATAATTGTTTGGTTTGACGAGGTTTACCTCCAAACCAAATTTAAAAATACTTTGAATTCGAAAAAATAAAGATATATTAAATTCTATTTTGAAAATAAATATTAAATTTAAAATACTGCAATAAAATATACTTAAAATATATTATATATATCTATATCTATATCTATATATATATATATATATATATGTGTGTGTGTATTATAGTAATGAGTGGTTTTAAGTATAATTTTTTGAAAAAAAAAATTGTTTATTTTTCCTATTGTAGGGATTCATTAAAATCATAAGTTTTGACAGAGGAACTCTTCACCATAAAAGTGTCTCTAGGTTTTTAAGAGTGTTGAATCCATATATGTAGTCAAAAAACCAGTTTAAACAACACAAATTAAGAATTGGCCACCTGCAGGAAATTCCAAAAAATAACACTTAAAACTATTCATAATAATAATAATTTATTTTTAAATTTATAGTTAAATTATAGATAATAGTTTGATTTAATATTTCTCTCCAAACCAAATTAATATTTAATTTCAAATTATATATACATTTAACATAGTTATCTTTATATAACAATGATTTATTATTCGTATAAATTATACATTAAATTGGCGAGTAGTCTTTTAAGTGCGACTTTTTCAAAATTTTATTTATCTATTTTATCATCTAATTTGTCTATAATCGACAGGGATTTTTTGAAATCACAAGTTTAATGGGTTAATTCTTTAGAATTGAGGTGCCTTGGGGGCTTTTGAGGGTGCTGAATCAATATATGCAGTCAAAAAACCAGTTTAAACAACACAAAACAAGATTTGACCACAAATGTTTTCATTTGATTCCGCCCAGAATTATGCGAGCAACTCCAAAAAGTTTCACTTAAAGACTATTCCTTAAATTGGTGTATGAGATTCCTTGTTTGTGAACCAAAGTTGCCTTGTACAACAATTTGATAGGTCACACTTAAAGACTATTCCTTAAATTGGTGTATGAGATTCCTTGTTTATGAATCAAAGTTGCCTTGTACAGCAATTTGATTATTAAAGTTTACGAAGGAGGTGTACATACTCTACCTACCTCTTGATTTAAACATGTGACCATATATAGTTTAGCCTTTAATATCATAATGTATATGTCTAGTTGGTTTAGGTCAACTGGTTGGGATAATGGGTTGTTACTGGAATCCTGCTAAGTCATAAGTTATTGGTATATTTAGTTTGGGGTTTGCTGGATTATGATATACTCTTGATGTTATAGTGGGGGCCATTATGTTTGATCTTAGTGTAATATTCCTAATTTAGCTTTTAGCTAATTAGAATATTAAATTTTGTCTTCCTTAATTAATAGATGAGTAAGAGGGTAGAGGGACCCATAAATCCCTTTAGTAGGAATAAAATCACTTCTTAATGTGAATGTGGAACAATGAATCTAGATGGGTTCAAGATGAATAAACCACTTCTTGGTGTGAATGTGGATCAATGCATGTGGATGGGGTTAATTTGACTAAATCAACAACACAGTCATGGAGATAATGGAGACAATGGATGACAGTGCAGTCATAATGGAGTTTAGTGGCCATGTGTGTAGCATCATTATTGTGTGGGGCCAAGAGGGTGAGGGCTCACAAGCATATAAAGAAGGGGATGGTAGCAATAGAGATCTATCTGGATTATTATTATTTTCATGTCATTATGACTTAAGCATGCTTGAGATGTTTAGCCGAGTCTGCAGTGTTGTTTACCACACAGGTGTCTACGAGCGAAGATCCCAACCTCATCCTCATGGGACTTCAAGTGCCTACTAAGGAGAGTATTTTTTTTGTCCATGTGAGTTGATATCATCATCCAGCATTCAGGCCAGTGGCAGACACTCTCGTGTTGCGCAGTCACTTAGTGACTTACGTAGTCCAATAGCAAAGTTCATTAGAAGAGGGGTAAATTCCATAGCATTTCTTCTTGGAATTCATTGAAGGGGTCAACCCTTAAATAACTGGGGTTGGGAGTACTTGTAGTTATTCTATCATTCAGTTGATCCCATAGATTTGCATACCCAGCAGTTATGCATTGCGAACCCTAGGAGGGTGATTTTCCAAGGTGAGCCAATCCAGAAATCCTTTCTGGGTTATTCTGGTTTTTTTCCATAGAGTCCAGATTCTAAATCTTGGATTTTTCTGAGCATTAAAGCATCCTCATCTACGCAGTCCTATTCAACCAACAACAAGGTTTCCAACAGGGCAACGCAGAGGGAGAGCTCCAGCAGCGTAGCAGAGAGCATTTTTTTCAATGGGAGAGCTTGAGGCCATTCCAGCCCGCTTTGCCGGCTTGAGTGCTATATATTTTAAAGCATTGTTGTATTATTTTCACCTTCATATTAATAAAATGGCTCAGATGTTCTATCCATTTTTATAGTGTTTTTAGCTTATTTCCATATTGATGTAGTTTCCAGTTTATTATGTTTTGTATTAATGTCTTTTCCAATGTGGAATATTACAGTGGTATTAGAGCTCATAGACCTGGCTCAGCCTGTGGAACAACTGGTCTATGACACCTGAAGATAGAGAATACATTACAGACTAGACAAGGAGATACACAAATAGAGAATGCAGAAATTCACTGGAATAAAAAGTGACGATTTTGTGTTAGATGTTTCGGGCAAATGAAGATGAATCTCAAAAATCCGAGACATGGGTTTTGTGCAGAATGGACCAATTATGTTTTCTCTATGAATAGTGTTTCCAAATTCGGTCTAGATTGAGAGAAACAGAAGGTTCTCTAATAGATACTGTAATATTCCAAAATAGGAAAAATAGGAATATGGAACATAAAACTGGAAAATGAAGGAAATACCAAAACATGAGCAGATCATTGATCCATTTTATTATATATGATAGTAGAAAATAGAGTACAATATCTTGAAGAAAATACACTCAAGCTAGGCAAAACAAGCCTCAAATGACCCTATACATCAATACATGAAAAACTGCTACTACATAAACTGTTGGGAGGCCATGACTGCGCACTCATTGCTGTGAATACTACTGTTGGAAACTAAGAATGCATGGATCTTCTGATATAGTGCTTAGAAAATGTCAAGAACAGAGATCTAGGCTTTCTAGCTCAATTCCAAGATAACCCAGAAAAGGTTTCCGGAAATACACAAGATGAACAATGTAGCCCTAGGGTTGAATTATGCTCTGCAGCTGTGCAACTATTGGGAGGTGGATGATATGATATGAAAATATTTGATACTCCTCCCCACTGACTCTCCGGATGAAGGGTTGCTCCCCTCACGGGAAAATAAAGTCAAGAACTTGGGTTACAAACCCTCCACTAAAACTGCCCTCCTGAATTGCGCAATTTCTGAAGGAGACTATGCTGTTGGAGGTGGCTGAAAATTTTCTTGATGTCATATGATGGAATGAAGCTCAAAGTAACCTCTCCTAAGTGGGCACTCAAATTCCCCTAAGTATGAGGGTGGGATTTCCACCCAGAAACACCGTTATGCTAAATATCACAGCAGATTCTACTAAACAGTTGAAGCGTGAAAAAATTCATAAAAGACCAAACATAAACAATATTCAGAATGTCCTTTATGGCTACCATCCCCTTCCTTATATGCATTGTGAGCCTCCTCCCCCTTGGTCCCACTCAATAATGATGCTACTCTCATGGAGACTTCCTCCCATTATGACTGCGATGTACTCCACTATCTCCACTTCCTCCATGACTACGTTGTTGATTTGGTCAACCTTGACCCCATCCACATCCATTGACCCCATACACACCAAGGGGTGTTTTATTCAACTAGATACACTGATCCACTTTCACACTAGAAGTGGTTTTATTCTTACTAAAGATATTTAAGGGTCCCTCTACCCACTTATTCATCTATTTTATTAGCAAAGGAAAATTTTAATATTCCAACTAACTAAAAGCTAATTAGGAATATTAGAGATACAAAAACAGAAAATGCAGAAATTTGTTGGGATAAAAAGTGACAGTTTTGTGTTGGATGTTTCTAGCAAATGAAGATGAATCTCGAAAATCTGAGGCATGGGTTTAGTGCAAAACAACCCAACTCTATCTCCTAAAAGTAGTTTCTCCAAATTCGGTCTAGATTGAGATAAACAGAAGGTTATCTGAAGACGATTTTCTCAGATTTGTTGTAGTGACTGCTTTTCAAATTCTTCCAATTGCAATACTAGATTCAACTTGTTTTAGAGTTCACAACTGGCAAATAAAACTGTGTTTTAGTGGAGGAGGATAAAGGGAGTCTCCAATGGCAGAAGAAGGTTATGGGAAGGAGTTTGGAAATCTCCTCCTCAGAACTATGCAGGATATCGCCAGAGAGATCAAGGAGATGATAATGGAGAGACAAATTGAAACCCCAAGAGGGTTTCAAAATGGAGAGAGTCCTGGTACTTCACATCAATGGTTTGAGAAACCGGCAACGCAGCAAGCTTCACATCGATCCACTATGCCTACCTTCCTAGCAATAGGAAATGTGGCTGGAGGACCATAAGAGCAGGAGGCTCTTAGTGATTATTTTTTGGAATATGAATCTCAGTCTCAACTATTCAAAGAAAATATTCCTTTCCAAGAATTTTTCCAGATTAAGGAAAATCGAAGACCTCGCAGCTACAACAGAGGAAGAGGGTACACACAAGGCAATGACCTGCAGCGTACCGTGGGTAGACTTTTTCTACCTAATTTTTATGGGTCATCAAAGAGTATGAAAAAAACGTGGGATGAGACAGTTGAGCATACACTCGTTGATGAGAAACCACCCATTTTTGAGGTATCCATTGATGGGGTATCTGGGGTTGTGACTGAGTTATCTAATGATAACAGTGCATCACAGGTTGATGAGGCGTCGGGAGACAAATCCACCATTTTTGAGGAGCCGATAGGCAAAGAGGCCTCTAGGTTTGTGGTAGAATTTTCGAATGACAATCACATGTAGCTAACTAGTGAGATTGCCTTGCGTATTGGAGTATACATGGTGGAGGGTGTGCAACCATCCTTTGGGCTAGCCCTTGAGGAGGCACTAGGAGATATAGAGGTATTGGATGATGGTTGCACACAACAGTGCCATCAGTTCGGCGTCAACCTTCTATTTTTGAAGGTGAAGGCCACATCAGTACGAGAGGCTATCCTACGACAGAATGAGGAGATGGAGGGCATGCGAGTGGTTTGTGTTGAGTCAGTGGAAAATTTGGTCCACATCGGGGAATGGTTGGATTCCCTAATGGTGTAGTTAGAGGGAACATTGGAGTGTCAGAGCACCCCCCTTCAGGCATACGTTGACAGGGTGCAGCACACACACGATGGAGGGACTATTCTATGTGCAGGGATTCTTGCATTTGATTCTTTTCTCGAGGTTGGATGGTGAGAGGTATTGAGCTAGTACCCCATGGAGCAGGCTAGGTATTTGGATACATCTGTGGCCACATTTCAGCAGAGTCCATGGATTACCATAGGGACATTGGGGCTAGATTACTGTTGGGATCCAGGTGGGTTTTACCATCACATGATAGAGTTAGTAGGTTATGGGTAGTCAGATCTCTATCAAAACCCTGAACATCCCTAGTGATAGGATGGTTTGACAGGAGGGTACACCCTTTTCAAGAGCTATCTCAGCATAACGACCGTGCATGGAGTCACAAGATGATTAGCCTATTTTGGCAAGAGCTAGTTGAAGGAGGTGGCATCGACAGGCCACCAGACATGGCAGTACGTAGAGGTGATTATCTCTCATGGGTATATGGTACAGTTGAGATATGGAGGATAGGAGAAATGATGTAATTTTCATGTGAGGAGTCGAGCTGCTCTGATCCTTTAGAGCAGATGGGGAGATGTAGCTCACCTCATGTGGGGTTTACTAGTAGAGTGGTGGATCTTTTGGCCCATGTAGGATACATGACAGTATAGGATGGTATAACCATAACCAGCAATATCCGGTGGTGTATAGGGGTAGGTTGTAGCATATAGTGGCATGATGAGGAGTGCAGAGACACTTGGTGGTATGCAGTGACCCATGATACTGCACAACAAGCACTTGGAGCATTGCCTCCAAGGGGACTTATGGACAAGGGCGTTAGGTGTGCCTTGGGATCTAGCTCACCTAGGATTGATAAGGATATTTTTTAGCATTTGGAGACACAATGTTTAGCAGAGACAGGGCTAAGAGGGTGTTACCGACAGATCCGAGGCAAAGGGAGTGTCGTCTAGAGGATTACTCTTGAGAATTCAGGCATCAAGAATGAGTTGAGGAGGAAGGGAATTTGCTTCATCTGCAAAGAACCTTGGTGGCATGATCACTCATGATTGAGTGATGCATATGATGTGGCAGAGGTAGAGCAGAGGGACATTCCTTCTATATACCAGGATGAGGACTCTTCTTCATGTGAGTCCATGGGTTCATATGAGGATACTTTTGGGGAGCATGAGCCTCATGTGGAGTTGAAGATAGTAGGCCGGATTTTTCTTCCAGCGTGTAGGGTGAGCAGTCAGAGGACTCGATGAGAGATATTTAGGATAATGAGTCACTTGTGATGATTCATCCTGAGAAGCATATGGTGGATCATGGGACAGCTGAGAGGGAGGCTATGCACATCATGCATGATAGTCAGTTGTGGGAGAGTTAGATGGAGGCTCAGAGTGAGCCAGTGCTAGATATGTGGTCATTGAGGAGGAGCTGTTGGAGATGATGGTGCATTCATATTTGGTTCAACCCATTGATGAGGTACCGGTAGATGCATATACAATTAGCAAGACTGTAATACTTTCAAGGATTAGAACTCTCCAGGAGTACATCTATGGGGCCTATAGTACATCTTTCCCACTTAAGCCAATTATAGAGAGAGGGGCCTAACCTTTGAGGCAGTTTTTGTTGAAAGGCTGGAAAAAGCAGCATGAGTTGAGTTGGCGACCACACTCAAGACATGTTCCATATGTAGATATCACCACATTGGATTCTTCGACTGAGATAGACTAGCAGGAGATCATGAGTTGGTATCCTATTGATGGTACGATCTTCTTAGTCAGGTGCACAGCAGAGCAAGGACCCGTAGACATGACAGGTACTATGGTTTACAGTTGGCAATGGGGCACATGTCGACAACTCTTTAGCATTCCATCACGACTTCGGGAGAGCAGGATCAACATTGGATTGAGTCAGGGGACAGAGTTGATGAGTTGGTATGGAGTTGGTGGGGCAGCTTATACAGTCAGATCTACGGCACAGCAAGGGCCATGGAGCATTGATGCATGTTGGTGGTCTTCACCTCATGAGGTAGTAGCTATAGCCAGATGCAATGCACAGTTCGAGCTAGGGTACTTGGGAGATGATTGGCCATGGTGGCATTGGGATCTGGGAGGATTGATTGATGATAGGTACAGTGAGAGATCCATTTGGGATCCCAACATTGAGGGGTCTGTTCCAGGTAGCTTGACATAGGGGCATAACCGCACTAAGGGGTTTGTATGGGATCCGGGCATTAGTCTTATTTGCATCAGGTCAACAGGGTGGCCCACATATTTGCAGTTTCTTGAGGACAAGAAAATTTTTGGCGGGGAGGACTGTAATATTCCAAATTTAGCTTTTAGGTAATTAGAATATTAAATTTTGTCTTCTTTAATTAATAGATGAATAAGAGGGTAGTGGTACTCATAAATCCCTTTAGTAGGAATAAAACCAATGTGAATGTGGATCAATGAATCTATATGGGTTCAATATGAATAAACCACTTATTGGTGTGAATGTGGGTCAATGCATGTGGATGGGGTCAATTTGACCAAATCAATAGCGCAGTCATAATGGAGGTTAGTGGCCATGTGTGTAGAATCATTATTGTGTGGGGCCAAGAGGGTGAGGGCTCACAAGAATATAAGGAAGGGGATGGAAGCCATAGAGAGCATTCTAGATTATTATTATTTTCATGTAGTTATGAATTGAGCATGTTTGAGCTGTTTAGCCGAGTTTGCAGTGTTGTTTAGCACACAAGTGTCTCCGAGTGAAGATCCCAACCTCATCCTCGGGTGACTTCGACTGCCTACTCAGGAGGGGATTTTTGTTTTCCATGTGAGCTGATCTCATCATCTAGCATTCATGCGAGTTGCAGAACCTCTAGTGCTGCGCAGTCACTTAGTGAATTACGTATTCTAGTAGCAGAGTTCATCATAAGAGGGGGAAATTCCATAGCATTTCTGCTTGGAATTCATTGAAGGGATCAACCCTTCAATAGTTTGGCTTGGGAGTACTTGAAGCTATTCTATCTTTCAGTTCAACACATAGATCTACATACCCAGCAGTTATGCATTGCAAACCCTAGGAGGGTGATTTTCCGAGGTGAGCCAATCCATAAATCCTTTATGGGTTATTTTGAGTTTTTTCCATAGAGTTTGGATTCTAAACACCAGATTTTTTTTAGCATTAGAGCATCCTCATTTATGCAGTCCTATTCACCCAGCAGCAACATTTCCAGCAGGGCAGGGAAGAGGGAAGGCTCCAACAGGGAAACTGCCCTTGTTTCAGTGGGAGAGCTTGGGGCCATTCCGAACTGCTTTTGTCGGATTGAGTGCTATCTATTTTGAAGCATTGTTGTATTTTTTTCACCCTTATATTAATAAAATGGCTCAGTTGTTCTGTCTATTTTTATGGTGTTTTCAGTTTATTTCCATATTTCTGTAGTTTCTAGATTATTGTGTTTTGTATTAATGTCTTTTCCTATTTTTAATATTACACTTAGACCTCACCAAGATTACTCTATTATCTTAAAATTTGACGATTTGAAATGACTTATTGGTACTTCATAAGAAGTAGAATCTTTTGGGTGATTAATTTGTTATTTTGATATACTTTTGATTTTATAGTGACAGCCATTGTGTTCATTCTTATGCATAGCCAAGATTACTCTGGATTTGAAAAATAACCAGTATAGATCCATCTAAAGCATGGATATAGCAAGGGTGAAGAGAGATCAAATTTCTTAAGGTGAAAACCTCTTTTAAGTGTAAACTTGAAAAAATTCTTGTACTTAGAGAGATTTGATCTCGAGTATGTATTTTTATTTTCAAGTTTTTCACTTAAAAGAGGTTTGCACCTTAAGAAATTAGATCTATTTTGGTACTTGATAGATCCATGTATCATTTCTTTATTATTTAAATTTTATTTTTGATTGCATAAATGAATTCAATTACTTCAAAATCCCATTGGGAAATTTGGATTGTGTAGACTACACAATTTAAATTACAACTCTAAAAAATATTTACTTCACTTTATAAAGAATTGAATAAAAAATATATCTGAAAAAACATCAAAATGTAGAAAAGTAAGACTACCACCACTATTTTAACCATATGAATTTATTTATTTTTCAAAAATTTTAAAACTATATATAATATATAGATCTTTGAGATTGAAATATATTAATTTTATATTGGGAATTGAATAAATTACTCATCTCCACCTTATTAATCTTATTAAAAAATAATTGAATATTTTTACTTTCATTTACTTCTTCTCATTGAGCATTAAAACATTTTATTATTATTAACATTAGTTTTAGTTAACATGGATATTCAAATAGTTTATATAAATTTTACATTGAAATATTTTTAACACTAGTTTTAGTTGACGTGGATATTCAAATAGTTTATATAAGTTTTACATTGAAATATTTTTAAGAAGTATAAGAACTATACTTCTTAAAAATGTTTCAATGTAAAACCTATATAAACTATATCAAAAAATTGTGTTTTTCAAGTTAGCCTGAAGTTTTTAGAAAGCATGATGTTGAGGAATGGATTCGAACTTAGGAGGCCAGTCCTAAAGGTTTTTTTTGAACTGTAGGTCGGCGATGTGCCAACCAATCAGATTGTGGTGGAGCCCTGTGTCAATGTGGTGCCAAATACAACCAAGAAATTCCACGCACTCTATTCCAGGGAGAAAGGCACCAACCAATCCGGTAAGCCCTTTCATTTCAAGGCTTCAACATTCAAATGTGTGATCCTAGGGTTCATGAGTAATGCTAGTGACTTCACCCTGGGCAACGACACTAGTGGGGAGTTGATCTACGATGCAATTTTTTCCGATAAGAACTTTTTAAAGAAACACACAGGGCTCGATATTCTCTTCATGTCCAACATTGACCCTAATTCTAATGAATTGTTTTACCAGACTACTGGTGAACTATTTGACAAAAGCTCCGGGTTAGGCTTCATGTCCAAGAGGGTTCCTCTGGTTCTAGATCCTCATGTCACTCAGTCGTTGGATGGCACTAGGGATTTAGAGCTCTGAAAATTCCCCATAGTTCTTAAAACCATATCTAGAAAATATTTGTGTCTCATGGTCTATGAATGGAAGGTTGCATCTTTAGTTGCAGACAAAATTTATAAACTAACAAGTATTCTAGAGGGGATTATCAGAATCCTTTACGAGGGAGGAAATTAAATCTGGAAAACGCTCTAAGGGATTATGGTAATAAGAAGGATGCCTCTATTTCCCTCATTTTCGGACTGCAAGGAGGTGTAGAAGGAAATGAGGCATCCTCTGCCTCCAAACCCCTCTCATTTAAAGAAGCTCTCAATTTAGGCTCTAGATCCAAACATTCCAAGCTCTTGTTGGCCAAACCTTTGTGGTTGAACATTCATTGCAAACTCCAAGCCTTAAGATGTATACTCTCTACACCCAGTTACAGATTCATTTCTATGGTCAGCATGCAATCATATGTCGTTTTAATGGATTTTTGTTATGTAACTAGCTCATAAAATAAACAAAAGATCGAACAACGACTTGAGAAATAGCCTTTTCGAGGGGGAAACCTCCTTTACATTGCATAAATAAACATTTCTTGGATCATACAAATGACAAGACCTCCTTTGTATATATAGGAGTCTAAGGGGTCACAATATAATCAGAGCCTACATAACAATAATAATGCAAGGACATAATAATAACAATAGTGGGCTTCTATGGGGCACAAAAATAACAATAAGGGAGATACACTAGTATTATAGGGACCGAACATGCCCCTTGTTGGGTATGTGTTATATTCTTTCCACGACTAAGCACGCACGGGGGGGTAAGAGGGGGGGCGATAGCCCCCCCTTTGCGCTGGGCGCAACGAGGGGGTCACAGGGGGGGCGGTAGCCCCCCCTGTCGGGGTCCGGGGCAGCGCCCTGGCGAAAATTTTGGTTCCTTAATTTCCGCTGGGTAGTCTGCGTCCATGGTTTTGTGCATGGTTTTGCACATGGTTTTGGGGTTCGATGGTTTTCGGCCCCTGGTATTTTTGTAGATCCGGTCAAGGGAACTACGGTTATGTTCTAATCCGGGGTTAATGGATTGGGGTTTATGTATGCTCCGGCATGTATATATATGTGTTGTAACACTAAAAGGAATATAATGAAAAATCAAGCTGGTCGTCCCGATTTGGGATCCAGGGGAAAATCTCTGTGTTTATCTATTTTATGTTTTATGCTCTCGCGATTGTTTATTTTCTGTTATAAGATTCATGTGTAGATAATTTTTGTTCAGGGTTAAAACCTACACCCCTCTCCTTAAAAAAAATGTTGTCCTCAACGCTTGAGTAGCTCTGGGTGCTTCTGTATAAAATTCTCATCCTCCCATGTAGAATCTTCAGTGGGTAAGTTCTTCCACTTGATGAGATACTCTGAAATTGATTGATTTCGTAGTTGTCGAGTTCTTGTTTCCATGACCGCTTCAGGTTCCAATATGATTTTTCCTTCCTCATCAAGTTCTGGCAATATTGTTTGAACTGGAAGATTTTCACCTATAACCTTCTTTAAGCATGAAACATGGAAAACTGGATGTACTCGCGAAGAAGCATGTAGCTCCAATTTGTATGCCATAGTACCAATCTTTTGCAACACCTTGTAAGGACCATAGTACTTTGGCGATAATTTATTATCCTTCTTTGCTTGCTTGAGGAACATTTGTTTGTATGGTTGTAGTCGTAAAAATACCCAATCTCCTACATCAAAACTTCTCTCGCTGCGATGTTGATCTTCCTGTTGTTTCATTCGATTTTTTGCCAAATTCAGGTTATCCTTTAAGAGTTGGAGAACTTCTTGCTGATGCTCGATGTGATCTTCCACTGCTTGAACCTTCGAATTTTCTCTTAAATATGATATGATGGATGGTGGATGATATCCATAAAGTGCCATAAATGGGGTCATTTTTGCTGCAGTATGGAAGGAAGTGTTATACCACCATTCAGCTAGAGGTAACCACTTGACCCATTGTGTTTGTTTATCAGATACAAAACAACGAAGATATCCTTCAAAACATTTATTTACTATCTCAGTTTGACCATCGGATTGAGGATGATAAGATGAGCTATGAGCTAATTGAGTACCCAAACAAGAAAATAACTCCGTCCAAAAATTTCCAGTAAAAATGGGATCTCTGTCGCTCACAATAACCCTTGGGTTTCCATGAAGCTTTTGAATTGTGTCCATAAATGTAGTAGCAACTGTACTTGCTTTAAATGGATGAGATAATGCACAAAAGTGTGCATACTTGGTAAGTCTATCAACTACCACCATGATGACACTCTTTCCTTCGGACTTAGGTAAACCTGTGATAAAATCCATTGATATCTCCTCCCAACGTTGACTTGGAATGGATAAAGGTTGTAGAAGTCCCGGGGTCTTAATTGTTTCCACTTTATTCTGCTGGAAAACCAAACATTCCGCCACAAAATTTTGAATTTCAGATTTAAGGCCATCCCAAAAAAATTCTTTCTTCACCCTGTGGTAAGTTTTTAAAAATCCTGAGTGTCCTCCTAAAGGAGAAGTGTGCAATTCCAGAAGAATCTTTTGTTTTAGTTGGGAATTCTTACAAAGATATAAGCGATCTTTGTACCATAAGGAATCATTTTTCCAACTAAATATATCATATGTACTAGGATCTTGCTGCAACTTTTGAATGAGTGTCCATACATCTTTGTCCTTCTTCCATTCACCTCTTGCTTTGGTTATCCAATCTGGTTGGATAATAGAAATGGCACAAAGCAATGCTTCCACCTCTTCATTCTTTCTTGAGAGTGCATCTGCAACAACATTAAGCTTTCCTTTTTTGTAGATTATTTCAAAGTCATAACCCAACATCTTAGTGACCCATTTTTGCTGCTCTTCTGAAGATAGTCTTTGTTCCAAAAAGTGTTTAAGACTATCATGATCAGTTTTTACCTTGAAGTGTCTTCCCATTAGGTAAGTTCGCCATTTCTTTAGTGCATGCAGTATTGCTAACATTTCCTTGTCATAAATAGGTTTCTGTAAATACTTTCCTTTGATTGGAAAACTTTCAAAAGCAATGGGTCTTCCTTCCTGCATTAAAACAGCACCAATTCCATTTCCTGAGGCATCACATTCCACAATAAAGGTTTTTGTGAAGTCTGGAGTAGCTAAGACCGGTGCTAGGCACATTGCCTCTTTAAGATGTTCAAAAGCCTTAGTTGCTTCAGGAGTCCATGAAAATGCATCTTTCTTCAATAATGTTGTTAGAGGTGTTGATATTCTCCCATAATTCTTAACAAACTTGCGATAATACCCTGTTAACCCGAGAAATCCTCGCAACTTCTTTATGGTTGTGGGGACTTTCCATTCCTTAATGGCTTTAATTTTGTTAGGGTCTTCTTTAACACCCTCGTGAGATACAATATGACCCAGATATTCCACCTCTTGTACTCCAAAGAAACATTTGGATATTTTTGCATATAATTGTTTCTCCTGCAATAGTTTGAGCACCCTGTCAACATGTTCAACATGATCCTTCCAAGACTTGTTATAGATTAGTATATCATCAAAAAATACTAGCACAAATTTTCTAAGGAAGGGTTTGAAAATGGAATTCATCAACCCTTGAAATGTAGAAGGTGCATTAGTAAGGCCAAAATGCATGACCAAAAATTCATAATGACCCTCATGAGTTCGAAATGCTGTTTTTGGAATATCTTCAGTCTTCATTCTAATTTGATGATATCCTGAATGAAGATCCAACTTGGTAAAATAAATTGCTCCATGTAATTCATCCAAAAATTCATCAATCACAGGAATGGGAAATTTATCTTTAATGGTGAGCTTATTGAGCTCCCTATAATCCGGACACATTCGCCATGATCCATCCTTCTTGTGTACCAATACTACAGGAGCAGAGAAAGAACTTTGACTAGGTTGAATAATACCCGCCTCTAACATTTCTGCAATCATACGTTCAATTTCGCTCTTTTGGAAGTAAGGATATCTATAAGGCCTGATGTTTGGAGGAACACTTCCTGGAATCAAATGAATAGCATGATCATGATCATGAATAAGTGGGAGTCCTTTGGGAGTTTCAAACACCTTGGAATGATTGTCCAAGACTTGTTGGAGATCTGCAGAAATAGATGATTTTGATGTTGGAACTTCTAGTGAGCATAATTGTGCAATTACACCTCGTTGTTCTTTCCTTAGAAGCTTTTTCATGACATTAGAGTTGATTATATTTCCTGATTTACCTGCGACACCTTATAATTCAACTTCCTTTCCTTCCCAAAAAAAATTCAAGAAAAGTTCTTGAAAATTAAAAGTTATAGTCCCCAAATATTGTAACCATTGGACTCTTAATACAATAGAAAATTTGGCGGAAATTCCGACGGCCAATTCGTCGCTATTCCGACACATATTTAACTCATGATGACAGAGTTCGAGGTGAGCAAACGTGGTTTACCATACCTGCATCGCGATTACGAGCGCGATTAAAAGTGTCTCACTGTGACACTTTTTCACGGTAAACTTCAACAAGCGTCACTCTTGAAGCGTTCCCAATGTGTTGCGCTTCAACCTTTCTAAATTTATGCAGCACTTCCGACGAATGTGGTCCGATGTTTTGAACGTCGCTCCTCCGAAGTTTGTAAACTGTGGCAATTCTGACGCAATGTGGTCTGACGTTTTGGACATCGCTCTTCCGACGGTTGTAAACTGTCACAATTTCGATGAAATGTGGCCCGACATTTTGGACTTCGCTCTTCCGACATTTGTAAATGGTTGCAATTCCGACGAAATGTGGTCCGACGTTTTGAACGTCGCTCGTCTGACATTTTTATATTGTCGCTCTTCCGATGTTTCTAATCTGTCGCAATTCCGACGCTTACAAGGCGTCGATATAACGACGGAAGGTTCAATTTAAAAAAAAAAGAAAAAAGAAACTTTAAAAGAGGAAAAACGTTGTTTTGAATATATTATATGAAGTAAAACAGTCCATGAAGTCATTACATTTTCACATCTGAAGATTGGAACCCAAATATCCATCCGAGAGAAAAGTGAAGTCCACCCAGTTGTGATAAACCACACTCATCACAACCACATGCGGGGACATGATATAAAACCACGATAACGGTCCACATGGAGATTATCGACAATCTGAGAAAGCATCCAAATATGCCCGAGGCATCTATAAGAAAGTGAAATAGCAGTATGTAGAATACTAAAGCAACAGATAGAGTACCGACGTCCATTGTTCCAAATACAAATTTAAGTACCAAAAATCCTTGAACAGAGAAAAATGCTAATCATGTGAGGAGTGTGATATGTCCAAAATATAAAAAGACCATCAGACCATATCAATAAACCAACAACATAGACCAGCATAACTAGTTTTGAAGGCAGAGTGATAAACATTAATCATTTTTTTTTCACAAGAGAAAATACATTGTTTTGAATATATTATATGAAGTAAAACGGTCCATGAAGTCATTACATTTTCACATTTGAAGATTGGAACCCAAATATCCATCCAGAAAAGTGGAAGTCCCACCCCAGACAATGAGAGAAAAATACCCCATGTCACATACAAGGACATGATATAAAACCCAGTAACGGTCCACATGGAGATTATCAACAATCTGAAAGCATCCAAATATGCTGAGCATTTATAAGAAAAGTGAAATAGAGTATGTAGAATAGTAAAACAACAGATAGAGTATCGACATCCATTGTTCCAAATACAAATTAAAGTACCCAAAATCCTTGAACAGAGAAAAACGCTAATCATGTGAGGAGTGTGATATGTCCAAAATATAAAAAGACCACGAGACCATATCAATAAACCAGCAACATAAACTAGCATCGCTAGTTTTGAAGGCAAAGTGATAAACATTAATCATTTTTTTTTTTCACAAGAGAAAAAATGATGTTTTGAACATATTATATGAAGTAAAACCGTCCATGAAGTCATTACATTTTCACATCCGAAGATTGGAACCCAAATAACCATCCATAAAAGTGGAAGTCCCACCCCAGACAGTGATAGAAAAATACCCCATGTCACATACAGGGACTTGATATAAAACCTAGTAACGGTCCAGATGGAGATTATCGACAATCTAAGAAAGCATCCAAATATGCAGAGGCATCTATAGAAAGTGAAATAGTAGTATGTAGAATAGTAAACAACGAGATAGAGTACCGGCGTCCGTTGTTCCAAATATGGCAATCATGTGAGGAGTGTGATATGTCCAAAATATAAAAATACCATCAGACCATATCAATAAACTAGCAACATAGACCAGCATCGCTAGTTTTGAAGGCAGAGTGATAAACATTAATCATTTTTCTTTTCACAAGAGAAAAAACGCTGTTTTGAATATATTATATGAAGTAAAACAGTTCATGAAGTCATTACATTTTCACATCTGAAGATTGGAACCCAAATATCCATCCAGAAAAGTGGAAGTCCCACCCCAGACAGTGATAGAAAAATACCCCATGTCACATACAGGGACACTATATAAAACCCAGTAACGGTCCACATGGCGATTATCGACAATCTGAGAAAGCATCCAAATATGCCCGAGGCATCTATAAGAAAGTGAAATAGAGTATGTAGAATAGTAAAACAACGGATAAATCTGACGTCCATTGTTCAAAATACAAATTAAAGTACCCAAAATCCTTGAACAGAGAAAAACGCTAATCATGTGAGGAGTGTGCTATGTCCAAAATATAAAAATACCATCAGACCATATCAATAAACTAGCAACATAGACCAGCATCGCTAGTTTTGAAGGCAGAGTGATAAACATTAATAAATTTTTTTTCATAAGAGAAAAATTGTTGTTTTGAATATATTATATGAAGTAAAACAGTCCATGAAGTCATTACATTTTCACATCTGAAGATTTGAACCCAAATATCCATCCAAAAAAGTAGAAGTCCCACCCCAGACAATGATAGAAAAATACCCCATGTCACATACAGGGACATGATATAAAACCCGGTAACGGTCCACATGGAGATTATCGACAATCTGAGAAAGCATCCAAATATGCAGGAGGCATCTATAAGAAAGTGAAATAACGAGTATGTAGAATAGTAAAGCAATAGATAGAGTACGACATCCGTTTTTCCAACTCTAATTAAATTACCAAAATCCTTGAATAAACGCTAATCATGTGAGGTGTGATAACCATTTGCAAAAACCAGGAAGCATATAAATCGGGCTAAACGATTCCAAAATTGGTAACCATATGTTGCATCTGAGATTTAAGGTTCAGGCTCGCTTGTTTCCATTAGTAGACTACTACAGTATCCACCCTGTTCATAGCAAAAAGGTTCCTGTACTAGATATACAGAGAAAGAGTATGATACGTAGACCATATACACATGGCTATGTATTTCAAAAAACAGGTTTAAAATAGTAACATGGAAACATTTGTTTTTCTAAGTAAATTTAATCTATTAACAGTGGGAATAAAATTACACCGAATTCAAAATCATTGCCTAGACTCATGGCAAATTTGTCATCAAAAAATCAAAAAATTAAGAAGACTGCCCTCATACGGGGAAACTAGTCTTGAACGTTTAATTTACAGAATTCAAAAATATTACAAAGGTCCAACATAGTAAAATAATATAAAAGCAGCCCAATTAAGTGGGCCGCGAAGAAAGAAAAACAAATTAACCAAACTACTCCTCCGGCTCTTCGACGATTTGGCACCATCCTTCGAAAGGTCCAAGATCGCTAGGTGCTACCTCCACATTCATGCCACGGCTCCCCTCCTGAAGGCTCAAATGCTGGCCGACTTTTTTCGAGCTTAGACCCGCCATACGGGTGCATTCTTCCTCCGTTTGGGCCTCCTTGCGGAAAACCACAGTGACTGAATCTGTAATTCGTGGGCGGTTGAGAGAGAAATTAAAGGAAAATTGCGCAGTGCGCATCGTGGGAGAAGGTGAACTAGCGGTGGGGAAACAAGGAGCAGGGGAATCCATACAGTGGCTAGATCCTACAACCCAACCCCACCCACTCCTAGTATTTGGATAGCAACCTGCATAATCACTGGACTGGCCAGAAGACAACTCGGTTGAGGGGCTGGAGGGAGCGGGCAGGAGTTGACCTCTAGTGCTCCCCCTGCGGCAATGCATCCTTTGACGCACGCGAGGCATGGGTGCAGTCTCACTAGCAGTGGGCACAAGAGGAGACGGAGAAGCAGAATTCCAAGAAACAAAGGAAGACAGACAAGGACCAGAGCGAGAGAAATGAAGATATGCGGCAAGGTCTATGCAGTAGTTCAACTGGCCACTTCTCCTTCTCGTCACAGTGAGCAGGCAGTGTAACCCGGCAAGCTCGTACGAAAAACCATAGCGAATTCAGGGGAATAGGCAATACGGTCGAAGGATACTCATCATAATTAATCTCTAATCATTAATGAGAGCCGAAGGCCGGATCATATTGGAGCATGCGAGTCGCTAACGGGGTGGAGATCCGATCTTGAGCAGTGTTAAATTTAATGCGATTTGATGTGAAAACCTTGGAACTTAATTGAACGAGCGTTAAATCTTAAAGATTGATATGAAGCTCGCCACATCCATGTCCCATCGCAGCAAACGCCATCGAATGCACTCGCGGCCGGGAGCAGGGCAAGTTTTTATTGAGGACATGTGGCAGAAATTGATTGGAGCGGCTCTTTGTTTGGGCCGCTCACGCAGTGGAAATCCGGACCCGAAAAATATTAGGGCGAATTTGATAAGAAATTCATGTCACAACTCTCCCTCCATACGCCAGCCCAACTTCGGACCCGAAAAAGATTAGGGCGAAATTCATTTGGTTTTCGCGTCACAAAATTGGCTGACGTCAACAGGCTATTTTGGAACGCGAATTTGGTTTGAATTATGGTTTATCGCCGTTTGAAGTCCGGCGGGCTCGACTTAAGAAAAATTTTGTTTGATGCCATCTTATACAATTTGTGTTGGTTTTCTTTGATAATACACATATTTATGATAAATCATGGGAATGCCACACTAAACATGTGGAAAAGTTATATAAATTATTGAGAACAATCATTTTTATGTAAAAATATCCAAATGTGCGTTTGGGAAATAAGAATTCAAGTATTTGGTTCATATTGTTTTAAAAGGAGTGAAGTTGGAGCCTCAAAAGATGCAAGCTATTACAAAATGACCTATTCCTAAGAAAATCAAGGTTCTTAGAAAAAAATTTAGACTTACATGATATTATTGATCATTTTTTAAGAATTATGCATGCATTTCAAGTCCACTCACATATCTCTTGAAGAAAATATCATTTATATGGAATGATGAGGCTACTTTGGCATTCTCTCTTTTAATGGATGCCATGTCTTCTAGACCAACATCGGTTGCACCTAATTTTGGTAAAACATTCATAGTAGAGTGTGAGGAACTAGGACAAGGAATTTACGTAACATTAACACAATAAAGGGATATCATTGGCTTTTAAAAGCAAGGAATTCAAAGAAAATATTTGGTGAAATCTACGTATGAAAAATAAATGGAAGCAATATTACATGCAATAAAAATGGGGATAGTATATCATTGGGAGGTACTTTAAAGTCAAGATATACCATGATAGCATAAAGTATTTTTTGAAGCTATGGATTTCATTGGAAGATTAACAAAAACGAGGAGAAAAAATGCAAGTTTTAATTTTGAGATAATACACCAAAAAAGGTAAGGAAAATTTAGTACATGATGCTCTTTCTGAAATAGAAGGAGCCTCAAATTTATATCCAGTACATTTCTATTCCTAGGTGGCTAGAAAGCTTGCCATAATGGAAAAATGACAATAGTACTAAACAAAAACTAAAATTTATAAAGGATGGGATGAACTCTATGGAGCATTGGGAGAGAAAGAGAGATATACTTTGGCGCAAATGTAGAATATTTTTATGCACGCAAGAATATCTGAATAAACAAATATTAAGGGAGTCCCATGTCTCTTTGATGGTAGGACGCAGGTTCCTTAAAACATCTCAAAGGATCAAAAAATATATTTTTGGAAGAAATGAAGAAAGATATTCAAAAATTTGTAAGAGAAGGTCAGGTTTGCATACTAAATAAAAGAGAGATAGTAAAATCTCCAGGGTTACTTCAACCATTCCACATACACATTCAAAGACTAGAAGATATATCAACAGAATTTATTACAGGGTTACTGAAATATAAAGGTAAGTATTACATTTTTGTGGTCATTTATATAGACAAATTTTGTAGATTTTTTTTGTAGAGCTCAAAGTACATAAACAACAAGCCAAGTGGCAGAAGTGTCCATGAAAAAAATTCATAGTCTTCATGGTTTTCCTAAAGTAATAGTAACAAGAAACTTTTGGAAATAATTATTTAATATGAGTGGAGAAACACTAGCTGCCATGAGTTCTACATATCAAACACAATCAAATGGTCAAACAAAAATAGTTAACAAATGTTTTTAAGGTTATCTACAATGTTACTCTTTAGAAAAGCAACTTAGTATGCCATAATTAATAATCATTCCCCGTTCACTTTTGTTAATAGGTTTATGTCAGACGATGATGCAGGGGCATTAGGCACTAGCCAACAATGTAGGAGGTTTTTTCCACATGTTGTGGCTAGGAGGGTTCGAAAACATTTGAGTTGTAACAGCTAGGTGTCAATACCTCAGCTGACTGTATTACTTAGACTAGTTAGAGTTGTAGGAGTCGAATAGTTTCAGTTAGTTGAATTATTATAATTAGACCTTTTTATTTCTAGAACGGTCCTCTCAGAGGAACCGAAGAGCCATATGTTATGTATATAAATTTTAATTCCTCGGATGAATAAAAGTAGAGAGGGAAGAGGAGAGTAGAGAGGGGATTTCTGCAATAAACCTCTGTGTGTGAACAATTGTTTCCAGTTAAATGATTTCCAAGCTTAGTTGCCATTGAATTATCTCGAACTGCTAATTGTGAAGAATTTTTTAACTATGAGGCGATTGGGTACTGATAATTCCATTCTTCTATCTTTGAATTCCCTGTGAACTCACCCCACCCGAAGGTGAGGTCTATGTAGAGAACTGAGGTCGTGAACACTGTTCAAATATAAAAATATCGCTTAATAAAGAGACAAAATTGTTGTGCTTTCGGAACCTGACCCGAGGATTGGACATGAGTTAACAAACAAAAGGATAGTGGAACCAGACTTGCACCCGTGGTCAAGCCCTGTACCAAAACCACGAGCAGAATCACAAAAGCGAGTTTCCCATATCGCACCGCTTTTGTGGAGTAGGCGGTATTTCCTATTCGCGAGTGATTCCATAGGGAATGCGACATGTGGCGAAGTGACCCCCGAAAAACCACCGTTTAACCTGCGCCATCGTACGTTAAAGCCCGACGTTGGAAACTGAGCGAAATTGCCAAGAGTCGTTGATTTGGAGAAGGGCCATCGGACGGTGGTCGCACGTTGAACTTGCTCGGAGGTTAACTAAGGTGTGCGGAGGATAGCCAGGTACGATACGAGTGTTTGATTGGTTATTGATATATATAGGTGGGGCCGAAGTATAATGAAATTGTTTAATTAAACGATTGGCGGATAATTAGCATAAGTTTGGAGCGTGATTGTTGTAAGGCTGGGTGGTGAAATATAGAGCCGAAAGTTCATTACAAGTTATTTATTTAAAAAGAAACGTGGAGTATAAATACAAAGTGTTGAAAATTAAACATTGGTTATAAGGCTTGGAGATAATATAAAGTCTGGAATATAAATTAAAGTCCAAGCATTGTGGATAGTATTTATTTATCAAATTCTACGAATTTCTACGAATTTGATAAATAAACCCGAAGAAAGAAGAAGTCAATTAAGACTCAGGCTAGAGGAAAAGAATGGGGTAAACCAAGGGAAAATGCTGACAGAGCGATTGTAGACACACCAGCTCTCCTTAGGGGTCCAATTTCAGTTTTGTTGCGTCACACGATGATCTCTCTTCTCTGGCATTTACTTGTATTGAAGATCACTATTCTAGGAATAAGGAGTTATTTTCTCCAAAAATAATCCTAGCCAAACATTGACAATGCATCAAGTATATCTTTCTATGCTTCATAAGTACATATGTTCTACTTCTAAATCATGTCTTGGAAGTGGTTTTTTTGCTAGAAATTATTCACCTGTTGGTTTCATACCAAATTCTTTTTCACATTTTCAGCATCCAATACATGAAAAAGATAATGGTTTAAAACAACATAAATATTTGAAATTTTGCAAGAATTGTCTGGCACACTTTGAATATGAATTTTGAAGTCAAGTGTATGATGCTATATAGGATCAAGTGTCATTTTGAATACCAAATGTTTCACAAGAAACTTCTCAACATGCTACCCTGTAGTAAGGATTAAATGACAATATTGCATCAACTATTTCCATAATAAAAGTGCACCTCGGCCATAAGACTAAACAACTACAAATGTTGTAGATCTAACAATACCACACAATCAAATGTATTCCACAAGGACAATACTGTATGAAAAATGAAAATGAGTTTGCAACCAAAAATACCTTAGGCAACTAATTCAATTCGATACACCAAACCATCAGCAAAAAGGAAAACCAGCCTACTTGGCCCCAATATTTTCAACTGGGTCCTCTAATTCAACCAATAAAAAGGCCAAAACCATAGCATTGAGATACATTTCATTACATTGTTAATAACAATAAAATTTGACTCAGCCATAACCCTTTCCTTTTATTGTTGTGAAAAGCTTTATGCATTACTCTAATGTGGCTAGTCCATAGGCCAAGTAGACCACTGGGTAACAAATATGTTTCCTTTCACCTTTGAGTTTTCAAATTATGCCTACCAAATCTAAGACATTTAAGAGGGGGAACTAATACAACGTTAAAAAGAAAACCATAGCACACATCTACAAATTACCTCCTTAGCTACTGTCACACCATCATTAACTATTTTCGGAGAACCATGCTTGCTCTCCAAGACAACATTTTGCCCTTCGCCCCAAGGATGACTCCAACAAGATCAGCGAGTTTGTTCACACCGCCTGCAAGACAAATTGACAATGCTTTTAGTAAGTGTGCAATTGAATGCCAGACCATATGCCAAAACAACCCTCCATGAAAAATTAAAATAACACATTAAAAATGAATATAAGTGGACAAGGAAAGATCCACCGCAGTGAAGTTTCACGTGCAGGTGACCTTCCTTTAAACATAATTTTTTCTCTGACTTGCAATTTTTTTGTCACTGAGCCATACTTGTTGAAGTACAACTCCTTTTCCATATATCTTGTATTAACTACCTTCTCTCTGTCGCGTAATCTCAGAGTCCCTCTTTTGCTTGAGCGATTAAAGGAAATGGGTGAAAAAATTGAAAGAGAAGACAATTGTCTGCCATAATTATCAAACATTGCACCCAACTTCTTCCCCTTTCCATTGTTACCCAATGAGGTAGATGTGGAAATTGTTGTCATACCGCCCAAAGTAGAGGCCATCTTCTCTTATGCTGAATATAGAATTACAAGATCTTCATATTAGTATGAACCTTAAAAAACATGACTCCCATTGCTAAAAACCACTTTTAAGTTGTAACAGGCAAACTAAACAACTATCGCAACTTTTGGCAACTTCTGGAGAATTAAGAGAGAAACAACCAAAGAGAAATACAACCACAATCCTCATTTTAATGAGATCGGACTATATATTTGCATTAAGATAATAGAAAGAAATCACGACTATATTAAGGCCAACACAAAACAATCTTTAACCAGTGTCTCTCGCGACCTTCAGGTTGCCATGCTAGAGGTTGCATATTTTTAATTTAAATTCTTGACCTCTCGTGCCCATCTATGAATGCATCCAATGGGATATCTACATCAAATGCTCCTTTATATCCCCAAAAACAAATTCCCTACTACAAGAGCACTAGTATTGATGGATCACCCCACACCATCCCACCCACTAGAAACAATGAAAAAGGAAACCCGAGAAAACTTCTGAAATATCTCAAGATGACTATATGGGTGGTTCTTATGAATCAACCAACCATTCAGAACATGCTCATCAATCCAAACCATGAGTATTATGTGAAAATATTCAAGCAGGCACTGAATCGGATTTCTGAAGCTATGTTAGAGAAACCCTAAACTCTCACTAAAAATAGGTGAAATGTGGCACCACTCAGAGATTGACATGTGCCAATTGGTACAAGTGGTAGACAATTGGCATGCTCAAACAACGAGGTGATGCAAGAATGACATGAGGGAGAAAATATCAGAAAAGCCCCAAATCTGGAGAACTAAAGCTCATCACCAACCCGAGATTGACAACTTTACATGATGTAACCTATGAAATCGTAAATGGAGAAATCATAGTAACAATAAAGTAACCTATGTAACAATAAATTTGGATTCATCCTGGGAGTGGTAATGGGAGAAATCATAGTGAACAATAGGAAACATGCAGAGTTGCTTACAATCAAATAGATGAAAAAACACATACAAAAAACCTAGATAATAATCATGAACAAGCTTAATATTGAATTATGAACTGTAAAGGAATTACAAAATGTGACATTACGAACCTGTTCAAGCGCACAAGAAAAAATATCATGGACAGGAGCCTGGTTGACAAGTTGTATTGCTCATGATGCAAGAGGATTTGTACCTGCACTGCCAAGTCAATGAAAATCCATCATTATCTATACAATAAATACAAGTAATTGATGTAGTATTTTTCACTCTAAGATGCATTCTTATGATAATGTTAGAACATATGTTGAAAATGTCAAAACATACCTAAATAAGATCATCTTCGTTTCAAGAACAATTTATTGGAGTCGCATGAACTTGGAACAAGCCTCCCACGATCTAAAAGAGTAGCAACTAAGTCAACAATGACTTTTTTGTTGCTACACTGGATCGAGGGAGGTTTGCTCCAAGATTAAATTGCTCCAATAAATTATTCTCTACTAAACAGGACCAACCGCGTGAAGGTGGAAGCTCTTATGGCCCCTCCCACCCCCCTCACATCACTCTCAATTCCCCAATACCCAATCTATATTTCATTTTTTACTTTCATGAGCATAAAAAAAAATATTCAATAACTAATAAAAAACAATTCAACAAAAAGTACGCAAGGAAACATTGAAATTAATGCTTGACATAAAAATAGTATGATAAATGAGTTTTTTATATAACGAAAAAAACGTTCCAAGTATGGTAATGTTTGTCTTATAATAATACAATATTTTACATTATCAAATTTTATTTTTCTTCTTCCTATTTCTAAAGCTCCTAATTACATCATCAATATCATCGTGCTCTGCTCCTGTTTCGTGCCTTTCGACCCGCACTGCTGACCTAGTTGCGTAGTCACGATGTCTGGTCTCATCCAGTGACGGGGCATCGTCTACAAAAATAGATAATATTAAATTTTAATTGTCAGTTTTTAAATATCATTGAACTAGTTCGGTAATATTAATAAAAAAAATTGCAATGAGATTATTTACCTGGCGCACCAGTTGTCGGCGCTGACCTAGTTGCGTAGTCACGATGTCTGGTCTCATCCAGTGACGGGGCATCGCCTACAAAAACAGATAATATTAAATTTTAATTGTCGGTTTTTAAATATCATTGAACTAGTTCGGTAATATTAATTAAAAAAATTGCAATGAGATTATTTACCTGGTGCACCAGTTGTCGCCGCTGACCTAGTTGCGTTGTCACGATGTCTGGTCTCATCCAGTGACGGGGCATCACCTAAAAAAATAGATAATATTAAATTTTAATTGTCAGTTTTTAAATATCATTGAACTAGTTCGGTAATATTAATAAAAAAAATTGCAATGAGATTATTTACCCGGTGCACCAGTTGTCGCCGTTGGGACTGTTGCCCTGTCTTCCTCTCTGGTGGTAAGATCCTCAAGGGAAACATTCTCTGTCATTTAAACAAAAAACGTTATAAGGAAAACCATCAAGGTATAATTAGAAAAAATTATAAGTGGAAATTAATTACCGTCACGGCCCTCACTGATAGTAGCATTGTCGGCCTGGTCCCCACTACAATGATCAGGTTGTACGTGAGGATCATCTACATCTGGCTCTAAAACTGTGTTATTTTCCTCGTCGGTAGTGCTGCTCCCCTGATTTAAACAAAGTTGTTAGACATTAAATTTATGGACGAAAACAAACATATTGAAAGGTTAATGTTTTACCTTATCAGGCATTCTGGATCTTGGGACCTGCCCCAAGCTTCTGCGACGTTCAACTACAGCTTGATAACCAAAATGGAAAGCGATATTTTTATCTTCCTCTGTAGTTTCTGTTCCGAAGTCATCACCCTACATTACATATGATTGTGTATTTTTAATCATATTTGATAGGATTACAAAAACGTTGGAAGGCAATACAATTAATTATAAGATGTTTAGCTACTTAATTACAATTCTTGCAGCTAATTTCAAGTAGCCGCCCTGGCCTAGCTTGTGATGGCCCTTTTTCTCAATCCTAGATTTGGTTTCCTTTGAGGTGTCAGGCAACCTAGCATCAAAAAAATTGAAGTCAGATATGATGTAGCACACTTTTATTTTAGACATAGAGAAAATTAAAGCTATTGAATTAAAGTTGTAATTTACCTTGCGGGTCCAGTTGGCATTTTTCCTTCTTTCTTTTCCCTTTTCTATTTTCTGTCATGGATGAGTGCTCTCCACTCACTCTCTAGAACTGCGAGAGGACACACATATCTAGGGTTAAATTGCAATTGTGTCCTATAGGTGTCCCTGGTATATTTCAAATATTTGCTGGCTACCCGAACCACCGCTGTTCTGTCAAATGTGTCAACCCCAAAAATGGCTTCTAGATAATCTAGAAGTTCTTTTTTCAGGTTGGAATTCTGGGAATTCCACCCTGTGCATATGGTTGGGCCAAAAATTACCAACGCATGGCTCTCTAGAAATCTGTAGAACTCATTGTTTCCTTCACATAAAAAAAAACATAAAAAAGAAGAAGAAGAAGAAGAAGATATTATCATTAATTTAAAAATAAAAATCATGATAAATATGTTTTAGATAAAGTACATGAAATAGTTAAAATATTAAAATTTACCTGGGAGTTGTACCTGCTTTATAGGGACACCTTCATCGTTCACCAACAACGTGCCATGATGGTCCCTGTGGAGCTGACATGTGTAGCTCTAGGAAACGCAATAATGTAGTTGGCCATATCAGCCTCATCATTGCCAACACGTTCAGCGGTTGGCTGGGTGTCTGCTTGGGCAGGGTGTGTTTCTTTGCTGGCACCTAAAGGAGTAGAAGGTGTACGAGAGGGTTTTTGGGCAATCTCTTGCCCTTGTGTCCCACTACCACCAACACCGGGTTCAGCAAGTGCCAAAAAACGCTACATACAAAAGAAATTTTTGTTAGTTTAGTCAATGTAAAAATTAAAAATCAAACTATCACAATTCATCTCATGCAGAACAAAAAAAATATCCTTTTGACTTTTTATTATTACCTGATATCTTTCTATCTAGCTCATAAGATGTTTTATCCTCTCTTCTGTTTCAGGTGTTTGAGGCGCGTCTATCAAAGTATTAAATTATGACCTTGCATCTCGTGCCTTTTTTTGCAACAAGAACACTGAAGATAGGGATGAAGAAAGCTCTTCCTCAAAGAGGGAATCATCAGGCGTACCATGGCTAGGTGTCTGCATATTTGAACAAAATTAATATTATTTCAATTATGTAAATAACTAAAATACCCGAAGATAGAGCAATGTTTGGCACTTTACATGTTCTTTCGCTGGCCTCTTTCCGCAATCATCCCGTCTCGGGGTTGTTCCTACACTGCTCTGATCAGTCTGCCACATTGCAATAAAATTATAAATGTAAAAACTTGAAAACAATATCTAACTTGAAAACAAAAAATGAAAACTGAAAAAATTTCTAATAAGACACCGGAAGACAGAGTTAGAGTTTCAAATATGCCTTGCATTGAATTCATTCCTGGAAACATGTCATTGCACATTAAGGCACCCAAACAAGAGACGAGTTGACAATGAAGACCTTATTGAATATATTGTTGGAGCAACTTCTAGTAAACTTGTTGTGAAGACCTTGAGGACATTTTTGGAGCAACATTGTTGAAGCCGATGGTATAGCATTGTTGGAGACGATCTTGAAGGGCCTTGAAGTGAAGCTTTTGGAGCAACTATTGAAAAATCCTTAGAGCATTTAAGTAAGGCACTTTCTATCTTCCATCACCTTTTTCCTTTCAATATCCTTTAAACGATTTTGTTGATATTTAATGTTTGAAATCACGCTATAATTCCTTGATTATATGTGTTTGGGTACTTTCCCTTTGAAATTACCCAAAAATACCCTGGAAATTTTATCTTCAGGATGCATGTCTGACCCTATTGTTCAATATTTTGATTAATAGTAGTAAACATAGAGAGTTATGGGGCTCTTGACTTGGTTTTGTTGGGTCATTAGATCCCTAAAATCTACTAGGGAGAACCCCCCTTGAGTTGGAGGAGAGCTAGCCCGAAGTGAAAAGAGGTTGGTCAGGTGACAATGGGGCTATTGAATTACACATGGTATCACACTTTAGCTTTAGGAATTTATCTTAAGAAGTGCAAGATTTTTCTATATCAATTCTCAAATTGTTTACAACACTATTGTTAAGAACTAATAAGAAGTGATGTTGAGGGGTTTTTGGGTATAAGAAAAAATACCATTTAAAAACTAGGGTTCTCAGTCCTTGGCATTCCTTCACCTGGGCCTAGGGGCACACTAGAATAATTTCACACTAAACCATGCAAACTTAAAAGTAACTTAACAGATCCATAAAGTAACAATAATCATAATTCCTAATTTCCTATTGTACGATATGATGCAAATTATTCAAACATGAAGCAATGAAGACATGCAATGTCTAAATTTCAAGATTGATGAACCAATACAAGAAGTTAGAAACTAAAACTTTGATTCAATACTCTGTGTCCTAACTCCAGGAAGGAATCTAGTTTGTAGGAATGAAGAGGTTGTTATCTTTACAATCCCATCCCAACATCAAATTCAGTGAGAGGTTTCTATGAGGTTCTAGGTCAAGGAAACATTCACTCCACGAATGATATATTTAAGTAGGCTTCTCCTATTCTGGGAAAACACCATACCTATAATGCATTCACTTGCATGTATAAAGGGAAAGGAAAACATGTTTTCATACAACGGTGACAAAGGCATCTTGGGGAAAGGTATCTTCACTTTTTATTTATGTTGTTCACCCACACCACTCTCTTGTTTTCACTAATCCTGTTTTGTCATTTTTGGATTCAAATTAAGTTAAGGCCTTAAGTATTTTTTGACCTTTCGGTGTAGTTTTCATAAGTGGCATGTATGGATTTTCCATTAATTCTGCACTTTTTCTCTTCATGCGCATGTTTCCCTGGAAATCAAATGCACGATTTAGTCCCATACATTTAACAAGTTGTTGGATCAACTCCATTGGAAATATCATGTTTCCTATTCAATCAAAATTTATCTCAGTTAGGGTAGGTAGGAAGGTTTTCCCTTTGTATTAATAGGGCACTTCTAGCTTGCATTTTTATTATATCTTTCAAATTTAGTGTCGCTTCAATTAGGGCATGAATTTTTGCAACTTTCAAGGTGAGAATGAACAAAGACAAATTTTTTTGATGGATGACTGTATATGACTCCATGGCCAGAGGAAAAGGCACTAATCTACTTCTTCAAATATCTATAGTTCTCATTCACCTCATATGGAGATGGTCCCTGATTTTGAGCCAAATGTTGCAGCAAAAAGTTCCCCCCCTCCATAATTTGATATTCAATGGAAATTTGTTAAATTGATGATGGGGCATGATTATGGAACATTGGCACATACATATGTAATGTAATTTCAAGATCATGATATATGTTTGCATATGTTTATGGAGGTGGTGGAGCAAAAAAGAGCTCAAATAGAGCTGAAATTTTTCACATAAAAAGGACTGTGGGCTTGACTAATGGTTCCATTTAAAAAATGATATCTAGACAGAGAATAAATGTAGCATGCAAACATGCATTGAAAATCCATCTAAGTTTTCATTTTATTACTTATGATGGATTCAAATTTGGGTTTCAAAATACCAGGTTATGGCATGATTTTGTCGAGAAACCCTTAGTTGGATTCTCATGTTGGTTTAATTTATATTTTAAGTTTGTTTTGCAGTCTTTGGGTGATAGTAACTCATGAAATAGGTTACCAATGTGTAAAAATCATATTTCAAGAATAAATTTGTGATTTTTTTATATTATTATTATTATCTATTAGCTACGAGTATTGGCACCTAATGCCTGGAATTTTGACATCTTGATAGCATGGATCATTTTGAAAATGTTTCTAGTAATGTTAACATAATAACTATCATTACGTGTCTTCACTTTTGTCACCGTAATAGACCTGTGATATGGACCCATCACACAACTTCATATGCTATGTCCCAACAAGTTCAAACTGGTTGAACCTACCTCATAGTGTGGTTATTAAGGACAAGTTTCTTGGTATATAACTCGATAGCATAGACCACGTTGCAGTTCTAAAAAGAATCCTCAAGTCTCAAAAAAACTTCACAATATGTTCTACTATAAAGCCTTTTGGGATACCTGAAATAATATATGTATCATTGATGACTTTTAAAGTATGACAAGATCTAGAGGGAAAGGAAATCAATGGAAGAGTGATCCACCAATGAGAACCTAGAATTTAGCATCATATGAGTTAGAGTCTAGGAAATTGAAACCCTATAATTTTAATTAGTGATGAAGGACATCACATAGGTAATTATATTTTCATGTAGAATAATCTGTTAATTCAAAATTAAACTACATAATATGAAAGGCATACCATAAATTTTTCCACGTAAGTCCAAAAAACCTATAAAAAGGGAAAACCTTCTTTTTCCATGGGAAATAATTTATCTTTCCTTTTTCAAGATAATCTAAATCACAAAAAATATGAACTATTCTGCACACATTCGTGGATAATGTGAAAGTGGAAAAGGAATACCCTACACAAGTGATGCACACATGTACATTTGAACACTAATAGATTTTTGTAGTTGAAATGCAATGCTTGTTTTCATTTAAATGTAGGGTTTTTAAAGCAGGGAGAAATAATGGTTGCCAAATTGATAAGCGTTTCTTTGGGAAAAATTTAAATCTTGTATTGGGTGATGAAGATAGTAGAGGGTATTTAATCTTGATTCTTGAAATCTAGAGAGAACCCTATAGCCTAACACAATCCAATGGAATTGACCAAAAAAACCCAAATAGAGTCAACCCTACTATAGGAGGAAGGGCCTGCAGTAAGAACTTACCATTTTGCAAGAGTTGAGGGTGAATGTTGTTCTGCAAGAGCTGAGGGCGAATGCAGGGCAAATGCTGTTCTACAAGAGCTGAGGGTGAATGCTGTTCTTCAAGAGCTCAGGGCGAATGTTGAGGGCGAATGCTGTTCTGCAAGATCAAAGGGCGAATGCCCACGTGATATCAGACGTTAATGTAGCACACATGTACATTTGAACACTAATAGATTTTTGTACTTGAAATGAAATGTTTGTTTTCATTTAAATGTAGGGCTTTTAAAGTAGGGAGAAATAATGGCTGCCAAATTAATAAGTGTTTCTTTGGGAAAAATTTAAATCTTGTATTGGGTGATGAAGATAAAAGAGGGTATTGAATCTTGATTCTTGACATCTAGAGAGAACCCTACAGCCTAACACAATCCAATGGAATTGACCAAAAAAACCCAAATAGATTCAACCCTACTATAGGAGGAAGGGCATGCAGTAAGAACCTACCATTTTGCAAGAGTTGAGGGCGAATGTTGTTCTGCAAGAGTTGAGGGCAAACGCTGAGGGCGAATGTTGAGGACAAATGTTGTTTTGCAAGAGCTGAGGGCGAATGCTGTTCTGCAAGGGCGGAGGGTGAATGCGTGCATGATATTAGACGTTAATGTAGCTATTGTGATGGATACGAAACAATAAAATCATTTTTATGTAGCGCGCATATAAGTTTTGTATTTTTATGTAGCGCGCATATAAGCTTCGTATTTTTATATAGCGCGCATATCAGTTTCGTATTTTTATGTAGCGCGCATATAAGTTTCGTATTTTTATGTAGCGCTCATATAAGTGTCATTATACCGACGGCGGAAAAAGCATCGCTACTGGGACGGCTACCTCCAAACGTCGTAATTGCGACACTTAGACGTTGTGTCGTACTTGCGACGTTTGGAGGAAGCCGTCGCAATAGCGACGCTTTGGGCCATAGTGTCGCAATTGCGACGTCTTCCTCCAAACGTCGCAATTTTGACACTTTTTCTAAGTGTCGGTATTGTGACACTTTTCTATAAACTTCAGTATAGTGACGGTTTCGGGCGGGATGGAAAAAATTTGGGGAAATTTCTGACATTTGGTCAAAAGCGTCGGAATTTTCGCCAAATGTAGTAGTGGTACAACATCAACACCACCCATTGGAATGAAAAGAATTGGAATATTAAATACATATTACCCCATAGTAAGCTTGATATTATGTGATCCAGGTGGATATTGGTGGCCACCCACCTATTCTATTTGGACCCGCACCATCAATTCTTTTAGTTTTTCACTTCAACACAACTTACTATTTTTAGCAGGTTGTTGATTCCTGAACTTTCGAAGCCGTTTGGAGGCCCTAATGAGCCATGTGGATATTGGTGGCCACCTACCTATTCCATTTTAACCCCCACCATCAATTCTTTCAGTTTTTCAGTTTCGGCACAACTTACTATTTTTAGCAGTTTTTCGGGTCCTCGACCTCCGGAGCCGGTTTGAGGGCTTAAACGACGTTTTTTGGGAAAACCGGGAGCAACATGGGCCCATGTACCAATTTTTATCACACCAAAATTTCTACTCCTAAAATAGATCTTTCTAACAAGGTATGATGTGCGTCAAATGAAGATCGTATTCCAAAGTTACATCCTAAGGAAGTTGAAACACTAATTTACCCAAACGGGGCCCATAGTTTTGGCGCTTCATCTCCTACGGTTAGGTTTTTGGATGTTTAGGGTTTTGCGTTGTTTCTCAACAATAAATAGGCATTCTAGCCTCATTGTAACACATTTCAGAGGCATGTATCCGCCACATCTCTTCTCAGAGATAAGCTACCATCGCCCTAGCTAGTTTATTTCCATTATGTCTGTAAACATATTTTAGTTATTTGATATTAATGAAATGAAGTATTATTTCCACTGCATCTCTGTGTTTATGTCTATTTCTGTATTTTATTGTGTTCCTGTATAAATCTAGATCAGTGCTATCAGAGTGGTCTACTCTTTCTCTGTTTTTCTTTGCATGTCCCCAACGAGGTCAGGGTATAAGGAGTTAGGGCTCAATCTGGTTGAACCCTTGCAAGATCAGCCTTGCAAACCCCGAAGACCTCCCATGGAAAAAGAAAAGAAAGATGAGGGAGTAGGAGATCCTATCAAAATATTTCTCGAGGAGGCCCTCGAGAAACAAAGGAATGCGATGATGGATAAATTTTCTCATATCCTTCAACGACTACCCACCTATGGCGCATCTGCATCCAACAACCACTCTGGAGGCGCCACTCCCTTCAAGGTACAGGTAAAATTTGAAATTCCTGTATTTGAATTCTAGATAGATGTAGACACCATAGATATATGGTTGAATTTTCTAGAATAGAATTTCTAGGTCCATGATTTCTCCAGCAGAGAAAAGATTATTTTTTCACTTCTCAAAACTGCCCCCCATGTCAAATATTGGTGGGAAACCTACTGTGAACAAAACGACAAGGGGGAACCCTCCCTGTTCTCAACCATACCCACTTGGAATTCTTTCTGAGATGGCATCAAGTAACAATATTACCCCGTGGGGAGTTATGAGGACAAGTACATCCAATGGAACACGTTGCGGCAGCAAAGGGATGAAGATGTACACGAACTGACGAATTTGTTCCATACCCTGCGCACAAAGTTGGGTATTAAAGATTCAGAGAGACATTTGGTGCTCAAGTACCACAGCTGACTGTATAGACACATTCAGGAGGAAATGGAGTTCCTCGACATTACCTCACTTGGCATGGCATATCGCTATGCCACCAAGATTGAGCAGAAATTTAAGAAGAAGAAGAGAGATTTTGGATCCGCGCATCCAAAGCTTAGGAAAGGCGCCCCAAACCATATAAAAAGGGGCAGAGCCAAAGGGGGGCGACTTAGAACACCACCACAAATATAAATATGTACACGAGGAAGTGGTGTGAATTCCATAACAGCCCCACTCACAGCACAATAGAGTGTCGAGCCAAACAGTCGCTAGTGGTCGAACTGAAGGCACCCGAATCAGATGCATGTTTTGAACCCAAGCCAGAACCAGACCAGGGAGATGAAAAATGGAAGAAGATCATTGATTGGAACCCTAGTGCCATTTTTTCCACCACTAAGATCCATAGGGAGGATCCTGAGGATTCAGAGGAGGGGGAGCGCCTCTTCCATTTGTAGATGTGGGTGAAGGGTTCTCCACTGCAATTTCTTATCGATAGCAGAAGCCAAAAGAACCTCATTTCCGCAGAGGTCCTATAGTGGCTCAGCTTACAAATCATAGCATACCCACATCCATATACCATCGGGTGGCTTCACCCAGGGAGATATCTGCGCGTCCTCCAACAATGCCGCCTTCTGTACAACATCAAGCCATTCACGGATGAGGTATTGTGTGATGTTGCTCCTCTTGATGTAGCTGATGTATTATTGGGCCAACCATACTTGTGGAGGTGACATGGTGTGTATTATTCTAGGCCTTGTGCTGTCATTATTACTTTGGGAAATAACTTGTACAGGATAACGAAGGTAATACTGCCTCCTGCCATCTCTTTGACTACTGCAAAAAAACACAGTAAGATTGTTTCCCAAACAAGGAAATTTATTTGCATTACCATTCGCCCAAAAGGAAAGAATAGTATTGTGGCCATAGCCTCAAAATAGGGCTCGTCTGCATAACAGCAGTAGACAGACAAAGGCGTGGAGTAATACGAAGACATTTTCTCCTCACTTCTGGACAAGCACTCCATTGATCTGACCCCCGACGCATCGCCACCTGATATTTCCATAACTCATGTGATTACACAGACATAATCCACACATGTACTGTCTGAGGAAACCAAATTAATTGAACGCATCCAGCACATCCGCCAGCAGGTCCACGACATCCTGGACAAATCCAATACCAAGTTCAGCAGAATTTGCCTCTCATGGAGGAACTTAACGCAATGGGGACCATTGCTTCCTAAGGAGGGAGGAATGATCCAGGTGGATATTGGTGGCCATCCACCTATTCCATTTAGACCCTCACCATCAGTTCTTTCAGTTTTTCACTTTCATCAAAGCTTACTATTTTTAGCAAGTTGTTGGTTCCTAAAATTTTGGAGCCGTTTGGAGGCCCTAATGAGCCACATGGATATTGTTCGCCACCCACCTATTACATTTTAACCCCCACCATTGGTTCGTTCAGTCTCTCAGTTTCGGCACAACTTACTATTTTTAACAGTTTTTCGGGTCCTGAACTTCCGGAGTCGTTTTGAGGGCCTAAACGACGTTTTTTGGGAAAACCGAGAGAGATCTTTCGAATGAGGTATGATGTACATCAAACGGAGATGGTATGCAAAATTTACGTCCTAGGGAAGTTGAAACACCAATTTACCCAAATAGGGCCCATAGTTTTGGCGCTTCATCTCCTACGGTTAGCTTTTTTGATGTTTAGGGTTTTGTATTGTTTCTCAACAATAAATAGGCCTTCGAGCCTCATTGTAACATAGTTCAGAGGCATGTAGCCACCACATCTCTTTTTAGATATAATCTACCATTTCCCTAGATAGTTTATTTCCATTATGTCTGTAAACATATTTTAGTTATTTGATATTAATGAAATGAAATATTATTTCTACTGCATCTTTGTGTTTATGTCTATTTCTGTATTTTATTTCGTTCCTGCATAAATCTGGATCACACCAACAGTAAACCGAGCTAATGCTTTTGATTATGCCTTTTATTTTATCTTACATTGATATGTTGCAGGAAATAGAAGGCCAAGAGATGAAGAGTAGAATGGCTTAGTACAGTTTATATGAATCCCCATGTAAGCCTGAAGAGAAATTAGTGGGATGGGATAAATCAGTTGGGTAGTAGGGAGAGGGAGACTCTCCTGATTTAGAAAATACATTGAGAAGTTTGAGAGAAGAGATCATAAGTTGTATGGAAGATAATGAGATTTTGATTGAAGCACATGAAAGGCTTGAAAAAGCTCATAAAAAGAAAGTTGAGGTTAATGTAGTTATTCTTCAAATCCTTTTAGATTTACAGAAGTAGGGATAGCTGGGGACTAGTCATGGAGATAGACAAGAAGAAAATACTAATGGTTTATATGGAAGCAAGTCTCATAAAAGGTACAATATGGATAGGGCTGATACATTAAACAGTGGAAGACTCTTGGATACACCTAAGAAGAGGGATAGTACACATGGATTTAATTCTAGCTCTACTTCTAGGAGACATCATCTTCATTGTTGTCAGCATCATTATATGAGTGATAAGGCGTATTTTCCAGAAGAATTTAAGAAAGCTAAGCCTCCTAATTTTGTTGGTGATATGAATAAATAAGAATATGCAGAAGCATGGCTACTTGGGATGAAGAAATTATTCATACTTCATGATTACTCAAAGAATATGAAGGCCAAGATAGCTACCTTCAGTCTCAAAGGAAAAAAAAATCTAGTGGGAAGATGTAAAGCATGTCAGAGGAATCGTGGAAGAGGAGTTTATTTGGAAAGAATTTGAAAGATTATTCAAGGAGAAGTACCTGTATGAGAGATATTATGATGGAAAGGCCAAGGAATTATATGAGCTTAGGATGGGTTCCATGTCAGATGAAGAATATACAACCATATTTCTAGAGTTGTTGAGATATGTGCCTTATCTCAAGGAAGAGAAAAAAATATCCAAAGGTTCATAAATCGATTTCCATTAGTATTTTCAAAGGTCAGATTGAGTTTGATGAACCTCAATCATTGAAGGAAATAATCAGAAATTTGACGCATTGTTATGAAAATTCAAAGTGTAAGTCTGAGTTCAAGCTAATGAGAATATGGAGGGCTTAAGGTTAATAAAAATTCTCTTCTTGATAATTACTTGTGAGCTTGCTTGTGTTGCTTATGTATTCTCTTAGTTAATCTTTCATCAAGTCAATTATCAAAATGCACATGACACAAATGTTTAAGAAGAGGT
>JAXQQM020089327.1:0-35093 GCA_034641835.2 Pinus albicaulis | reverse complement strand
ATACAAAATAGCTTCATGTCTGTTTGTATTCTACTGGGAATTCGAAATGGACAACCATGTCTCTTTGCCTTCTGCCTTCTCATCTCTTTTATTCGCCCATTCAGAAAATATAACTGTAGGTACCAATTTAACATTACAGTGGGATATATGTTCTCTTCCGGAGACTTGCCAATGCATCACAACAATATAAATCAATTGAAAAATTTACATTTCACCTTTTCGGTTACATAAAAACAATTTCACTTAGCCCATTTTCTGGCCTTTGGCTTTGTTGGTTTTGTCTTTTTCTGCTACTGTTAAGAAACTGTTATGCATACTCTATTTACTGCTACTCTGTGCACCTGCGCATGTACACCTATCAAGTTCATTCCTGTGCATGTTCCTGTTCACCATGATTGTGTGTCTGCTGTATACATATAGCTGTGTTACAATATATATAACTGCTGACTTTAAATCTAGGCAAATTCCAACGCTTTGGTTTCCTTTACTGGTAGTTTAAATAACTGAATGCGGAGGCTTTAATATCGCCATGGTTATAAACCCAATATAGGTCCTCTATGCAAGGTTCTCTCCTTCTATTATTTCAAGAAATTAATGTTCTTTCTTGACATTATTATTTTGATATTCGAACCTTAGAATCAACCCTTTTATATAATGCTCTGCGGCATATCCATCATCGAGCGCACCAGTCTAGTTATTTCTTTTCTCTATTGAACTCTAACCCATTTAACATTTAAATAAATCACTTAATTGAATAACTCGGGCCCACAGGGTTATTCAATGCATATCACAATTCTTCATAGTATATGTTGGTCTATACATAACAAACCAACAATAAATCTTCGCTTTTCACATATGTTAACATATACGATGCCTTCAACAGCCGATGTGATTAATCGCAATTGAATTGTTCCAATTGCGATTGATGTATTTGTTCCGATGCGATTGTTTCCCTTGTGAAAGACCCGATGCAATAATCGCAAATGTATTCTTTCGATTGCGATCAAATGCCGATGCGATGAAACATTGTTTACGTTGAAATGCCGATGCAATGAAACACTTTTCAAGTTCTTCCGATTGTGATTGTTCCAATGCCATTAATCGCAATCGCAACTCTCAGTAGGATGTTCCGATGTCCTGATTTTACTCCGATGCGATTGACCATTGTTCATTTAAATTTGCCGATGCGATTAGGCCGAAACTCAAACCTATAAAATCATAGTTTATACGCCCACTGGGTCCGGAACTCAATCGCAATCGCAATTTGCATTTGCATGTTCCGATATTCTTATGCTTTGATGCTCAGATGTGATCACTCCGATCCAATGCGATGTGATTACTCTGATTGCGATTAATCGCAATCGCAACTTTTAGTTGCATGTTCCAATATTCCTATGCTCCGATGTGATCAATCACTATTTACAGGAACTCAAACATGTATGAATTACAGTTTATATGCCCATCAGGTCTCGAACTCAATCGAAATCGAAATTTTTGTTTACATTTTCCACGGCCAAGTTTCTCCGATGGGATTGGGTGAGGGTCCCACAATCTATCAAATCTCTGGAACTCAAACATATATGAATCGTTGTTTAAACCATATCGGGTCTAGAACTTCAATCGCAATCGCGACTTCTATTGTCATGCTTCGTTGCCACACTTTTCTCCAATTCGATGTAACATTGTTTACCGGAACTCAAACATATATCAATCGTGGTTTATAAACCCATCGGGTCCAGAACTTAATCGCAATTGCAACCTGTTGTTAACTTGTTCCGCTGTCAATTTTCCGATGCGATTGGGAAAGGGTCCCACCACATAAGGCTTTGTTACCTTTGGTTCTTTTCATATCGGGCTCAATAATATGAAACATATGCCTTGTATTATACCTTTGGTCCCTTGTCCATGAAGCGCTCCATATAAATTTATATATATATATATAGATGCTTTGGACCTTTGTGTATAAGGTGCAATAAATGTCACGCACTGCATATATATAAGATTCCTCTTCCGTCTTTATTGTATCCTCCAGCTGGGGTAATGATTCTCGGAATTTATGTTTATGTATCCTCCAACTTGGGTAACGATTCTCGGAATTTTATGTAGGGGGGTCTCACACTACATATATTGTTCTCCGTCAATATTATATTAAGTCCTTGGATCATACTTAAGCCCAACAATAATATATGTAGTAATATAACCTTTCAGGCTCCAGAGTTATTTTAACTCGCCTTGATTATAATGAAATAATGCTTTGTCTAAAGTTTATCACTAACTATTAACGCAACAGTTCATCCAGGCCCACCTCAACTTATATTCTTATATCCAAACTTTAAATAAAAATCCAGCCATCAATATTTAAAACAACATTGGACCCATGACAGACATACCATTTCATCTCTGCCTCTGCCTTCGTTGTGCCTCTGCTGCTCGACCTCTGCCTCTACTGCTCGACCGTCTCTTAATTTTTCACGCTTCCAATATTCCAAACTAGGTTGAAGGCATGATTTCTAGGAAATTTAAGGCATATCCACATAGAATTCTTCATGCAGAGTTTATTCCAGGTCTACTCTAATTCTAACCTCTCTCCAGCATTCATCTGCAAACTGTATTAAACCCCTAATACATAAATAAACCTCTGTATTAAGCTCCTTTAGGACCTTCCAATCTTCACTGCTCTGTCTCTTCAGATCTGCTATTAAATGGCCCTCTTCTACTGTCCCTTCTATGCTACCTTGCTACCTCTCTGCTTCTTACTATCTCTGCTACTCTCTTTGCTACCTCTGCTACTTGTCTTATGCTCTCTTTGCTGTCTCTGCTACTTCTTTGACTGATGCTGCTCCCTTACTTCTCTTTTTGCTGTCTCTGCTACCTCTCTTTTTGCTTCCTCTGCTCCTTGGTTGATGTTTCAGGTGCTCCTCCTTTTTTATCTCCTTTGCCATCAATGACAACATTTCCAACAGTATCATGAGTCATTAAGTTGAATCTAATAGCTAGGAAGGACCTATGACACCTATGTCCTCAAATTTTTCTCAACTACCAATAATTTCTAATAATATAGTGTAAGGAACTAATGAAAAAATTGAAAGAGTAAATGCACTTAAAATGCTAGAATGATGGTTATAGAATCCAATCATGTTTTCCTTGATGTTAAATAATGGAGGAATCACACTTTATTACTTCTCTATATATTTAGTTGCAATTGAGCTAATTTTTGTGTTAAATCATTGAGATGTGGCTCTAATAATATATGAATCATTTTGGTTGAGATGTGTCTGAATGAGTATATTATCCATATGATCTATCCTTAACCTAAGGATAACCTAATTTAATAAAGGAATCACAATTTATTACATCTCTAAAATTTAGTTGCAATGAAGTCTACTCTATATGGTAAATGCGTAAAATGTGTGTCTAATAATGTATGAATCCTTTTTCCTTATGCTCTACTCAATCTCCAACTTAAATATCGTGTGACCTTATCAGCCATAAAATCGTAGGTAATTAACTAAAGGACATGGGAAACATATATTATATTTGATCAATGCCTTCCTAACTTTATAAGAATTTGTTTCTAGCATTTTTCATTTTCTTATCGAAATCATTGAGCTATTTACGCTTCATTGCTTCCATTATAAGTTTCATTTTTTTATTTTAGTTCTCTAGATTTCCAAGTTTATTTCATATTATACATTCTATCATCTTCCTTTTCTAAATCTCTAATTTTCTAGAAATAGAAAAGTAACGCAAAATTTGGAGCATGATTAACTTCAAGGAAATGATATGGGTTAACGTAAAGGGAAAGGGAAAAAATAACAAAGCTTAACATTTATCTCTCTATAGAAAATAATGGTTAGTAATAAAAATTGAACCTATAACATGCTCATATATATAGTAAATGATAGGCGATGAAGTAAAAAGGGAGGAAAATGAATAGGATAAATATTAGATCTCATCACTAGGGTTCATTCAATGCAGCTATGACATAGAAAGTGTGTTCGTGACATACTAAATAATACCCTTAATTTGACTACATATTGGAAAATACCTCATAAAATCATTTTATTTAATTCCCTACCAATACTAACCCAATACACCTTCCCAATTAAAAAAACCCCTACTTTCACTAGATATTGTGGTTATCTATTTTTTCATTAGCATTTTTTATACCCCTTTATATTTTTTCATTAACTTCGAGCTTCATTTTTTATACACAAGATATAAAAACCCTTTACCCCCTATTATATGCTCAATATATTATGTCATTTTTTCCTCAAAATATATCCTCGATATGAACACACGTGGTATGGTATTTCTCCCCCATTGAAGTGCCCATGGACATCATCTCTCTTTGTTGACATTGATGATGCATTATAGAAATAGCTACATATGCACATATATGCTTGAGATTTTAGATGTAGAAATTATACAAAAAATATGTATACCAATGGATTCAATCTGATCATGCGATGTGCTAAAGCAAGATACTGAATCCTTATATCAAATTAATTGTGAAAAATAAACATGGTCGCACAATTACACCAGGTAAAATAAAGAAGAAAATTAATTCATAACACAAATATTTTTCCTTGGGAAAGCTTGCTCCTCAAAACCCCTCTATATTCTATTGTATATTCAATTAAGGAATCATGAAACAATACAATGCACTCTTCTCATAAGAGTCTGCTCCACTCTACCAGCTGTCTCAATTTGATCCAAACAAAATCGACCAACACTAAGCCAATTTCTTGCCCCTTCTCAGCCTGCCTTGCTTGCAAAATTCCTGTAGAATTAAATCCCTATTATTTAGGAATTTCAGCCTTCCAAAGTTGCACAATGCTCATGGGAAATCCTATGGCTGTATTACTACATCTTGGCATTTTGCTAATAATACAACTGATAGTTAACATCACTTTAACCTCTGTCTCAACTAGGTCTTCATCAGAACTAACATGCATGCAGCTATTAATAGTAAATCATCAGTTACTTGACATATCACTGCATGTGAATTAAATCTAATTTAGTTCACTTGATCTCTCACTAGTGCAAGAATCAGTTACAATTAGTTAAACTGATTTTAACTCAATTAATTGAGTTAACTGATTTCTCATGAATTAAACTAATACACTAACTGCAACTTGGAATCTAAAACAAATATAATCGCTCTACATGCCTCACCAACCACCCTCAACTCTACTTTCATGAGATAACTGAGTCTATCACACTCAGTTAACTATTACAAGTGATTATGAGGTAAGATTACAATTTATTGTCCAATTTAATTAAGGGAAAATTAAATTAGACACACATTTCTTGTTGAATTTTCAACACTCTCTCTCAACAAGAAAGGGATTATCAGCTACCCCGATCCTACCTCTGTGGTATTCGAACTTTCTCTTGGCCAGCGCCTTCGTCATAATATCTATATCCTAATCCTCTGTGGGAATGTACTAAAGTAACATAATGCATCTCTGAACACAATCTCTGAGATGGTGGTACCATATGTAAATATGTTTGGACCTGTCATGGAATACTGGATTAACTGAGAGTTTTATGAAACTCTGGTTATCACAACATATCACCATCAGATCCATCTAACAACCAAATAAACCAACAAGTATCTTCCTCATCCATATGGCCTCACATGCCGCCTGACTGGATGCCATGTACTCTGAATTGGCTGAACTGAGTGCAACTGATCTCTGCTTCTTGCTGTACCAAGAAACTGTTGCTGATCCTATGCTGAAGATCTCTCCTGATGTGCTCTTATTGTCTGATGGACTGCCTACCCAATCTGCATCGGTGAAGCCTTGAAGATTCACTCCCTTTGTCTGTATGTACCATAATCCATACTCTGTAGTGCCATTGAGATATCTCAAGACATGCTTCCCCACCTTCCAAAAGAGATTGGTCGGCTTAACCATAGCTTGACTAAGATGGTTAACTGCATAGCATATATCTGGTCGTGTGTTCACCAAGTACATGAGTGAACCCACAAGCTTCCTGTAAACAGTAGCGTCCACTACCTCACCTGAAGTAGCATCCTCCTTCCTCCAGTTTCCTACAAGAGGCGTCTCCATGGGTTTACAACTCTTCATGTGGAACTTTATCAGAATCTCTTTGGCATACTTTCCTTGAGAAACAAATATCTCCCCATCCTGTTGCCATATCTCCAAACCAAGGGAATAGTGAAGGAGTCCCATGTCCTTCATCTCAAACTCTCTTACAATATTGTCTTTTCAAGAAGTTATGAGTTTCTCATCACCTCTTAGAATAAGATCATAAAAATAACTTACGATAATCAAGAGCTTACCATCAAACACAATCTGGTACAGGTTCACATCTGCTTCAGTCTTCGTGAAGCCCAACCCGGTGAAATAACTATCAATCCTGGTGTACCAAGCATGAGGTGCTTGCTTCAGCCCATATAGTGCTCTCTTGAGTCTACACACATGTGAATCACTGTCAAAGGTCTCAAAACATTCTGGCTTCTCAATTTACACTTCTTCCTCAATAACTCCATTGATAAATGCAGTCTTCACATCCATCTGCGCTGTGAGTGCAAGGATAGATCTAATCGATGAGTACCTTGCAACCAATGAAAAATTCTCCTCATAGTCAATCCCCTCAACTTGTGAGAATCCCCGGGCTAAAAATATAGCCTTGTACTTCTCCACACTCCCATCTGTTGCCTGCTTCACCTTATAGATCCATCTACATCCAACCATTGACTTCCTCACTGGTCTTGGGACAAATTCCCATCCACTTTTCCTGATGATGGAGTCATACTCCTCAACCATGGCGTCAACCCAAGTTGGTTGTTGCATTTCTTCCTCAAAAGAGGATGGTTCTGTCACAATACACTTGCTCATAAGAGCCATGTATACAATAAAATTTTCTGGTGACTTTCTCTATTTGCACAGTGATTTAGGTGCTCCTATATGTTATGTTGCATCAAGTCTCAATCTGTCAGCTTCTGTGGTGTGCCTCCTACCATGTATGGTAGATGAATCCGCAAGAGTGGTTTCCGCCACTCCATGATCCTCCACATGTGGCTTCTCCACATCTTGAGATTCATCCTTTGGAACCAAGAGTTCCTCATCTGCATGCAAATCAAGCTGCCTCTCAAGGGACAATCACATGGCTTTCTCCTCATCAAATTTTACATCCTGTCTGGAAACAATCATCCTGTTGTTTGGAAAATACGCCTGATAGTTGTGGGGAGTATCAGTGTACCCCACAAATATCCCAATATCAGCAGTTGGTTCTAGCTTCTTTATAGAATCTTTGGTCACATGGAAATAGACAGATGAACCAAAAAATTTAAAATATGAAACATTAGGTTTCTTACCAGTAAAATCCTCCTCTGGTGTAGTCATGCTAAGTATCCGATGAGGACTATGGTTCTCCACAAATAAAGTTGTGCTGCATGCCTTTTCCCATAGATGCAACGGTAGGCCTTGATCATGTAACATCGCTCATGATGCACCCACAATTTTTCTGTTCTTTCTTTCTGCAACCCCATTCTGTTATGGGTTATGAGGTGTAATCAACTCTCTCTAAATTCCTTCTTTTCTATATAAGCTCTTGAATTTATTGGAGATGTACTCAACACAATTGTCTCTCCTTAGAGCCTTCACATGCTTCCCTGTATCTTTCTCAACCAATGCTTTGAACTCACAAAATTTTGAGAACGTCTGATCTTCTTCTGCATGAAGTAGATCCAACACTTTCTATAAAAATCCTCAACAAAAACCACATAATACATGTGCTTTGTTGTAGAAGTTGTAGATAATGGTTCACACACATCTAAGTGAACTCTCTCAAGGATTTCCGTTACTTGGTTCTCCTTCTTGTGAAAAGTGGCCTTTGTATACTTCCCCATGGTACATCCATTGCATGTTTCTATCTGCACAAGAGTACCCTTTGGAAGCCCCGTAGAAATCTGCTACATGACCTTCAAAGCACTGTAGTGTAGATGGCCCAATATCCTGTGCCATAAGTCACCCTCATCCCAGCTCACCACTCTGTCTGCTTTACTCATTAAAGTTGTGTAGCCATCTACATCAAGTTTGTAGAGGTTCTTCACACGAGCCCCAATCTTCTTAACTTGTCCTATGACTTTGTGATGAAGGAATGATTTCCCTTCACTAAAAACCACATCATATCCTCTATCATCAAACATAGCAATTGAAACTAATTCTTTTTTAAGCCTGGTACATGCATGACATATTTTAAAACAAAAGGTTTACCTGATTGTCTCTTGAAAGTAACTGTACCAATCCTGGTAGTGCTATACCTCCCATCATCACCCATATCGATGTTCATCTAAAGATCCTTCTCCTCCAAGCTACTAAATATTTCTTTGTCTCCCATCGTGTGGAAATATGCACCACTATTCAAGTACCACACTGATCCCATCGCACTAGACACCATGCATATGATGAGTGATAATTCCAACTCGAACTTCGAATCCAAAGCATCACCCACTGTAGATCCTAAAGCCTTCTTGTTGTTCTTCTTCTTCTGTGGACAATTAATGGCATAATGTCCATGCTCGTGATAGTGAAAAAATTTCACTCTGGACATGTCATGCTTCTTGCCTTCTTTCCCGGTCTCAGATTTGGAATAGGATTTATTTCCTTCCCCCTTCTTTGCCTTACCAGCCAAGGTAAAATTTTCCTCATCATCTATCTTGGATGAGGTTCCATCCTTGGTATTCCGCCGGAATTCTTCTTGTACCAAATCCGACCAAAGTCGCTCCCAATCTAGTAACTTCTCCCTCTCATTGACAGAGTCCTGATAACTATGCCAGCTCTTGTGAAGGCCTAGAAGTGATAGGCCCACCAAGTCATAATCTGCTACAGTAATCCTGACACTTCCAAGCTCATATCAAAATTGGACAAACTTGGTCAATTATTTCAGAATAGTGTCACCTTTCTCCATTTTTATTTTCCTGATCTTGTCCTTCAGTGCCAATTTTCTGTGGTCATTGCTATTCTAAAATAGATCTGTCAAAACCTTCCACATTGCATATGGAGTTTCTTTGCCATGGATACTTGAGACAATGTGATCTCGAACTCCCTCTAATAATATCCTCCTTGCCTTTACAACCTTATTTTTCCAAGCATCAAGAAGAGTGGTGTCTGCTGCTGCGGGCTTTGGAATACCAGTATCGATAAATTCTTTCAACCTGTTTTCCTCCAAAATTGCCTCCATTTTTCTTTCCATGCAATATAATTAGAACTTCCCTCAAGTGCATATTCCAATATTAATCCATTGAAATCCATCTTGATCCGCCTGCAGCACCAAAGAATATTTTTGAAAATTTGAATTTTGTTCAGCACAAACTCAATTTCTTCTCCACTATAGTGATTTCCTATGCTCTGATACCATGTAGAAATTATACAAACAATATGTATACCAATGTATTCAATTCGATCATGCGATATGATAAATCAAGATACTGAATCCTTCTATCAAATTAATTGTGGAAAATAAACACAATCACACAATCACACCAAGTAAAAGAAAGAAGCAAATCAATCCACAACACAGATATTTTTCCAGGGGAAATCTTGCTACTCAATAACGCTCTATCTAATATTGTATATTCAACCAAGGAATCATGAAAAAATACAATGCACTCTTCTCACAAGAGTCTACTACACTCTACCAACTGTCTCACACTAATCCAGAGAAAATCGACCAACATTTAGAAAATTTCCCGCCTCTACTCGTCTTGCCTTTATTGCGCAATTCCTGCAGAATTAAATCCCTATTATTTAAGAATTTCAACCTTCCAAAATTGCGCAATGCTCATGGGCAATCCTATGGGTGTATTATTGCATCTGGGCAGTTTGCTAATAATACAACTTATAGTTAACATCTTTTTAACCTCTGTCTCAACTGGGTCTTCATCAGAACTGACATGCATGCAACTATTAATAGTAAATCATCAGCTACTTGACATATCACTGCATGTGAATTAAATCTGATTAAATTCACTTGACCTCTCACTAGTGCAACAATCAGTTACAACTAGTTAAACTGATTTTAACTCAGATAATTGATTTAATTGATTTCTTGTGAATTAAACTAATACACTAACTGCAACTTGGACTCTAAAACAAATAGGATCACTCTACATGCCTCACCAACCACCCTCAAATCGAATTTCATGAGCTAATTGAGTCTATCATACTCAGTTAACTATTACAAGTGATTATGAGATAAGATTATAATTTATTGTCCAATTTAATTAAGGGAAAATTAAATTAGACACACATTTCTTGTTGACTTTTCAACATTAGATGCCCTTCCTTTTAGTCATTCATCTTTTGAAAAATATTGAAATAGATGAAGTTGAATCTATGGTTGTAAAAGAGAGTTGAAGGTTGTGATAAATTAAAATGTTGTGGAAAAACATAGGATACAAAGAGGAAATTTCCTTATGACATAACTAGAAACTAGGAGAGGCCACCTTGGGCTCAATGGTGGGAAACATTAATCTAACAACATCACAATACACAATCCAAATAACCTTCTAGTTCCTCTTCCAAACAATCTTCCATTCAATGTTTTCTCCAAACATATTCAAGTGGTGGGAGAGCAATTTTTAATAGAGTTCAAATTACTCTCACCCTTTATATTCTAATTTTTAAGTCCATCTCTCCCAAATGTGTGTTTTTAGATATTAGAGTTCCATTTATACCTTATATTAGAACATCAACTCAGTATGTTTCTCTTAATTCCCTTCTTTCTTTACTTAAGTGGCATTTATCTACTTCCCGCTTATATTGATATGTGTACATAGAAATCCCATTGACCTACTTTTATGGTTGTTTGTTGAATATTAATAGATTATCTTATCTTATATTATCTAGTTTTCAAACTATATTTTTATTAAAAAAATATATATGATATTTTTAATGGATAATTAAATAATGTGTATATAATAGGTTTCTTAAAATATTCTTTGTACAACCCAATGTGAGGGAGATGCGAAATTTATTCCATGCTCAACATGGAGCTGACACATAGAATTTTTAAAAATATATATTAATAACAAAAAATGATTTCAATGTAATTAAAATATTTCAATATAAAAAATATATAGATAGATAGATAGAATGTTGATGATTATGATTGACATGCACTATGTGTGTGTGTGTGTGAGAGAGAGAGAGAGAGAGAGAGATTACTATTAACATCCACTGAGACCAAATTTGGTCTACTGGACTTTAGGAAGGTAAGATATTACTTGGGTTTATTCAAAATTTATTCATATGCTCAAAATGATAAAGGTTATGCACATGACCAAATGAAAGGTAGGAATAGAAATGGTATACACACATAGAGAAATATAGCATAGTGCACAGTGATATAGTGAAATCCTAACTTCTATTTATGAATACAATAGTAAAATATCATATAACACAAATTGGCTAGAATGGTGGTAGCTTATTTAGGAAGAGAGAGAGATGGAAACCATGATCATTGTCTAAAAGCTATTACAAGAGGTTGAAATAAGACTATTTTAATATAAATAAAGAACCTTAAATCTCCAAATTTCTAACCCTTGAAGATGAAGCACCAAATATTTTTATGGGCCCTAAGGTAGTTAGTTAGTATGCAAACTTCTCAGGGGTGTAACTTTTGCATACAATTTCCATTTAGGGTGCATAATAGCATCCTGGAAATAACTATCCAAGAATTACAACTTTTGGCTAGGGCTAAGGCATGCCATATCAACCCCTATCCCCTTGAATTGTTACAACAAACCTTGTGATTATTGTCCATTTTTTCTTCCTTTTTTGCGTCTAGAGCCCCATTTTGGTGCTATTTGTGTCCATTTATCAAATATGGTGCAAAAAATGATGTTAAATTTTCACTGAGTTTTGCACTAAGTCTTACACTAAGTTTAGCACTAGCTATTGCAATAGGTTTTGCACTAGGTTTTATGCCAAGTTTTGTGACATCCATTGCACCAAGTTTTGTTCCAGGTTTTGCATCAAGTTTGACACCTAATTTTGTTTCACCTACTTTTTCATCCTCTATTGCATACACTTTTTGTGCCTACACTTGCATCAACTTTTATATTGTCTTTTGCATTTTTTAAATCATTTTTTGCATTCATTTTGCATCCCCTTTGCACCAAGTGTTGTGTTGAGGTTTGTGTTTATTTTTGCATCTACTTTTGTTGCATCCACTTTTGCATCTTGTTTTTCATCCACATTTACATCCTCTTTTTCATCTATCATTGTGTCCACTATTGCATCCAATTTTGTTTGTGCGATAATTTGCGCCTAGTTTGGAACTTCACTTTCCACCCACTTTTACTTCTAATTTTGCATCCACATTTGTATACTCATTTTCATCTAGGTTTTCATCGAATTTTACATCTATTTTTTCATTCCTTTTTGTATCCACTTTTGCATTAGGCTTTGCATCAAGTTTTGTGTCTCATTTTGCATCTACTCTTGCGCTGACTTCTGTTGCATCCACTTTTGCATACAATTTTTTATCCACTATTGCACCCATGTTAACGCCCATTTTTGCATCACTTTTTTCATCTTTGTTTTCTTATTTTTTTGCACCAATCATTACATCCAATTTTATTGTGCCACAATTTGAACCATCTTTTTCACTTACTGTTGTACCCATGTTTTCTTCCAATTTTGCATCCATGTTCACATCATTTTTTGCATCCAATATTTGCATCAAATTTTGCATCTCTTTTTCCATCCACTTTGTGTCTGGTTTAATCGTTGGGTGTTGTATCTCGTTTTGTATCTAGTTTTTCATCTACTTCCATTGTAACCATTTTTTTCATCCACTTTTACACCCCTTTTTTCATCTTGTTTTTCATTCAAGTTTGCATCTTTTTTTGGGTTTGTCGCTACATCCACTTTTTTTGTGCCACAATTTGTGGCATATCTTGCACCAATCATTGCAATCCACATTTTCTTCCACTTTTTCATCAACATTTTCATCCTCTTTTGTGTCCAAGTTTGCATGAAATATTGTGTATGTTTTTACATCCCCTATTGCATCGACTTTTATGTCATATTTTGCATCTACTTTTGCATCCACTTCTATTACATCCAATTTTCAATATAATTTTCTATCCATTTTTTCACCCATGTTTGTGTCCATGTTTACATCCGTTTTTTCATCCAAGTTTGTGTCCTTTTCTGCCTCTGTTGTTGCATCCAATTTTGTGTCCATCTCTACATATTTTGTTGCATCCACATTTTCTTCACCATAATTTGTGCCAAGTTTTATGCTTATTGTGTCACCCATGTTTGCTTCAACTTTTGAAACCACTTTTTCATCCAAGTTTTTCTTGACTATTGCATCTTCTGTTGCATCCACTTTAGTGTCATGTTTTGCGTCTTATTTTGCATATACATATGTTGCATTCACTTTTCATCCAATTTTACATATTTTGTTACCCCCATTAATCTGTTCACTTTTGCATCCCTTTTCCAACACTCATCATATTTCTGCATTGATGATATTTCTTATGACATTGAAATTATGAACAACTAATGACAATGTCAATAATCATGACGGTGAGGATAATGAAGATGATGACGATGACATGGATTGTGATTATGATGATCATGAAAATGATGGTGGTTACATTGACAATGATGATGATGATGATAATAATTATTATGATGATGATGATGCTAACGACCTTTTCCATTCTTCCCAATTTTTAAATGTTTTCATTGTCATAATCATAATCATTATCTTTGGCATTATCATCCAAGCCATTTGATAATCGTTATCATCATTTTCATCTGTTTCATCATCAAAAACAATAATTGAATGAATGATGATGATGATGCCAATGATTATTATGATGGTCCATGACGACGATGACAACAATGATGGTATAAATTACATTAATGATGATTAAGGAGATTATACAACTGATAATGATGATGATAATGGTGGTGATAATCATCGTCATCGATCATATATCAAAAATAGAGTTGTTATTTCTCTTGTATATATCATATGTGTCCTAAAAAACCCTTTTCTAGCACTCATCACATTTTTTGGGTTGATGATATTTCTTATGGCACGTATAATTATGAAAAATTGACGACAATGTCCATAATCATGATGAAGAGGATGATGACAACATGAATGATGATTATGATGACAAATGAAATGATGAAAATAATGATGACAATGATGGTGGTTATGGTGATGATAATGAATATCGTGACACTAATTATGATGATGCCAATGAACCTACAATCTTAGGGATTCATGAACTTGTTTCAATACCATCTTCTACATACATTTTACTATCATACATTTTACATTTTCCATATGTCTTGGGATATCTTACGATAATGGTGACTTCAAAAATAGAAATATATCTTGTTTTAATGGTGGTTCTAATGTTATCATTGGCCAATAATATTTTTTAGGGCCTCAAAATGGCCCCAAAAGTTTGGGTTCCAAAAAACCATTGAAAATTTTCCAATAAAGAGAATCATTGAGTTAGTGGAAGAGGTGGGTGGACATTAATAGGATTCTAAATAATTCCTCCCCTCTTGGAAGTAATTCTCATTGCATCAAGTTCCCTCATTAGATGGGAATTTATTTGCTGAATTTAGCTCTAGGTGAGCCACTTGTCTTACTAAAGAAGTTTCCCTACTTTAACAACCTGGTAGACTTATATCTTATACTGGCACATATCCTTTGTCTTGGTGTCCATGATCCACTGTAACCTATTAAATGTAATTAGGATTGAGTTATATGGGAGACAAATACTCATTCATATATGATGTGTCCAGTAGAGCTGGAAAATATGGTCAAAGAAGCTCCATATTAAATATTGGGTGCAAACCAAGGAATGGGGGGATACTCAATTAAAAATAATTTGCACCCAAAGCCTTTGGAATTGTGTAAGGCCCATATCAAAGTGGTTTTAGATTCTTATGGAAACCTGTGAGGCACTCTTTCTATAAATTTAACTACAACTTATCACCAACCTAAAACTTATGTAAAACTTGATGTTGGTCATATCACTACATGTACTTGGAATTTGATTTCTATAGGATAACATGAACTTGTTGTTGAAGGTGTAATATATTTTCAACAAATTTTTCTACTCTATTTTCCCTAGATCGAGCATGGGAGGACTCTGTTAGTGAAGATATAATGGGGAAAACTACATCAACGAGGGACAATGGCTAGAGCCCTAATCACACCTAAAAAGGATTTACAAAAAATAAATTTTTGGAGGGAATTATTGTAGCTATGATAAACATATGGAAGGATTTCATCCCATGTACAAAAATCCCCAGATTTCTACAAGTGAAATATGTGTACAATCATCAAGTTGACCATTTATTTCTATCCATCTATTTGGGGGTGAAAGAAAATTGATTTAGTCAATTTGGTATATGTAAGAGACCATAGGTTGGACTAGAAGGTACTAAGGAAATTTCTACCCATATCTTAAATAATGGTATAAGATAGTCTGAAATGAACCAAAACACACTGAAATAAGAGTTTAATAGTAGCTTTGGATATGATACTCTTCTTCGATGGTTCCAAAATGGCCATCTTAGATAACTAATCAACAAACAAAAAGCACGAAATTGTTACCATGCTTGGTGAAAGGAAAATATAACATATAAATAATGGATACTAACTCTTAGAACTTGTATAGGGTAGGTATATGATTTTATATCCCTTACCTCATATGCTTCTAATTTTAACTCCTAAAAATTTGCGCCAAAATCTTGTTGACAATTTCTCTTTTCCCATTTGCATGTGGATGGAATGTGGTATACCTCTTCAAATTTGTGTCCATATTCTCCCATAATGTAGTACAAAATTCACCGATAAATATTGTGTCCTTGTCTGAAACAATGCTAATTGGAATCCAAAAGTGTACCCAGGCCTATCTAAATAAAAATTTCACCATTTATTTCCTCCCAATGGTATTTTTATAGAGCATTAGAACACACATCTTGCTAAACTTGTCAACTACCATGAATAGGTAGTCATTTTCAGTCATGGTTTTTGGAAAACATTCCACAAATTCCATGGAAATGATTTCCAAAGGACAAGTGGGTACAAGCAAGGGATGATATAGACCTTGTTTCCTTTTACTAGGCTTGTTGGTACAACAAAGCATGCACCCTCTTATGAACATATCTACCTCTTCTTGCATCATAGGCTACTAAACATGCCTCTACAATTTGGCCATTGTCTTACCTAAACCAAAGTGACCTGCAACCTTGGAGGTTTAAACCTCTCTAATTAGCCTACAATATTTCACCTTTATGAACACATAGCTTGTCCAACTTGTATAGTAACCCATTCTAGAAATGGTAGTAAACTGTGTTGTCACCATTTTGCACATGACTCTAGCACTATAATAGTTGAAACACCTCATTAAAGTTATCATCCTCTGAATATAGTTCTCTATATGCATCATGGGTAAATGGATACATGTGCATAAGAGTTCCTAAAGTTGTAATCCTGTATCTACAACTGTCTAATATCTCCATAATCCCCGTGGAAAACATTGTTGTAGGGTGAAATCTTGGTTATAAATTTCGAGAAACACCATAATGCTTCTTAATATAATACCCTCTTTACTCTTCACACTAGGTTACACTTCGTTTTAGGATCATCACTTATACCATGCAATGTTCCATCCATGGGATTAATTATCTTATTTATATTCTTCTATATGAAATCCAAATTCCCATAAGTGTATATAAAACCATAGCCTTGTCTCTAATTTAGGAGAAAGCACACAAACTGTCATATCCATCATCAGAGCTAATAGAGGTTGATCACAGTAATAGAATTTAAAAAAATTCATCGATCTCCTTTGTCCACAAATTGTGGGATAATTTTGAGGGAAAAAATTCTTATGCTACCCTCATGCAAACTAGGGGGTAACATATTGCTCCTATTGGGCACACATTTCCTTCTCAGGATCACTTGAGAACCCCAAACGCTAAAGATAAAGCTACAAAAGTGAAGTCCATAATCCAAAGTAACCAATTCATCATCTTCAGATTGCAATATCCATTTCCAATGTGTTGGATCATTGTTGAAAATAGGGACACATTAAAATCCAAATGAAAATATGTTGGGATCCCCATCACCTCTGGAATGAATGGTCCATTTTCAATAACTCTTGTATTCCCAACAATTTCATCATACGTAACAACATCTTGAGAATTCAAATTTCTTCCATAGAGAAGAGAGATGGAAACCAAGATTTCAGGGTCTCTTTGAGAAATTTTAGAGGCAATTTCAGTGGAATATTTGATTAAACACAGTCTTCTCTTCACTAAAATTTCTAGTAATCTTTGTTGTCAAGCCATCTATGATATATGGTAAGTGAACGGAAACAAATTCATCCCATTCATCCTCTCCTTTTACCTTACTATTTGATGTGATAAAACCATGCTCGCAATTTCCAGAACAATAAAAATCCTATCATTACATATTGTACGGTGTTTTTTACTTCTGCAATTTCCCTGATGCATATCATTTGAGGTCTCCAAAGTTGGATTTTCTTCATATTTGTCATAGTTGTCATCAAATGGAGAGGTAATAAGTTCATCATTACAAAATATAAAGGTAGAATTAAGCCATCATCAAAAGGTTGATATGGCATGCTCCTTTAGAAATTGCTTGATTATGCTCTTCATAAACAACCATGTCTTTCTCTGCATTGGGGTTGGATTGATCACACATCACATTAGCTGTGTTGACATTAAGTTCTAGGAAAAGTAAATGGCTTAGAGTCAAATCTGAGAAATGTTATTTATTTTCATTTGAATGCTCATATTCATCATAGATAGGACTGGATTCGAAACACACAACATATGATATTCCTTTGCTTTGTGAAAATTATGAATCTAGATCAATTCTATATCAAGGATATTGTGTTATTCTTCTTTTGGATCTATAGTAGACTAGTAGCCTCTTAAATGACGCCAATAGTGCCAAATTCCTCAAATTTTGAGCTCAACACTTTATTCATATAAATAGAAACATCATTAGAATATAAATATTCACCCTCTAAATTGTATTCCTTATCTGGATGATAATCATGTTGAAGGAGATGAGGAAGATCTTCTTACAATACCTTTTCATCTTCATCCATTTTTTCGCTTATAACCACAGGGTCTTATTCCTTCACCAAATCTCCATCATTATCTTCATGGATGCCATCATTTCCTACAAAAATACAAAGGTGTCCTCCCTAGTGCAATACTTCCAACAAGTGCTGGTCATGATCATCAAATTTCTGAAACCTTCAATGACTATGTTTGAGGAAGCTTTCAACTAGATTTTTGAGCGAATGTATGCTCTTTGGGTTGCAAGAATGTTTGAGCCATCCATCACACTATTATCCCAAATAAAGTATAAATAATATGATCATCACGTATTCATTTATTTCTTCCAATTCTTAGATATACCTCATAAATGCCAAGACATGTGGAACATCATTAAAAGAGTTCCCTCCAAACTCCTGAATATCCTTTCCATAGTTAGGTGGTGCCTATTTAGGTGTCCTTTGATATTTATAATATCGAAAGTTGGAGATCCTTGATCATTTATGATTTCACTTCTTTTCCATTATATCATGTGTCATTGAGGAGTGAAAGGAGTGTAGAGAAGTGGTATTATCGAATTTACAGAGTTGATCTTTGGTTTATCAAATTTTTGGATGATTTTTTTTTATGCTAGTAATGCTTGGATATCCCTGTGGTTATCAATTTAAATGTTTTATGTTGAGCATGTGACATTATGGTGCTCCTCATATTATTTACTTCTCATTATTATTTTCATATTCATCTGCAAGAATAGAACTTAATAATTTTGCCTAGTAGATTTCCATCTCTTTTCTCCATTAGTCCAATTCATCAAGGCACCAGTCCACATAGGTGATAGGAGAGTGTTTACCACTTTATAAAATCTTTTATCATTTCCTTGTTTAGCACAATGAATTCATAACTGCAGCAGACAAATTTAAAGTTGTAAAATATTTAAATGAGAACTCAGTTCATCGAATTTACCCTAGTGTTTTTCTGCAACCTAGCTTGATGATTTTAATTTCCTAATTAGAAACATCAATGACTTATTTCATTAATATAAGGTCTAATTTATGAAAAAAAATGCGCATCTAAGATTAGACCCCCTAGCAACCCCCCCCCTGCCCTACTCTAGAAAATGACCAGCCCTTAGTGAGATGAAACAACCAAGGTGATAACATGAGTAGATTTCTTGATATTACATTAAGTTTTTTTGTTGATTTTGTTACAAAACACTTGGTTAGTTTCAATTTCTAATAGAGGTATATCTCATATCAGCAATAAAAAAAATTACTTGGAGATTTTTCATTGTTTTTCTACTCAATTTTGTTAGTTGTTCTAAAACTTTTATCCCAGAAACAAAGGGAGTTTGTTACACAACATTTTGTCACTGTCCCTGAAATCCCCCACAACTACTTGTTTAAATCCCCAACGCCCATATTAAATAATTAAAAAAGTCTCATATTATATTCAACTATTTGATGAAGGTTAAAAATTAATTGTTAGGGAGCATGAAGTGGGAGATTGGGTCATGAACATTGGTGGAAATTAGCTTGGATCCTATTAGAGGATTCTTGGAAAATAATTATTTTTCATTCCTCTCACAAGGATAATCCATGATAAAGTTTTTATTTTTTAGATACAATTTAGATCATTTTTTATTCGATATTCCATTATCTAACTTGGATATGCTCAAGGTACTTGGGACTATTTGGTGAATTAACTAATATTTGGGATAGTTAAATTGTGATCAATTTATATTTGGTACATATCACTTTGATGGAAAAGGATGACTACTTCATATGGGATGGGTATGCATTTCAGGGGAAGATCATTGTTAAGGATACCTATAGGTATATTACATAATTAGAGTTAGAAGGTTTGGGAAAGGTGGTAGTTCTAGAAGGTCTAGAAATACAATTTCTCCCTAAAACTAAAATGTTTTGGGTGGGTGGTTTGGAAGAATAAGATATTAACTTTGGAAAATTTATACAAGAGAGATTTTATAGGTCCTAGTAGATGTGTCATGTGAAAATATGATAATGAGGATGTTTCTCACCTTTTCCTCAAGTTTTCTCTCACAATTTCTATTTGTACCCATGTTTTAAAAATTTTAAACATCAATGTTGGGTGTGCTTCAATAATAGTGGAAGCATGTCTAATGGAATACAAAACAATACAAGTAATACAAAACAATTCATTTTTTAAATTTTTTGGGAAATTTCGAGTAGAAGCACACATATCTTCAAAAACATCTCACATGACATTAGTAGAATACACATAGAAATATGTGCATATTTTAATGAGATTGGGCTTGTAGCATGTAAGAGAAAACATAGATGATTTTAGAAATTAGAGATTTGGAAAAGATATTGCATGGGATTTTTTGATGGTGGTACTAATTATAACATATTCTACGGTGGGGCTCATTGTCTTACAACCATGCCAATTTTATCATTTATTTTATTATAGTGGTGTAATTAAAAAAACTCGGGCATAAATTATTGCAATTTTTGGAGCTTTATACTATGTGAAATGGTTATCCATAGAGACAGTACATGCCTACAAGGATTCAAAAGTGACTAACTATTAGGAAAATGAAATTTCTACCTTCAATCCCCTTATGCTCATAAATTGGATGAGTAGAATCACAGAGCTTATTGGACATTTTAGATGGGTGACATTTACACAGATATACAAGGATATATAGGGAACTGGATAGAATAGCATTGTTGATACAATCTCAAAGAAGGGACACAAATATCCATTCGGGAGGTCAACTTCACCACATTTAGTAATGAAAAATTTCAAAGGATTGGAAAGATCCAATTTACTTGATAATTACCCTTAGTTGATGTTAATCTACAAGATTTTATGATAATACCATCATAGATCCATCTTAAGTATGGATCTAATATGAGTCCAGAGGGATCAAATTTCTTCATGTGAAAACTTCTTTAGAGAAATACAATGTGTTATTTTTCATTGTTTAAATTGTATTATAGGACCAAATAAATGTTTTAGCCATAAAAACTTATTTTTTTCATGATATATACACAATTTTTTTAAAATGATAAATAATGTATAACCAATTGACATTGCCATATTTTACATAATATTTACATCAAAACATTTTACGATGCAAATTAAAAAAGTTCATTTTTTTTTTTACTTTTAATTACTTTACAACATATTGATTTTTTCCATGGGCTATAGAATGAGCCTCCTGGGTCAATAAAACTATACACTTTTGACATATCTTTAGTTTCTCTCATAAAATTACATGGACTAATTTTATTTATTTTTAAGTGTAACTATTATATTTATTTATAATTAAACACTGGTTGGGTCGGGGGCCGAATCAACCATCATTACAGAGCTTCAACCCAGCTTTCCATGTCATGAGAGACTTCTATACAAATTCAAGGAATTAAGATTTGAGAAGGGGTTGATGTCTGCTTCCTTGTTCGAACTTCTGAGGATGTGAAAAAGTGGTATGAGAAGAAGTCTAATTTAACCTTTGAAGGATCTTATTTAGGATTGGGTTGTTGAACTATTCCTGTCAATTTAACATCTTTATCAAATTTCTCAGAAAGCTTGGAAATATCTAATACCTTTCTAGTGAGCTATTTCCCATGCTTTTACCACACCAAGAATTTCTGTCAGCATGCTTTTATCAAACCAGAATTTTTTTTCTAATTATTTGTTCTTTGCCCAAGACCCCAGCTGAAGTTATCTCTTCTTTTAACACTTTGCACATAAATTTAAAAACATACATAAATGTTTTATACTCTATATAGATCCATCTTTAGCTTGAGCTATGCTAGGGTTATTGGAGTTCTACTGAAAGCGCGTAGGTTGAGGAGGTAAGGTTTTAGATTAGAGAATATTGAAAATTTAGGCGTTATTTTGATAAAATTTGGGTCCAGTTTTTGGAAATTTAGATTATCCATGTAAATTTTCAAGATTTTAAATATAAGTAGTTTCTATTTGAATTATTAAAAAATGATTCAAACGCTTTCACATCAATTCTTTCATGAAAACCTACTCAAAAGGGTTGAACCATGGTCACGTTATTGTAATTGTAATGAAAGGGCGTGCCATTTTCGGTGTAGGTTTCAGAGATAGACGTGGCGTTTGAAACAGATTGTAAACATATTCATCCTTCTTAAAGAAGGGCAGAACATGGTATAAAAAGTGGAGAATATACTATAGTACTGGAAAATAATACTAATAAGCAACTACGTTAATGGATCGTCTTAAAATTTGTCATCGAGATGATCTGGTGACACTAAGAACCAAGAAGCGTGGATGCGACTGTGAATGGAAACAATACCGACTTCATATATACAGACGTGTTCTTGCATTCCGATACGGGCCGAGGCGGATATGGGGTTTTCTCAGCTGGATTTCACATAAATATATCAAAACCCCACCTATTGGGATGCCATCCATGGTTCCTCGTCCGTATTCGGATGCAGGGTCATGGGCATCCATTAAACTTTGTGAACCCATGTGTATGCGATAAAGACAAGTACCGGATGATAAGACAGGGTTTCAACGACATGGGGTGCATGGCATGGGTTGGGTTGCCATGGTCATTGGTACTTAAGGGGCATTAATGGGTCAATAGTAGACGTTGGAGATGAGACGGCACTGCCCATGGGCAGCAAGGATTGTACGCTGTCTCCGCGCTGCCACGTTGGAGATGAGACGGACCAATGTACAAGACCATGTGGCGATTTCTCCCTATGAAGAGCATTGTGCCACCTTCTCTTGCGGGTCTTAACTAGTAAACACTCTATTTCGTCGCACTCTATGTACTTTGACACAGAAAAATGGCAGTCCTCGCTTCCTCTGAAATGATACGAAAAGATTGTAAGCATAAGCTCCGGGCGGCTGCTCTACCACAATGGCCGACCGCGTTGATCGCGCGTGCATTGGACACCGTTAAGGGGGCTTCCTACCGCACGGAAAAGAAGCCGTTAATTTTATGCCATGTATTAATATTTTTATTGAATTAAATTTGATTTTGATAGATTCAAAAATTTGATTTTGATAGATTGAATTTAGATTGTAATTGAGAGAATATTTTGGAATTTAATAAATATGAGCTAACTCAAATAATTAACTTCTCTCTGATCTATGTTAGATGCACCATCGGAATAACTAGCGAGGAGATTAACATGCTTATTGGCTTTTAAACATATCTGGGGCTTCGTAATCTTCGAGGACTCCTGCACATATTCACTAAAACGAGCACAAGCACGAGAACAAATGCAGCCAATGTCCAAATGATAACCATATAAACAATAGCATTTCTAGCGCACCAAATTTCCTAAATGATAATAACAGAAGGGTTCTGTGATGAACGCACCATCTGAACAACCATTTAGAACACTCTTCCAGTGATGGAAAGGACCATATAGAATGTGAAAAACTTGAATAGCTTGTAGATTGGTAGAAGATTTTTTTATAAAATTTTTTATGGAAATCTTCATTCTATCAATAATAATTTAATTAGAAAAATATAAATAGATTTTAAAATAAAAGGTAAAAATATATAAAAAATTTATAGTAATTAAATTTATAATTTTGGATTAAAACTAAAAATATAAAAATTGTTAATTTTTACATATATTAATAATAATAACAAAAAAAAAATTGATTTTGAGAAAACAAATAAATAACTATATATATTTATATTTATTTGAAAAAAATATTGAAAAAAATAAATAATTATATATATATATATGAAATCATAAAAAAGCAAATTAACCATCTAGATTTTATAACTGTGACAAAAAAAAATTAAATAATTAAATATATATATATATATATATATATATATATATATATATATATATATAAAAGAAACAAACTAGTGTAAATACATCTTAAATTTAGATCTATTAAGCATAAATAGGGATCGAATTTCTTAAACTATAATTTGTTTATCATTTGATATTAAGGAATTAATATATGACAACAAAATTAAATGCTAAAAAAATTCACACTTTAAGAAATTTGATATTTTTTACTAGTTGATACATCCAGGTTTAAGATATACAATGTACATCTGTCTTAATTGGATCTGCCAAGTTCTTAGAGAGATCAAATCTATAGTACAAAAATTGAGAAATTTGTGCCTTGGATTAAGATAAATCTATGTTCATTCTTAATAATAATATTTATATTTATCTAATTCTCACATCTTTATATCTGTAAAAATATTCTTATTTTTAATTTTATTAAAATTATAATAATACACACTCAAATATATTATTTTTTGACATTTTAATTTGATATATTTTATAAAAAATCTATATGTTTATTAATTATGAATATAAATGATTATAATTTAAATATGATACGTGTATTATGCATTTTTTTAATATTGTGTATATATTTTTATTAATAAAGATAAAATTACATTATAATAAATTAAATTAAATTGATTTATTATTTTTTAATTTTTATTGCATTTTTAATTGAGTTATTTTTATTTTTTCTTTTTCTCTCTTTTAAATTAATCAATCTACTACAGAAATTTCCACATCTCCCCATATTAAAGTTGAGAGGATTCTAATAGCACTCATTTGGGGCTACATTGTTAAAATGTAGACTACTCTATAACAAGTTTCTCTTCTTTATATTTACATTTTCATAATTGAAGGAAAAATAGTAAAACATAAAGTTTCTCATTTTCTAGCTAAGATTTCTAACTTATTATATATGGTTGGTCACATCTTATATTTATGTTTTCATTTTTTTATTTTTTTTTATTTTCAAATCTATATTATTTCATTATTTGAACATTAAATTATAAATAAGAAATCTAAAATTTGAAAAAATAAATTAAATAATAAAGTATTTTTAAATATTATAATATGGATGACAAATTACATATCAAATTTTAAAATAAATAAATTAATCATAATAAAATTATAAATTATTGTGATAAAAAATAATAAAAAACAATTTTAAATTTAAAATGATAAATTACTTCACCGAAATCATAATGAATTAATTATAAAAAAAACTAAAAATGGTTAATTACTCTTACAAAATCATAATAAATTAATAGAAAAACAAAAATCAGCCAAACTATATTAAATTAATTATAAAAAAATTCTAAAAATGATAAATTACTCAACCAAACCATAATGAATTAATAGAAAAGAAAAAATCAATAAAAACATAGTTCCAAAATTAATAAAACTAAAATAATTGAAAAAATGAGAAAATATAATGTGTTTGAGAAAAAAATATATTTTAACCCTATGTGAACATTGAAAATAATACATCTTTTTATTTTATTGATAGTTAAGCCTATGATCTTAAGCCTTTTCTTTTAGAATTGTCAATGTTAAAAAAAGCCACAAAAACAAGAGTGCACTTGAGAACCTCTATAAGATCATAAGTCAGCCATGCTTGCATTCACTTGAATTACATATAATAAATAAATTTTGCATGAATTTTAAAATTGGAGTAAGATCGCAAGCAAAATATTTTTTTTGATTTTTGATTTGGATTTTTGTTAGTGTGTTTAATTGGTTCATCTTTACCATCTCCACCATAAAATTTTAGAAGAAAATATCTCGTTGAAGGGAAAAGTATTTAATGTTTTCTCTAGTGCAAGAGTTGGTATAGAGATCCTTATTCAAGGTGAAGAGGATGTGGAAGTTCCTAAGGCATACACAAAATACTCGTTGTTGAATATATTGGCTATGCAAATGTCCATGATTATGGCATCGGAGGACGTCACGAAAGGATATGTAGTTTAGAGACTTTGGGAGAATATTTTGTTCTAAGTAAGTTTTCTATTGTCTTGAGTATATAGAGCCAATGGAGGAGGTGAAGTTCACGATGCGACGATGAAGAGAGGCTGAAACAGATTCTTCTCCTTGAAGAAATAACGTGGAACTTAAAAGCAGGAATAGATGGTTAAGGGAAGGAGACTTAAATACGAAATATTTCCACAAATGTGCAAATGATCGTAGATGTAGAAATGTGATCTGGAGTATTAAGAAAAGGGATGGAAGCTGTGCTATTACTACTCAGGACATTCAAGAGGAGGCCTTTCGACATTTCTCATCCTTTTATCAAAAAAACCCCAACATAGATGAGAACTGTCAAAGATGGTTCCTGGATCAGATTGACAGGATGTTCAATGAAGATGACATCAAACATTTGGATGAGCACATCATGGTTGCGGAGGTAGAAGGGGTTCTCAAGTATTTTCCCCATGAAAAATGTCCGAGACCGGATGGCTCGACATCATAATTCTTCATTTGCTTCTTTGACATTATGGGCGAGGAGATTGCTGAAATTAGTGAATCTTTCAGGTTAGATGGAAACGTTCCTTCTAATCTCAACTCCACTTTTATCGCTCTCATTCCGAAGGTGGATGGCCCTAACACTTTCGGAGAGTTCAGACCGATTTCCCTTTGCAATCTACTATACAAGATCACATCCAAGATTATTGCAAACAGGTTAAAGCAAACCCTCTCTCTGCATATTTATCCTGAACAATATGGGTTTCTCAGTGGCAGATCCATCCATGATGCAATTGCCATCGCGCAAGAAATTCTACACACCATGCACACAGAGAAGAGAGAGGCTTTGGTTATGAAGGTTGATTTGTTTAAAGCATATGATACACTGGACTAGTCATATATCCGCTTCGTGCTGTTAAAAATTGGACTACCCATTAGAATCATTCGTTGGATAATGTCATGTATAACATCTGTTAGGTATGCTGTGTTGATTAATGGCCTCCCGACTAACTTTTTTGAAGCTGGCAGAGGACTGCGCCAAGGATGTGCATTATTTCCTTTGATTTTCATATTATTTATGAATGGTTTCAGTAACATGATGCACTATGTGGAGAAAAAAGGGTATATATCTGGTTTCTCCTTCTCGGATTCAATTTCTAGTTCTCACTCACTTTTTGTTGATGACATGCTGCTCTTTGGTAGACTGAATAGGAACCACTGGTTCTACATTCATTTCATCTTAACAATATTTGGCGAGGCCACTGGTTTGTGTATCAATAAGACTAAATCCTTTCTTTTATATGAAAACAGTGATTTAAATGAAATTTCCTTCATTGCAGAATTCATAGGGATCAATTTTAAGCTGGCTAAGGAAGGCTTCCTATATCTGGGTTTTAAAATCAAGCCATGCGGATACGAATATAGGGATTGGCTCTGGATGGTGGATCGTTTCAGGGTGAAAATCATAAAATGGACCCACAAATGGCTGACTTTGGGGGGCAAGCTCATCATGATACATGCAGTGCTTTCACAATTAATGGTGTATTGGGGGCACCTGTTCTTCATTCCTGAATCGATTGTGGATAATATTAATAGGATTATTGCACAGTTCATTTGGACAGGTACTGGCCTAGTGCGAAAATATCATTTGGTAAAGCTGGAAAGTTTATGCTGCCCCAAATCACGAGATGGATGGGGCATATTGAATACGAGAATGTTCAACAGAGAATTACTCATAAAATCCTTTTGGCGAAGCCATCAATGGTTCCGGTATTTGGAACAACATTGTAAAATGTAAATATCTAGATGGATATTCGTTGCACCAGCTCATACGTCATGAATTCACAATGCCTTCTTCCTATTCTGCAGTATGGGGTAGTTTTAAGAAAATTTTATGTCACGTGGTGGACAGAATCGTTTGGTTATTTAGAGATGGTGGCCGTATTCCGATAGGGGTGTCCTGCATACAGGGATTTAACCAATCTGTGGTCCCGTCGCCTCGACTTGTACATAAACTGGCTCACAGAGGCATTGTCTTCTTATCACAAACTATACACTCATGGTCTTTTAACGCCCCTGTGTTCAAAAATGCTGCCCAATTGGGTTTGGTGGATGAGGACGCATCGGATGGGAAGCTGTTATACAATGAGCTGAGGGCTGTCGGCTTTTATCATTCGACGAGAGGGGACTCGATTACATGGAATGGACCCACCAAAGAGAAGGTACCTATTGTCAAGGATATTTATAGTTATATAAATTCTCAGTCACAGGCTGTACATTTCACAGGTGTTTTTGGACACTTTTGGTCCTGGAATATTCCCACGAAAATCACTCTATTTGGATGGCTTACCTGGAAAAATAAAATCCTTACATGGGATAATATTGTTAAAAGAGGCGTTCAGGGATAGGCTAGATGTTCGATATGTGGTAATATGGAGGAAACTATTGAACACATTTTTTTTCAATGCCCTATTGTAAAGTAGTTATGGAATATTTTCAGCTCTTTTCTACTTCAATCAAATTGGGTACCACATGACTTTATATCTGCAGCTATAGAATGGGATAAGCTAAGGAACAGTTTCAGATCTCTGCCCTTCTTCCTGATTTGGGAAGTTTGGCTGGCTAGGAATAGACTGATATTTGATGGCAAGGCTTTCTCCCTTCCTATTATACACTCAGCCATTTTGAGATGGATTCAACAACAGCCCCAGCCTTTGGTCACATGCATAGATAGGTCTCACAGAACACGACCACATGAGATTTCTATCCCAGCTATTTATTTTGATGGGGCATGCAGAGAGGGAATCACAGGGTGCGGCGCATGGATCAAATTATCTGACAGGGAGAGGATACACATGCTCTGGAATGGGGGTCCGGGGACCAATAACAAAGCATAAATTATGGCATTATGGGGCGGCCTTTTAGCGGCATACAATTTACAGATGACTGGAATACACATATATGGTGACTCCAAACTCATCATTGAAAGTATTTATGGACGTCATCATTTGAATATTCCGGAGTTACAGGGATGGTTCACTCGGACACAACGATTATGGTGCAGGATGGGAAAGCCCCCAATAACCCACATTTACAGAGACAACAACACTAGGGCGTATGGTCTTTCCAAAATAGGCCTCAGAGAAGCTTTTGGTTTGATGCAGGTGGAACATTACAGGGATCGAACTCTTGTTTGGAATACCACTATTCCTATTCCATAATAACTGATTTGACCATCTAAAGCGTCATGTATTTTTTTTTGAGTTAATCTATGATCCTTTTTTCCTATCATTTACACTGCCCCTCAATACATTGAATTATTCAATATAGTGGGTCAATGCGGTATCGTGCTTCTTCTTTTTGGACTGTATACCTACTCTACACTTCTCGTACAAGCGAGCATGTATCATGTTATTGCAAGCGAGCCGAAACTTTTAGCAAGCGAGCCTGTCGGATACTTTTGCAAGCAAGCTGGAACACAAACATCAAGCGAGCTTGTTGGATGTTTTTTACAAGCGAGCGAGAAAATTTTATTCCCAATTGAATCTGTTATATGATTCTAACATGCAAGCCGGGATGGCTATACCAAGAGTGCCAGTATCATTTTTGGATTCCTACTTTTCAACGAACCTATTAGATCTTGTTGCTCTTGATCTACCTTCAGGCACTCAGATTCTTCTTCCATGGGTGCCATATACCTTCATTGTACAACTTTATCTTACCTTTTCAAGCGAGCCAGTTTCCAGGAAACAGATAGACAAGCGAGGCAGCCTATATCCTTCCTACATTCTGTCCACAATTTTAAATGCTACGCTACAGGGCACTAGTGGGCAACGGTCTTGATGTTTTATGATATAGGATCTCTCTCTTTTCTATCCCTTGATATGTGATCTGGATCTTCTTAATTGTTGCTCAATGAAGGCAGATTTGCTTTAATGCATCTGAAAATCCTGATTGGAGTGGTTGTAAAATCCTCCGTAATATGTGATCCCATCTGGAGATTGTTTCGGGCTTCTTTCTTCCTTAGAAATTGCTCATAAATATTTTCATGATCTAGATTGCGGTTATTTCCAGCTATTTGTAGTTGTGAATGTAATGCTTGATATATGAACTGTTTTAATACAACGTTTTTTTCTTTGATGACCATGAAAAAATTAAAAGATAACGTCAAAATATTTAAAAAATAAATAAAATAAAATCTTTATATCATAATTCATAATTAATATTTTTTTTTGTAACTTTTGAAAAACATTTTTTAATTGCAATATAATTTATATTACAATAAAAATTTTCAATTAAATAAGCAATTAGACACTTAATGTATTAAAAAGTTAGTTAAGAGTTAAGATGTGGATATTTAATGTATTAAAAAGTTAGTTATTAGTTAAAGTGTGGAAGTTGGATAGTAAAAAAAAATCCAAGAAATGTTGGAAGATAAATATAATCACAAAAATATATTATAAATGTACATCAATATTGAATATGAAATTCACTGGTTTATGTTTTATCCTTCATATCTTATGTATTCTCCATATATGTCTAACATGGTATTAAAACTTGGCGAATTATAGCCCTGATTTAGCCTGATCCACTTGTTTTCTTGTGTCCTTGTGAGCATTTTTCCATCCTGATATTTTTATTGATTGCGCACTGTTTCTCCTGGATATTTTTAATGTGGAATCATAACACCTTCTGTTGCATATATGTTCGTCCTTACACTTACCTATTTCATTGCTGCGCAGATAAACGCTTCTTCCCTCAACGCTATCTGTTCTATTCTCTACCTACCTTCTTTGAATACGCATTGTGTGTACGCTGTCTCCCAAGAGAGACATTTGCAGACTCATGGAAACGAAACCCATAGATTGAGGGGAAGAGATACAGGAAGAGAATTTATTGTTGTTGTTATATTTATATTGTTATTATTCTGCTAAAAATCTGAGATATTGCAGGTAAGTTCTCTTTCGGGGTCGCTGAAAAATGTACCGTTGAGGACTTGTTGATGCCCGAAATTCAATCCTCCCACAGAATTATAGAGAGAAACAGATTAGCAGCCGCGTTAATGTTGGGATGAAGCTGAAACACTTCTAATAATGAAATGGGTATCCCTGATCCAGGTGCCACGTAGTTTCTGTTGTTGTCTCTCACCACAGGAGGAAGCACTCTCTGGGTAAATGCACCACTCATAAATTCACTTATGCCACGGCACTCGATCTGCACTTGTGTTGAGGGCGCATTGAAGTTGTGGAGACGGAGACCATTATGCACATGATGGCCATAATAGTTACTTGTTACTGTAAATGTAAACACAACATTCGACCTGCACGCAAATCTTGGTGAAGGAACTCTGGTCTTTCTACAAAGCAATTTTTCTACACAGGTTACAGTCTGTCTCATGTTGGTTTGGCATCCGTCAAAGATTGTCTTTCTAAGAAGCTTTTCACAGAGATTGCTGTCCTTCATAGCAATTTTTTCACAAAGGTTGCTGTCTGGGAATTAAGTCATCTCTTCCATGCCTGTTATGATATCCTGGGGTTAATTATCTGCTATCATACTTGTTTCTCACAGGGAAACGACGTTAATGATTCATCTTTCCACATTTCCTTTCTCTGTTTCTTCATATTGAAATATGGTTTTAATTTCATATCTCCTTTACGCTGTCCATACCCTTTAGTTACTCCTGTGTTGGGCACAGCCGGAATTGGTTTTTAGTGTCTCTTTTGGGCGGACGACCCAGCAATATCTCCCCTCCTCCTATGACATTACCGGACGAAGTGGAGATTTGCCTCATCACTTTATTAGCTATCCTTGCTATCATGATTTTAACAGGCCTTTTCCATGTAAATAGGACGCATGGTAGAAAAAATTGAAAACACTGGCATTCCCTCGGATTGCTCAGTGACATCTTCTTCTGACTCGACTACAGATGGACTAGTCTCTGGCGTAAATGGATTGATTCTTTGAATATTTCTAAGCCATGCAAAGATTTTAGGTTTAGATTTGGTGGCAGGTGGTGGTTTTGCCCTGGTTGTATCTGTTGTTGTTGCTGTATCGCCCAGGACTGGTGATGCTCCAGACAGTCTCCGGCTGCCGACTTTACGTCCCATTGGCCACCGATCTTCTGAACTCCAGGCTATGATTTTGCTGTACCTGCTTCATTAATGCGATTTGTCTCCAAAGGTGCTTCTGACAACATAATCTGTCCTCTGTGGATTTCTTCTTTAATTCCCCGGGATGGGTTGTAATTCCCTAAGCGGTAACAGGGATTTATTTAATCTTTTTCCATGATTTCAAGACAACTTCGGGATTTCCTTTTTGGTTGATACAATCTTTTGATGTCATCCGTCCGTATTGTTTTTGGCGGCCTGCCCGAATTTTAATGCATCTCATTTACTCTGAATCTGGTGTTGGATAATTGTGCAACGGCTAAGACAATAAATTTGTTGGCAATTTGCACCTCCAATATCTTCCTGGGATCCGTTCTTCTTCAAATTGGGCGTGTCTCGCCATAATTGACACCTGCATCTCCCCTGTGGCCTCATGTCCTACTGAGTCATGCGTGGCGATCGCTTGCTGTCATCTGCTGTCCTGATCTCGTGCTGTGGTGGAGTGGTGTCCATTCATTTTTGAATTAAGCAATGTCTTCCTCCTTAGATGCGACAAATGTCCCCCTCGTGGACCTCGCCTCGGACACATCAGCACATGAGGCTTTTGTCCTCACCACCAGCGAAGCGGAAAAACAATATGGCCGAGACTGTGATATTGAATGCCAGATAATTAAACAGAGTTGCTGCAATTCTCTGAAAGGCGAGGGGAACTCCCTGTATAATTCCGATGGTCTGAATCACAAGAAGAAGTCTTCTGGGCGCAGTCGGGGTAAGAACGTCTTTTATAAACAAAACATGGAAATCAAAGAGATAAATTTAGACCATGATGACATTTGCCGCAGAGTAGCTAGCCTTTCAGAAGCGTGTCCTAGTCGGGAGATGGATCTTCCTCGATGGTAGTGACTTGGACATGGACTGCTAGGTTCGACAGGCTTGGATCCCGCTGATTGGATATGCGCCCAGAGTTAGCAAACTCTTCAATGGATGGTTCTGCATACACTTTATGGCTGATAAAGATATCTTCAAGGTTGTTAATAGGACATGGGTTCGCGGTCGGAGTTATCTGCATCTGGTTCGATGGTACCTTGGCTTCAATCCTGTCATGGAGGCCCCTAAAAGTCGATACATCTGGGTCAAGCTCCTGGGGCTGCCTTTAGGATTCTGGACTCATAGAGCTCTGAGGGCCATAGGGAACTCCATCGGAACCACGAAATACATAGACCCGGCTATCATTGGATCCGACGATAAAAGGATAGCTTGGATCCTTGTCGAGTTGGAATTTGCTGGAGGTCTGCCTGGTGATGTGGACCTATTATGGGGCCTTCGACGCCACCGACAGCATATCGACTACTGGGGAATTCCCTTTCGATGCCTTATCTGTCATCGAACCGGACACCTTCGGAGTCATTGTCCACTTCGACATCATATTCAGCGGAAGTGGTCGCACCAATCTAAGGGTCGTGGACAAATTCAAGACAATCCGGGCCCCCAAGATGATCCCCATCCAGGTAATTCTTATTCTCTCTCCTCTGATGAAGATGATGTGTATGTTTCTGCCAGTGCACACAGCGATAAATCTAATAAACATCTGGAACGGGCGAGTCGGGATTCTTGTTTTTTTTATAAAAGTTTGTCCTTTTCTGGGGTGGATCCCCAAACAAATCCAACAGTCTTGAACAGTGGCAAGGAAGACATGGCCCCCCCTAAACTGCCTGTTGTCATAACCTCAGCCTCCGGGGATGATGGTCTCCAGAAAGATGATATGGATATTTTTATAAACGCTGTTGTCCCTGCGTCACACCCCGTCCATCCAGACCTTTCCTTACTCTCTTCCCCCAATCATCAAATAGGGGAAACGTCCAGTAGGCCGGACTGTCACTTTATTTCTCAATCGGCGTCTTCGTCGAAGGAGGAACACTTTGTCCTCCCTCAGTCTCCTCGCAATACCACTGGTTATGACATTGACTCTGCCCTACCTCAGTCTCCTCGTAACACCATTGGCAGTGACATTGATTCGCTCCTTGATAATCCAGACCTAGATCTCACTGCCCTTACCGTCTTCGACAAGATCATTGTGTCTCCCAACAAAGGCATCCCTCCTTCGAATGTGTCTAATGTCACGATAAGGAAAAATAGTAAGAAGAACCGCTCTGTGCGTCACCTGTTGTCTGACCCTAGAGCCCTGCAGCTTTCATCCGATGAATATGAAAACCTCACAGACATTCCTATCGCCATGTCCGAAGAGATTTCCGGCAGATCCCGGGCGCTTAGAGCAAGTGTTCCCGACCACTCTCCAGAATGATTCATTTTTTCTCCATGAACATCCGGGGTCTTGGCGATGCCCCTAAACAACATTGCCTCAGGAATCTTATTACCTCTCAAAACCCCTGCCTCATTTTATGTCAAGAGACTCTCAGTTCCAGGGAGAAGGCTATTAATTCTTTTCTTAAAATATGTGAAGGTTGGCAGGCTACCGCCGTCGATACTAATGGTCACTCTGGTGGCCTTATTGCCCTATGGAATCCATTCTGGGCGCAATTTAAGGCCTTCAGATTTTTTGGAGGGATCACTCTTGTGGGAAATATTAGAGGTTTTGAAGGTCACATCAATATTATGAATCTATATGCTCCTTACTGCAACCGGCTGACATTCTGGACTAAAATAAAACAGTCTAGGCTCCTCTCCCTGCAGAACTTGATAATTATGGGAGATCTGAATTTCACAATGGATCTCGATGATATTTGGGGGAGCAGAGTCAGGGCTGACAAACTGGCTACTTTTCTACACGAGATGTTGACGGATTATCATTTGATTGATATTATCCCCTCGCCCAGAATTCCGACTTGGACAAACAAAAGATCTGGAGCGGACTTCATTGGAAAAACGTTGGATCATGCTTTGATAAAGGACAGGCTTATTAATACAATGGGATTGCCGAGAAGCGAGGTTCTGGTGTCAAATGTTTCTGATCACATGCCGATTTTGCGCTCGTGGAGGAAGGTCGACAAGCCGATGGGTTTTCACTTCAAATTCAATCGGGCTTGGTTGGCAGACAGTGAGTTTAATGACCTGATCAGGCAGACATGGCTGCGTGCTGGGGAAAATTA
>JAXQQM020072396.1:0-89622 GCA_034641835.2 Pinus albicaulis | reverse complement strand
AAGTAATTATTCGTTTTCAAGAAGCCCATCTCGCTTTAAGTGACAAGAAGTGTAGATTAATGTGCAAAGCGGGAGTGGTACTTGGCCATTTGATTTCTGATAAAGGTCTCCAGGTTGATCCAGCAAAGATTGAAATCATTCTGCATCTTCCTGAACCCAAAACTCAAAGGGAAGAGGTTTTTTAGGACATGCTGGTTATTATAGAAGATTCATTGAAAATTTTTCTAAGATAGTTGCCCCTCTTTTCTGAATTCTAGCTAAGGATAGTGAATTTTCTTGGTCCACAGCTTGCCAACAGTCTTTTGAAACATTGAAGGAAAAGTTGGTACAGGCACCAGTTTTGCGAGGTCCTAACTGATCCCTACCTTTTCACATTTCCTCTGATGCTTCAAATTTGGCTATTAGCGCAACTTTCGGACAAGAGGAAAATAAGAAATCCTATGTTATTTACTATATTAGTAAGAATTTTTCTTCCACTGAATTGAATTATACAGTTACAGAGAAAGAGTTTTTAGCTGTATTTTTTGCAATTAATAAGTTCAGGCACTATATTACAGGATATGAAGTATTTGTACATACTGATCATTCCGTGATTAAATATTTGATGAACAAACCATTGACAAGCAGTAGAATGACTAGGTGGTTGCTATTGTTGCAGGATTTTAATGTTACTATTGTTGATAGACCAAGGAAATCTAATGTTGTAGCAGGTTTTCTTTCTAGATTAGATAATCCTGGTGAAGTAACTCCTGTTAATGATGATTTTCCAGATGAACATATTTTTTCTATGTCAATAGATTCTCCGTGGTTTTCTGACATTGCTAATTACTTGGTTACTGGGAAAACACCACCCCACTTGTCCACTCGCGTAAAGTGGAATATTATTCAAAAAAGTGCTGCATATTCCTGGATTCAAGGAGATCTCTTTTACACTGGTCCAGATCTGATTATCCGTAGATGTGTGAGAGAGGAGGAAGTGTTTGACATATTGAAATTTTCTCATGATGTTCCTTGTGGAGGCCATTTCGCTGATAAGCGGACTACATATAAAGTATTGTGTGCTGGTTACTTTTGGCCTTCCTTGTTTAAGGATGCCAAACAGTATGTCAGGTGATGTGATAACTGTCAACGAATGGGCCAGCCTAATCAAACCAATGAAATGCCTTTATGTTCCCAAGTAATGATTGAGCCATTTGAAAAATAGGCTATTGATTTATAGGGCCAATAAATCCAACATCATTAAGTAAAAAGCATATTTTGGTTTGTACAGATTTTGTTACGAAATGGGTAGAAGCTAAAGCTGTTTCTTTTGCTACAAAAAAAGTTGTTGTTGATTTTATTTTTACTGAAATATTTACTAGAGTTGGTGTGCCTAGAGAAATTGTTTCTGACAATGGTCCGCAGTTTATTTCTAATCTGGTACAGGGTGTGATGGAACAATATAAGATCGGGCACAGGAAATCCACGTTGTATCACCTGCAAGAAAATGGCCAGGTGGAATCCACAAACAAAGTGATCGAGTCCATTCTTACAAAGACAATGAATATGCATCAGAAATATTGGGCTTAAAGATTACCAGAAGCTTTGTGGGCATACAGAACCACTTGGAGAAATAGCACGGGACATACACCATACGAGCTGGTGTATGGCAAACAGGTTTTGTTACCAATTGAGTTGCAGATCAAAACTTTCAGAACTGAAGTTCAGTTAGGAATAGACCTCTCCGAGGCACAACAACAGCGTCTTATCCAATTAAATGAGTTATATGAATTTCGTAGGGATGTTTTCCAGCAGAACATACTAATTCAACAACAACGCAAAAGGTGGCATGATAAGTCTATTAAAAAAAACAATTCCAACCAGGTGACTGCGTACTCCTTTATGATTCTAGATTTAAAAATTTTAAAGGGAAGTTCCATACACGTTGGATGGGACCTTATGAAGTGATCCGAGTATTTGAGAATGGAGCAGTAGAAGTTAAAACCATTGATGGAAAAAATTTAGTATTCTTGGTAAATGGACACAGATTAAAGAATTATTTTCAGCCACTTTCCAGGAAAGATTTTACACAGTAAGTCCAACAACAATTCGGGATGGTAATGGTGAATGGTACTACCAACCTTTTGAAAACATGAATTCTTCTTCTTCTCAAAGAAAAAATAAATAAATAAAAAGTAAAGGAAAAAAATATATATTTTCCCGTGGTTATGAAAATCAGTTCGCTGACATGATTGCAGAAGGATCAATCTGAAAACCAGCTTGCTGGAAGGAAGATCAAAAATTTCTAATAAAAAGAGAATGTTGCTTGATCTTTAGATATGCTAGCGACCACCAAGTAAAAGCAGGTTCAACAGAACCAACCTTTATACAATTGGGGTAATTAGCATGGATATTTTTATTTCAAGTAACACTTAATTCTCGCTGCAGTTATTTTTCTTGCACCAGTGTAGGCAGACCTTCCAGAAAATTTTCTGCCTTTCTTCATATCCCATTTCGTAATATTCCCTCAATTTCTTCTTCAATCCTAGAATGATTAACCTTCCCACATTCTTCTGAATTTATCCTATCCGCTTCGTAAAAACTCCACTTTCCTTTGAATTTTTTTTCCCTATCCCACTTTTATTTATCCCCTCTTGTGGTACTATTCCTGGAATCCCTGTAATAGAATTCCTTCCCATTCTGAAATTTTCCCTTTTCCCACTTTTTTCTTCCTCATAAATTCATTACAGGATCTCGCACACAAAGAGCAAAAGGATATGCTCTGAAGCATCAAGAAAGGGCGAAGAAAATTTCCAGTACCAGTTGAGGGAGCCATGTTAGAAGTTCCAGCCTACATTTTACTTAAATTCCATTTTTTCTTTTTTCAGAAAATGTTATTGCACCAGTGCAAGCATATTGTCCTATATAATAATGCAAGAAAAATGGTACCAACAGAACAACATAGTTTAAGGGGTGTAAACAGATCGGTGCAAGCATGCACCTTGTCAGAGACATAGTACAGTTTGTTATTTTCATAATCATATTTCGTAGGAAGCGGTCATCATAAAAGTTTACAAGAAACCTTTTTCACTTATTTGATGAGTACTTGTGCTATCATATTAACTAGGAGAAAATTATTTAAAGTAAAAGGTGTTTTTAAGTTAAGAATCATGATCATTTTTTGATAAATACTAAAGTTCTCTTTTTTTTGAATTATGAAGTAGTGCGGAAATGTTTAACCGTTTCTTGAACATAATTACCCCCTTTCCATCATGATCTTAGATGTCCTTCACTCATAATTATTACCTCATATAGCCGTTAAAATTCTGCCGCAAGCCCCAATCCGGTACGATCTCAAGATGTCGTGCATCCATGGCTATTTCAGTGGAGTAAGTGGGTGATAAGATGGAAGGGATGGTGGATGGTTGGATCCATATTTATAAGAACTAGTTTTCGAGGTGATTGCATGTAATTTTTTTTTTATTGTTCATAACCTTTAAGCCGCGATGCCACCTGTTCGAAGTGAACCCTCGTCTCTCAGTGAGGTAGAACATACTGCTGAGTTTCGCAATAGTCTTGCACTATTGCGAGACTCATCCTTTCTTCAATTTTTGCAAAAAATTGACAGGCACAGCAGTGAAGTGGCCCTACAGTTCGCTAAAAGTTTAAAAAATGGCCGAGTGCAAATTGAGCCTCTAAAATTCAAGGTTACAGAAGAGTTTATAGCAGCAACGGCGGGGTTGAAAAATACTGGTGAGCAGTACTTTAAAAATCAGAAGCTAGAAAGGAAGTGATGGTAGCATTTTGTCGTTGACAAGGACATGAAGGTAGATTGGAAGAAAGGAATTCTGTGCAGTTCCCTGCTGGGACAGTGGCAGGACCTCCTTTTCATCCTACATAAATTCGTAACTTGCGAAGGGAGATATTCCCTCACTTTTGTGTATCATTTCAGGATGTTGCAAAATTTCGACGCCAGTTGACATGTCCTGTGGAGAATGGATTTCCCTTATTTTTTGCTGAAGAGCTTGGAAAAGATGGCCAAGAGTGTATAGGGCACATGGGCAGACCAGGCCGATAAGAAGCTATATCACCACAGCCTGATAAATATTTTGGTTCAGAAGCAATTGCAAATTAAAGGCATGACCTGGGAGGCGCTGTTAAATCAGTTACATAAGAAGATAGCTACCGGAAAGAAGACAAAGACCCCTGCTAGCACAAGCAAGGGTCCGAGTGTAAAGGGAAGTCCTTCTTGCACTAATGCAAAAAGGAAATGACCTGGGAAGTCAACAGAAGAAAAGGGCCCGTCTCCAAAGAAAAATAAGATAGCGGGTGCACCAGTTGAAGAGACTCCCTCTTCAACACCAGTACATGAACAGACCCCTGAAGAATATGACTTGTTGTCAGTCCTTGCGGACGCAGAAAAATCTGTAGAAGTTGAAGATGACACCCTGTTGGCCAATTTTATTAAAAAGGCTCAGAAAAAGAATGAGGAATCTAGTGTAGGTGAAGAGCCACAGTCCCCATAGGACATTAAATCCCCTCCTGCACCAGTGCAAGAAGAGGAGAAGAAGAAGAAGAAGAAGAATCGGAAGAGTAAGAAGAAGAAGAAGAAGAAGAGTTTGCTGAAACCACGAGGGATATTGAGGTCTGTGAGGAAGACACAACCCCTGTTGAGACAAAAGATGAAGAATATTTGGTAACTCCTACTGCTTGGGTAGTTGAACTGGAGCTTCAAGTACAGAAATTAGAGCAGCTCGTAGTTAAAGCGCAATAGGAAAAGGAACAGAGTAAAGAAGAATTAATGGTAGAGATTCTGAAAAAGAAAGGATAATTCAGGGTGTGGAAGTACCGTGTTGCACAATGTTTCAGACGACTTAAAAAGGTGATGAATAAATTGAAGAACATCAGAAATAAGAAGTTTGAAACATTGCAGACTGATGATAGTATGCCAAAGCAGGATTGAGCTGGAATGCTCAAAGTTTTGAAGGTTTTTTGCAAAGGTAAAGAGTTGTGTGGGGACAAGGTTTTTTAAAGGTAATGCTCTAATTTTCTCTCTTTTTACCATTTTCCCCTTCCTAAATCATAACCATTTACCTTTGTTTTACCCCTTTTATGCACCCTCATCTTGCACCAGTCCAAGCATGGTGACATATTTCGTATAAACTTCATTTTTCATATTTTTAACTCAACTTAGCATTTATTAATCATTTATTACATGGTTTCTTACTTTTAATCACTATTTGTAACTTACGGATATCTCCTATGTTTTTTTTTAGTCAGATCACCTACCGTGACCGCTGATCCTAGTGCAGGATCGGATCTTGCACCACTGCCAGCACAATGAATCTTTGTAGTAGATCTGAACCTCCTCGATCACCGCCTCTTCTTGAGCCACTTCAGCCACGACAGCAGAATGATTCAAAGGTAGTCGAGACCAATCCGTGAAGGGTGAAAGCTGGTTAGCTACAGCCAGTTTTGCAAAACCATCTTATTTTGAAGGTCGAAACTAAATTCTACATTTTGTTATGAATCAGTTGAACGATCTATTTTTTCCTTTGGCCAGAGATCTATATAATGTAAAATGTAAGTAGGACTAGGGAGAAGAAGTTTTTGAGTAAATTTTGATAGCAGAAAGAGAACAGAGAGGCGGTAACAAGTTATTTTGTTATCACCCGAATCTGGGCTAGACAATGTATTCACGCATGTATTTGCCTCAATGAATTAATAAAAAGGGAGCTCCGCCTCCTATTTCAGAAATTTTTTTTCTGTCTTTAAGCTGATGAATTCAAGTTGACCTTTTTCTCTTTTGATTTGATTTTGCAATATTCCCTTTAAAGAAAGCAGGGATTTATATTAGGAAGATTCATACCATCTCTGGCATTGCCTGTGCTTCGTCTCTAAGTTTACAAATCCCCCGGGTTGAAAAATTAAGTGTTGAGGAGTTTTCTTAAGTGTAATTCCTGCACCCAACAGTATATTTTTACATATCAATACTATATTTTATTCGGTTCCTTTCCTGTTGAGTTGTACAAGTGGATATTGAGGTTGACCGAAAGGAAGAACTATTTTAAGTGTGGAGAACCTATGGTGTGGACTCCTGAATTAATACAACGGCTCAAGAGCACTGACAATAGGATTTCAAGGGCTGTCAAATTCTGGATTGATAACATCTTTGGAGGATTCATTACTGAGTTCGTTGTAGACTCAACCATGTCCTACAACGAATTGGAACAATGATTCTTCAAAGGACCACATGGTAAGTATTTAAAATCTTTTAAAATTTGGATTAAGATGCTTCTAAGTGAAAATGGTGTTTTACAGATGAAATCAGATTGCTAGTTTACTTATGTTTGGAAGAAGAGAGAATAAATTTGATTAAGATATTAGAGTAATGCGAAGTGGAAAGAGATATAAAATAGATACCAGAAGGAGATATTGTGGACAAGACCCGAAGACCTTTGTAGAGACTAATTATATCCCTCTTTTGAGTGGATTTTAAAGTGAAAGAGAAGAAAGCCACCCTGATAACTCTTAGGTAACTTTGCAGTATTCTCCCTCCCAGCCTGAGAGTTCACAAAAGCTAGAATCCAGTAATAGCTAGGGTGTTTTCTGCTTTCCCCCTCCCCCTACCCTTCCTACCCCCCATCCCCATCCCTCTACTCATTGCCCTCACCCTCCAAGAAGAAGTATGGTTGATGATATTAAGCTACCCGTTTTCAAAGGAACTAGATTGGAGGATCCGTAAAAATTTTGGTTTCTACATGAAGCTGTATGGACAGAAAGGAAGATCAACGATGATAATATGAATAAATCACAACTCATTACAATGCTGCGAGATAGAGAATTGACATGGTCTATGAAGTATTCAAATAATCAGAACATAATGTTTGCAGATATTAAAACAACATTGATAAGAGATTTTAAGAAGAAGTGTGAGTCGTAGTGCATAACTGAGTTGAAAGAGATCAAATGGAAACCTACTTAGTCTGTTTAGGAGTTTAATAAAATATTTAAGGTGTTATTAGATCAAGTAAGTTTTGACATAGCTCCGCAACAACATCAAGAATGGTTTATAATTGCATTGCTACCGCATATTATATTTCCATTGATGCAAAAAAAGATAGAAAGTCAAGTTGAAGCTCTAGAGATTGTGATCGGAAATTGGAAGCTTCACCTACAGGAGATACAAATGTAGGCATGCCACAAATTCAGTATTAGTTGGTGAACCTAACCCTACAGATACAAGACATCAAGAAGAGTGAAGAAGTTAGAGAATAAGTATGGTGTACGAAGTGTATATCATAGGGCCATTCTAAAGAGAAACACCCTATCTTCAGGGATTACATGGCTGGTGGAGCACCAAATCCCTTGAATGCAGGATCCAACCCGTGGTGTGAAATAAGTAATACTAGAGGCCAACATCGTTCAGAAGACTATTACTTGTTACATAAATATGTACAGACTCTAAGGAATCTATATAATTCTGTAAATCAGCAGGACAGGATGAGAATAATTTTCAGGCTTACAACCTAATGATGGAGCACAATGTTGATGCTTATAGAATGCAATCAGAAGAGCACGGAAATGAGGAATTGGACAACGTTGTGGTCGAGGATGTTACAAAGGGAGAGTTTGAGGTGGTGGAGCTCATGGAGGACATGGAAAAATCAATTTTTTTAACTGCAGCCAGCCAAGTCATTTTGTGAGAGACTATCATAACCCCACAATGACATGTAAGTATTGTAAATCCTTTGCCCATGTAATTGAATAATGTCCTGTACTTATGGAGAAGATTCAAGAAAATAATAATCGATAGCCAACACTGAATATTCAAATTATGACTGCTGAAAGGAGGACCAATGAACCTCAGGTTAGTATTTTCACTAGAAGTGGAGCTACGACTGGTAGTGATAAAGCATATGGAAAGAAAGAATATGAAAGTGTATGGGTTAGAAATACTGTTGAGATAACTCTTGTTTTTCATATTCATAAATAAAAATAAGTATTCATGGAAGAAAATAAAAGCTTTATGGATGTTGGAGCTTAAACCCCTATTGCACAGCCAAATCTCGATCAGAAAAGTAACTGCGACGTGTCATCGTCTTTGAGACAGAACCGAGTTGTGACACAGGATTGAGCTCTGACACAAGACCATGTTTCAAAAAATCAAGTAGTTATTTTAAAGTATTTTCTATAGACTTGTATGAAATTGTTAAGAGATAAAAATGTTGTAGAAGGGCTTCAAGAGTTGATCGATTCATGTGCATCTAAAGAAACACCACGAAGTGAGAGGCGCGCAGTCAATAATTTGCATCGACAGAAGAGAACCAGAAGAGAGATGAGGCTTAATGCACAGGTAGGAGAGTATGAAATGGATCTAATTATTTTGGATATGGGATCTGATGCTAATGTCTTGATGAAGCAGCCATGGGAATTAATGGATAAGTTGAAGCTATAGTGGTAACCTATTTAGTTAAGGATGGAAAACCAACAAAATGTTTTCCCTATGGGAAGACTACTAGGTGTCATAGTGGATATTGAAGGAGTTCACACTAATTCTGATTTTGAAGTATAGAGATCACCGATGACAATAACCCTTATCCTGCATTGCTTGGACTTGACTTGGAATTTGAAAATATGGCCATAATTAATCTGAAGAAGAGACATATGATATTTGAAGGAAAAAATATGAGAGTAATTTTTCCCTTGGATCCATCAGAAGGAATAAGATACAAAGAACCAGTCAAAGAGGAATATTGTGCAACTGACATAGACAATATCTATCAAATGGCAACGAAGGAATATGATTGTGTTAACCCTACAATAGAAAGCGAGTTGAGTTGGGAGCATGATAGTTCTTGTACCTTAGACTAAAAAGAAGAGTTGGAGAACATGAAGAATAGGCTACTTGAGGTATCCATAAGGTACTGTGCAAGAATTACCAAATCGGTTCATTGTATGATAGCTGAGGTATGTAACCTACCTTCTTATGATGGCTTAGGCAATCATAATTTGGATCAGGGCCTAAAATTAGCTAAAATTTAAAATTTATCAAAATTTTTTCAGACCTGAACAATCACATAGAGTTCGTTTCCAGGATTCTGTCACAACTCGTTTCATCAAATTCCAAGTTTGTATGAGTGAGTTATGGCTCGTTGTTCACTTTCCGAAACATGGAAAAAATGGGCAAAACAGGTACATGGATGATGTGGCAGCCACGTCAGAATAAATGAATCATTCAAAAATATTCCTCAGGTTTTTTCCAATGAGGCAATGACGAGTGGCATGTTTTAATTCGCCATTTTGGTTGTGAGAAGGTGAAACTACCAATGAACGCCAAGGATGAAATGATGTGGACTATGGTATAAAAATGAAATGGTTATATATATATATATATATATATATATATATATATTATATATATATATATTCAATTTATTATATATGGTATTTTATTATGATATATTATATTTTAAATGTTTTATCTATATTAAATAATTTAAATCCGCATATCCAAAGTATAAATCCAAATTTACATTCAAAGGTTGCAAAGTCTATTTGTGATATTATACGTTGATTTTATAACCAAGTTGCATAATCCACATTCAAGGTTTAATATCAAAGTTCATGGGGATGTATGTACAAGGTTTTAATTGTTCAAGGGTTTCACAAAAGGTATGCAAGGAGGGCAGAGGCTAGGGTTTGACCCCGCGACCTCTCCCTCATCACTGTGTCCATCTACCAATACACCCCTCTTATGTGCCTTGCAAATCATAGCGACGTGGCAGAATTTAAAGATTTTTCATCTGATGGTTTGGGGTCTAGAGGGGGCCACCCCTGCAGGCCAACCCCCTCCCATGCGGCCAAGTGCTGAGGACCAGGCACTTCAACAAATTAAACGTCGAAAATTTAAAACAAGGTTAATTAATGATAAGACGTGGTTAAGCCATGATTAATTACTAATTAGCACTAAGAGAGCTTAACAAAAAAAACACGCTTATATTATCCTTTAAGTCCACTTAACCTTTAATTAACCCGCCTTTAATCTGGCAGAGTTTATGACGGAGTGCGCCAATTTTGGCAGCCAGGCTATTTTTAGCCATGCTAATTAGAGTTTCCTCAGAATTAGTGGAGGATATTGGGAAAAAATTAAATGTGCTTTATCTGGAGCATTTTTCAGCCAAATTTCGAAAAGGAATAGTCAATTTTGACTGTATTGGACTTTTGAAGCCAATGGAGCAGCTTTCAGAGGCATTTGGAGACTTCTAGGTGCGAAAATTCTACAGGGAAGTTTCATGGAGCCTAGGGCCACCAAGTGCTGGAGGCATTGCTAGGGGAGACAGAGGCCACTATGAGAGAATAAATAGTGAATTTTGGATGATTGACATGTTCTGGAAACAATGAGACATGTTTCAAGAGTATATGAATACTTCTACAGGTGTTTTTGCCACATGATAGCTCAGGGAATCTCAAGGCCACCAGCAGAAGAGATCATGCCCAAGGGAGCCATTGTCCATTTCCAGTGATTGAACAGTAAATCTAGGGGTATTTTGGTATTCTGAGCCCATTGGTACATTCTAAAGAACCAGTGGAATTGAGCATCATCTTGTAAAATATTTTTACCATTTTAATCCTAGAGAGCCTAGTCCATTAATGGAGGCTCAAGGAGACATAACCCAAGTGTTGAGGGTGAAATCCTTTATTATTTTGATGTTGTGATTTGCTGTTTATTTTTCTGCAAATTATTTTTTCTATTCATGCCTGTAATCAACTTAAATAATTGTTAAATTTCTCACACATAAAGCACTTGAAAAACACATAAACGTGACACAATAATTCTGTTGCACAATTGAATGTATGAGCATGATCCTTAAGTTGTTTATATGGAATAGAACGTTCTTGCACAACAACAAAAATTCAACCACCTATTTCAGATCAAGTTGGTATCAGAGCTTATATTGGCTCATTCTAGCCAAGGATAGCTAGGGTTAGCTATTGGGTGTTGAATTGTCTAAGGAGAATTTAACAGTTTGAAAGCTTATGTGTGAAGGAGAAGTTAGATTGAGAGCTTGGTTCTCAAAACAAAATAAAGAAGTTTGTGAATCTTTGTGAATTGTTTTGAAGCTTTTATTCATTACAATTGTGATGGAAACTTCATTAAGTGGTGATTCTAAACCTTGCTCCTTTGCAAGACTCTTTGATTAAAAAAAATATTAAGCAGGACTTAAACATCATGAAAGATATGGTGAAAAAGTTGTATAAAGATGTAAGGGAGAACACTAAACTTCAAGAGAAGTTGATTGCAATGAAGAAAGAGAAGCAAGAAATTCTTCCAAAGATGCATGAGATGGAGATTCAGCTCCATGATGCCAAAGAAGACTTAGTCAAGCATGTTCTTGAAGAAGAGGTAAATAATTCAAGTTTGTCTTCAATTTCCTCTCAAGATAAATGTGTAGTTTATTTTGAAAAACACACTAGAGGAATAGGGTCCAAATTGATTATGAAAACGAGCTATGAAGGTAAAGGATTAGGAAAACATGCACAAGGCATAGTTGAGCCAATTATGGTTGAGGAAAGGCCTAAGTATTTGGGTCTTGGCTATGGACAACTTTACGGAGAAAGATCTAAAGCCATGAAGGCACTTGAAATAGTTCCAAGAAGGAATTTTTTTGCAGGTTCAAACCCTAAAACATGTAAAGTTTGTAATCAAGATGAATGCAATTGTTTGAAACCCATGTTGCAGCAATATGCTTTTAGACATGCAACTTATGGTGAACAAGAGAGTTGTGACAGCTCTAAGGACATGAACATTGTTGTTGGTCTTCAAAAGAGAGATGGAACCTATTCAAGTCATCTCTTCAAGAAGGTGATAAATATGAACATTAAAAGAATCATTCAAGGTATAATTATTCCTATAATCATGTTGTTTATGATTATGTTAAGCATGAAAAATCTGCATGCATGAATGGGAGAAAAAGTTGTTCATATTGTGGTTTGTATAACCATCAAGTTTCAAGATGATGGAAGAGAATGATAGCATATAGGAAACAGTCAAAGCAAAGGCGACTTGAACAGAAGATGCAAAAGATTTGCACTCATTTTCAGAAGAAGGGACATCTCATTGACCAATTTTGACACTGCATCCAACCACCCATCCAAATCAATTTAAGCAAGTGGAGAAAAATATTGACGAGAATGGAACAGAAGATTCCATCATCGATGTGAGTCAAGATTATTCACAAAAAGAGGATGTTAAGAAGGAAAAGTTTCCATTGAAGTGGATTGGTAAGAAATGGCTCGATTTCTTGACCAAGTAAGGCATGTATTTCCTTTGTACATAGATGCAAATTTCAGCCTTATGTATGCATGAATTTCTGTTGAAAGTATGACAAGTTGCAACAGATTATCACAACTTGTATGATGCAAGATTACATGTGAATGTTGTTCGGTTGAAGGCATTTATATTTGTTGCAAAATTTCGCCAAGATGGTGTAAAATATGGGTATGTCACTCATTTATGTTGTAGAAATTTATCATTCAGTTCAGCTCTTGTGATCACCCATATGTTTTGGGTTTATGTACTTATTTGTACTTGAAAGAGAGAGTTGAAAAGTGTACATATGCATGAGATTTTTTATGTATAAATAGATAACTTGTGATAGGTTCATTGCAAATAGATACATGCATGAGTGCTTTCGATGTGTATCATGTTTGTCAACTGGTGTCGATTTTTTTGCACACATTTCATATCAATTTATGTTGATTGTATTGTACATTTCATGTCACTTGTGTCGTTTGATGTCACATGTTGTTAGTCAACTATGTTTGTTGATTATGTTGATCGAATTATGTTTTAGAGATGGTGTTTATTGATTGTGAGTCGATGTTGGGTACACCAAGGTGAAAGAATATTTCCATGTACATCATGTTACAGGAGGTGACAATCATTTCTTTGAAGGAGCAAAAAAAAAGAAAAAAAGAGGTGGTCGTCATTTCAATTCTTGCATAATGTTTTCTTTTTCAAGATTGATGGTGTATTCTTGTGACAAGATGTCGCGGGAAGTTTTAGGTCCATTCAGTGAGAAGTGGACGAGATGCAAAGTGTTTTGCAACCATTGCAGAAAAACTTGGTCTTTTGTGTTGAAGCCAAGAGTTCACTCATACTACAAGCTTAATTTGGATAAGAGGATTTCCAAGAAGAAGCTTGTATGCATTTGTTGCAAGAGGGACTTGATTCTTAGTGGGAAGGCTAATAGTTTTCCAAGCACACGGAGATCAATTTGGTACAGCAGGGTATGTATCGGTCAACAACAGTCAACAATGTTGAAGTGGATTAGCAACAACCAGAGAGAAATGGTTGAGAGACATGGCCAGTTGCGATGCAAGGCATGTCAATGTGATTGTCAAAGAAGACTTGTCAAGTAAAATCAGTTGATATAGCCTGAAAGCATAAGAGTGTTGAATCTCAAGCAGATAATTATTAGATTTTGCGGGTCCAAAAGCTTGTCAGTGGGAAGGAGTGATCATAATTTGGATCAGGGCCTAAAATTAGCTAAAAAATCAAAGTGCTCAAAATTGTTTCATACCTAAACGATTGGATATATTTCGTTGCCAGGATTTCGGCACAAATTGTTTCATCAAATTCCGAGTTCGTATGAGTGAGTTATGGGTTGTTGTTCACTTTCCAAAATAGGGAAAAAATGGTCAAAATAGGTATAGGGATGATGTGGCAGCCCAGTCAGCAAAAATGAATCTTTCAGGAATATTCCTCAAGTTTCTTTCAATGAGGCTGTGACAAGTGGCATGTCCTAATTCGCTAGTTTGGTTGTGAGAAGGTGAAGCTGCCAATGACCTCCAAGGATGAAATTATCTGGATTATGGTTAAATTTTGAAATGGTTATATATATATATATATATATATATATATATATATATATATATATATATATATATATATATATATATATATATATATATATATATTTATTATTATTTATTTTTATTTAATTTATTATATATGGTATTTTATTAACATATATTATATTTTAAATGTTATATACCATAGTCCAAAGTTTAAAATGGGTTAATTTAAATCCGCATATCCAAAGTATAAATCCAAATTCGTATTCAAAGGTTCCAAAGTCCGTTGGTGATATTATACATTAATTTTATAACCAAGTTGCGTAGTTCGTATTCAAGGTTTAATATCAAAATTCACGGGGATGTATGTATAAGTTTTTCGTTGTTCAAGGGTTGCACAAAAGGTATGCACAGAGGGCATAGGGCAGGGTTTGACCCTCGACCTCTCCCTCATCACCGCGCCCGTCTACCAATACGCCCCTCTTATGTGCCTTGAAAATCATAGCGACGCGCCAGAATTTAAATATGGTTCATCCGGAGGTTGGGGGTCTGGGGGGACCAGCCCTACATGCCAACCCCCTCCCATGCGGCCAGGTGCTAAGGATTAGGCGATACAACAAATTAAATGGCAGAAATTTAAAACAAGGTTAATTAATGATAAGATGTGGTTAAGCCACAATTAATTTCCCATTAGCGCTAAGAGCGCTTAACAACAAAAACACACATATATTATCATTTAATTGTGCTTAACCTATAATTAACCCGTGTTTAATCTGGCAGAGTTTATGGTGGATCACGCCAATTTTGGCTGCCAAGCTATGTTTAGCCATACTAACTGGAGTTTCCCCAGAATTAGTGGAGGATATTCGGCACAAATTAAATGTGCTATATCTAGAGCATTTTTCAGCTAAATTTCGAAAAGGAATAGTCAATTTTGACTGTGTTAGACCTTTTGAAGCCAATGGATTAGCTTTCAGAGGAATTTGGAGACTTCTAGGTGTGAAAATGCTACAGGGAAGTTTCATGGAGCCTAGGGCCACCAGGTGTTGGAGGCATTTCAAGGGGAGCCAAAGGCCATCCTGAGAGAATGAATAGTGCATTTTTTATGATTGACATGTTCTAGAAACAATGAGACAGGTTTTAGGAGTAGATGAATACTTATACAGGTGTTTTTTCCACATGATAGCTTAGGGAAGCTCAAGGCCACCAGCAGAAGAGATCATGCCCAAGGGAGCCATGGTCCATTTCCAATGATTGAACAGTAAATTGGTACATTCTGAAAAACCTATGGAGTTGAGCATCGACTTGTAAAATAATTTTACCATTTTAATCCTAGAGAGCCTAGTCCATTGATGAAGGCTCAAGGAGACGTAACCCAAGTGTTGAGGGTGAACTCCTTTATTATTTTGATGTTGTGATTTGCTGGTTATTTTTCTGCAAATTATGTTTTCTATTCATGCCTTTAATCAACTTAAATAATTGTTAAATTTCTCACACATAAAGCACTTGAAAAACACATAATCTTGACACAAGAATTATGTTTCACAATTGGATGTATGAGAACGATCCTTAAGTTTTTTAAATGGAATCGAAGGTCCTTGCACATCAAAACAAGTCAGCCACCTATTTTAGATCAATAGGTGATGTAAATACTTTTATTAATGATTATGAAGAAAAATTTCAAGAAAATCAAAGGTTGTATGCCTTGGATATAGCCCTGAAAGCTACCCCTGCTAGATGGTGGAATGCACACAAGAATAATATAGGAGGTTGGCAGGAATGTCGAAGAATGATGTGGATAAGGTTTGGACAGATAGAGACAAAGATGGAGATAAAATATGATGGTGAAACTAATCATAGGAAGCATATCCAACTATGCACTATAGCATGGAAGGAGATTCAATAGCAAGAATGGGTACATGGATTCATTCATACATTAGATACAATATCTAAAAACTGGTACCTAGAAATAGAGCTTCGACATGGTACCGATAACTAGGTAGACATGGTTGATGGCTTCATATTAACATTCATCTTTGAGGATTATTTCCCATACATAAATTTGGTACTTCAGATAGTCAAGAAGATGATCTTTGAGATTGTAACCTCACTGACATGGAAAAAACCTGATTGGGCTGTGTAGATAGAAAATGCACTAGAGTGTTATAACCTTATTGCAGATGAATAAGAAGATCCTTGCAACATCGACATAAAAGATTCAAAATGATACCATGAAGTAACTAGACTTGAGCTAGAGATACGAGACATAACAAAGCCACTGAAGACTAAGAGGGTAAACATAGGATCAGAAAAGGAACCCAATTTTGCAACAATAAGAGACCACTGGGATGAGGAGATAGACAACAAAGTTACAAAGTTAATTCATGAATATCAATAACTGATTCCCACCAATTTTTCAGAGATGAAGGGTATAATAGGATATATAGGAGTCATAAATATTCCCCTTAATCATAATGTGAAGCCTGTCAAACAAATAAATTATAGGATGAACTCGAAGTATAAGGAGAAAGTGAAAGTAGGATAAATTAGGATATGTGTTGATCTCAAAAAGTTGAATGATGCATGTTTACATGATCCCTTCCCTACCCCTTTCACAGATGAAGTGTTAGACAATGTAGGAAGTCAAGAAGCTTACTCATTTCCAAATGGATTCTTAGGTTATCATTAGAATAGGATTTCACCTAAAGATCAACATAAGAGCACATTTGCTACAGAATGGAGCTTGTATCAATACACAATAATTCCTTTTGGATTAAAAAACACCCCTGCTATATTTTCTAGGGTGGTGGTCGCAGCTTCAAGGAATACAACCATAAGATTTTAGAGGTATATTTTTACGATTTGACAATATTTGGATTATTGACCAAACATGTTGGAATTTTAAGACTTATGCTCAACGCATGTAGACAATATCAGATCTCTTTGAACCTAAAGAAGTGCATATTTTGTATACCTTTCGACATATTTTTAGGACATATTTTTTGTAAGCAAGGACTAAAGGTGGACCCTACTAAGATTTCTATCATTATGAACTTGCCTCCACCTAAGACAGTAAAACAGCTTCACACTACATTGGGACATAATGGGTATTACAGGAAGTTCATCAAGTGGTATGCTAAGATCCTTGCACATATGGAGAAATTGTTGAAGAAGGATGTGACTTTCAGTGGAATGAAGAATGTTAGAAGAGTCTCGACATAATTAAAAAAAAAATGGTAGCTGCACCTATACTAGTGTTCCCTGATTAGAATAAGGAATTCCATGTCCATGTGGATGCCTCTTGTATAGCTTTGGGAGTGGTACTGGCACAACCCAGTGCAGGAGAGATTAATAATCCTATATATTTTTCAAGTAGAAAGTTATCTAAGAAATAAAATAATTACACCACTACAGAAAGGGAAGGACTGGCCATGGTGTATGCTTTGCAAAATTTTAGACACTATTTGTTAGGGTCACACTCTAAAAAGTTTACAAGTCATTCTACACTAAAGTATTTGGTTAATAAACCTGTCCTAGGAGAAATATGTGCAAAAGTTTAGACACTATTTGTTAGGGTCACACTCTAAAAAGTTTACAAGTCATTCTACACTAAAGTATTTGGTTAATAAACCTGTCCTAGGAGAAATATGTGCAAATGGTTACTGTGATATCATTGTTAAACTTGGGAGACTAAATGTAGGACCTGACCATATGTCAAGACTAGAAATAGGGGAAGAACCAAACAACATAGAGGATAATCTCCTTGATGTGAAATTATTTCGAATCAGAGTAGCAGATGACCATTTCATAGATATCATTCAGTTTTTGACCACAAGAATGGCTCCTTTAGAGTATATTATGCAACAAAAGAAAGAATTAGTGGTTAAGGCAACTGAATTTTCATTAATAGCAAGACAATCATATAAGATGGGACCAGATGAGATATTGTGCAGATATGTTCCTAAACATTAAAGAGAAATGATTCTAACAGAGGCTCATGGGGGCGCAACTGGTGGACACTATGCAGGAAAAACTACTTCAAAGAATATTTTGAGAGTAGGATTGTGGTGGCCTACACTACATAAAGATGTGAAAGAGTATTGTCGAGCATGTGATGTGTGTTAAAGAACAAGGAAGCATTCCAGAAGAGATTATATGTCATTGGTACCACAAGTTACATTGCAGGCCTTTGATAAGTGGGCCATTGATTTTGTTGGACCCATCAACCCATCTAGAAAGAGGATTGGTGCAAGGTACATAATTACAACAACTGATTACTTGAAAATATGGGTTGAAGCACAACCAGTAAGGGACTGCAGCGTAGATACTACTGCAAATTTTATTTTCGAGTACATATTTTCTATATTTGGATGTCTGAAGATTTTGATGAATGACCAAGGTTCACACTTCCTAAATAAGACTATTGAAGCGTTGACTGAGGAGTTCCAATTTTTTCATTAGAAGAGTACCCATTATCACCCTTAGGCCAATGGAACGGTAGAAGAAATTAATAATATTTTGGAGAATTCACTTACTAAGGTATGCAATGTGAATAGAGATGACTGGAATCTTATAATTCTAGTAGTGTTATGGGCTTATAAGACCATATGTAAGAAGTTGGTATGTCATATGCTCTTCAAACTAGTTTATGGGCAAGAAGTTTTGATGCCCATGGAGTACATCGTGCATAGCTTGAGGATTGCAGCTTTTACAGATATGTCAGTCCCTGATATAATAGAGGAAAGAATTTTGCAATTGCTTACTTTGGAGGGAAATAGATTTGTAATAGGATTCCATCAGCAGGTATAGAAATCAAGAGAAAAGGTCTGGTGTGACAGACATTTCAAGCAGAAGAAGGTCCAAGTAGGATACCTTGTTCTCCTTGATAACAATACGTTTATAAATTTTCTAAGAAAATTCAATATGCATTGGTTGGGACCATACATTATCAAGCATATTACTGATGGAGGCACAATTCAATTAGAAAAATTAAATGGAAAATTGGTTCAAGAAGAGTAAATGGCAACAAGTTGAAGCTATACCAGGACAATCTTGACCCTACATCTTCTCTCCGAAGAAAGGAGAAAATTCTTAGTGCCACTTGTAGTTGAAAGTGGGAAATGGACTATAAATGACGTTGCAAACAGAGCGTCAAAATAGGAAGTTACTTCGCTACATTCTGGATCATATTGAATTTTGTAGGAGCCTCAACGTAAGAGGGGTTGATTCGCTAAAATATGCGATGTGTCGAAGTTCATCGGGAAAATATGACCATAAAAAATGAAATTTTTCGTTGAAACAAGTAGGAAGATGAATTTATAATGATAGGTTGGTTGTATCTAGCGATAGATAAGAAATTAATGAACACAATCTGAGCTAATTATGGTGATAGGAATTCAGAATTGTTATAAAAGTTGTTTCCCGCACAGATTTGGCACTTTGTTGTCCTGAGAGTTTGAATATTTCTATCACGGTGAAGTTGCATAAATTTTCACTGTCATGTTTGTTAGCACCTGATCTGGACCCCAGGCTGAAAAGGGAAAAACAGGGTAACAACTAAACCACGCTCAGCCTTGTAGCTAGCCCTACAAGGACAAGAGAGGGCTCTCTCCGTGAAAGGATATTCAATAAAGTGCAATAATGAAACTAATATTAGGCTAGGTATAATGATGGGAAAGAATTTTAATAAAAGAAAGAATTTTCAGGGATGTGCGGGACAAAAAGGGACAGTATGAAACTAGGGAATTAAATCAGGATACAAGGTATTTCATGGGGCAAGATAGGCAGGAAATTTTAGCAAATAAATTTAAATAATGATGGGATGGAAAGACTGATGAGGAGCTGAAAAGGGCATAATAAATGGATCCTTTTCAAACAGAAGAAAAAACACAGAGTATGAATGATTTCCCAAGGCAGAGCATATAAAATGGATTCTACCTTTCTATCTTGAAAGCATTCAAAAGGAAATGTTTATGGATGAGAGGTGAAACATAACAATTTACATGTGAAACAAAGGAGAGAAACAAATGCTAAATCTCATACCACATGGATCCCACAAATCAGAGCTGCATCTCTTATTAACTCCCTGTCAAACTGTACAATGGAGTGCAGAGCGTTCTTCCACACTATTCCCCTACTGCTGAGTTACAGACTCTTTAAAAATGATTTACAATTACAATAAATAAAATGAAATGTGGGAACATAGATCCACGAAAAGAGGGAGTTGTTCTAACAACTCAGATCTAAAATCTGAATATGGCAAAGAGAACCAACATTTTGCCTCTGAAAACAAGGAACAACAATACATTTTGACCCTTTGAAATTTCGCTGTTATATTGAATGAAGGAAAAACAGGCAATCCGAAAAACAGATTTCCTACTTTACTGTTGCTGTAAAAACTCTGTTTTTTAATATAAGCTTCTCGACCTTTTGAATTTTCGCTTTGCTTTCCGTTATTCGTTTGAAGAAACTGGATTTTTTTGATAAAATGCTTTTGGGATAAAATAGAATGAATTTATGCTTTAGTGAAGGGAAAAATTAATTTTTTGAATGGGAAAAGGGAAAGGAAAGGAGGCGGGACCCGCATCGCAATCGGAATCGGAAGGGGTAGGAGGGGGATAGAACTTTATAATATGTTGTGGGATGCATTTTAATACACAGGGGTAATCGCAATCATGGATCAGAGAGAGGGGAAGGCGCATTGAGAAGTGACATGAACTCCGATGTGATTGGCGTCTGTCCGATGGATAATATAATAAGGGAGTGGGAAATCCCTTTGAAAATAAACATAAACAATTTTTAATTTTATACAAAGGGACGAATGATTTTTATTAATAGGGCAGAGGACTTTTATGGTGGGACCAGGTATGTATAATCGCAATCGGCATCAGGGAGTTGGGGCGAGCGCATAACACAATGCAACTCTTTTGATGCGATGGGGAAATTCCATTGTAATACAAAATAGAATAAAATTTAAAAATTACAAAGGCAAAGACCCTTTGTATATATAAATGGGTGGAAGCATTATGTGGTGGGCCCCGAGGTCATAATCGCAATCGGAATTGGGTAAATGGGATGGGTGCATCACATAACACAATACAATATTTCTGATGTGATCAGTGATGGGGGAAGGCCTTTGAAATAAATGAAACTTTAAGTTTGACAAAGGCAAAGGCATTTTGTATTATGAATGGGCGAAGGATTAGAGTGGTGGGCCCCTAAGTCAATCGGCATCGGGGATCAGAGGCTCGGGTGGAACATAACACAACTCCTCTGATGCGATGAGGGCACGGTGATTGTGGGTTGTCGGATGGGGTTGGGCGATCGATGGCTGTGGAATGATCAGAGGGTGTCGATCAGGGGTTTGAAATCGGGATTTCTCAACGCCATCGCATTGGAGGTCTTGGGGTAGGTTGATCGGAGCGCACATATAAATGTTGTGATTACAATGGAAGGGAAAGGGATTTGGGTCAACGGGTTTTATAATATAAGTTTAATATTATAGAGTGGAATGGTATGGAGGGGAAGTGGTTTGGGAACGATGGGGACTTTATAATAATGAACTTTGAAATGTTTATTATAAAGTTCTAAAGAGTATGGTGGGGAAGTGGTTAAGGAACACATCGCATATTTGTTAAATTATTTTATAATGCGATTTTGCAAATCGGAAGGGGAAAAATGGATTTTATAAGGAAAATATTAAACTTTAAACATAAAATTTAAGGGAAACATGGGAAATAGGGGAAGTTTAGGGAATAGGGGGCTTTTTACTTCACTTAGGCATAAATTTCAATCCAGGAGTCAGTTTTGAGAGTGTAGTATACCGTTGGAAAGCTCTTTCCGAGCTCTTTTTGTTGGATCTACTTGGAACATGATTTGATGCTGAACATGCTATGGAAAAATTCTCTGAAGGCAGGGGGATGACTTTGTGAAGATGACAGCTTATGAATTGTGACTTATTACATATGATGACATGAAATTACATATAAGAGATAATAAAGGAAAAATATCATGTTTTCACCTCAAAACATGGTTTTGAGGTGAAAATTACATCAAGCTGAATAAAATATTTCTTTGATCTTCCAGGTGCTGTGAATTTGAGTTTATTGACTTCCTCATGACCTTGCTGATATTTATTGATACTTAACTCACTATTTTGACCATGGTGAGATCCTAGAACCTGATGAGACCCATCCAATGACCTAATGACATGATTTTGAGAGTGAAAGTGACTCATGACTAAAGACCATGGAGAGGTGAATCAGAAAGTTTCTCATGAGGGAAAACTGATGAAAAATCACTACCATCAATGAATCCATGACCTAGCGGAATGGTGAAATTTATTGGTATGGGACTCCTAATATGCAAATGAAAAAGAGAAATTTTGATCACTGATGGCAGTATGACTAGACTGACACTAACAGTATTTTTGTGAGGATTCCTTTGAAGAATTTATTCATCTATTTAGTGAGAAGGGCTTAACTATAGTCATGGAAGCATCATATAATATGCCCGCAACAACATCACCACAACCTGGATGCACGCAACAGATATCTCCATGAAACAAAATTACCAAAGAGCAGAGAATGAAGACGAAACAAGAAAAAAAACCTGTTGACCCTCAGAAGGAGCCCAAACATGTGAGAGATAGTAAGGAATAAGAAAATCAAGTGCGAATGGAAACAAATGGTGAAGCACTTTCATTTCCTATCCCACCAAGAAAACCATATGAAAAACTAGTAACAGAGTCGAAGGACACAAAGTATGGCACCTTCACACCTTTATTGTTGAAGTCGGTGTGATTTATTGGAGAAAACCTTGGAAATATTCTGCAGCTAAAGTTTGCGGAAAATGATTTCAATGAAAAAGGGAAATATCTGTAGCTCACACCAGATAAATACTTAAAACAAGTGCACTACCTTGAGAGTGGTGTGACAAGGTTAGAACCACAACAATGGGCCGATAGATTGGCATAGTCTGGCTAGTTGAATATATTGAAGGTGTCGCACTTTAGTAGAAATCCAGGAATCATATCTTGTGTGAGACAATTGCTTGTGCTGGTGAACAATGGATGCTTATGGATGGGGAAGAGGATTCCTATCGACCCAATGTTAACATGGATAATCACAAGACTGCATTATCAAGGGTTGATCCATGTATAGGAGTTTGTTGGGAAAGATCAATGTTGGGTATGTGTTATATTATTTCCACGACTAGCCCCATGCCTTGTACGTTGCGCCGAGCACAGCAGGGGGGTCACAAGGGGGGAGGCGGCCCATCATAAATGTATGCGCCGACCATTTCTTTTTTATATGTGCACCCACCACAAAGTGCACCCACCCATGTTAAAGATGTTTTGTGTGACAGCTGCTACAAGGTTTTGGGGGACGATGGTTTTCGACCCCCTGGTATTTTTTAGATCCAGTCAAGAGAACTACGGTTATGTTCTAATCCAGGGTTAATGGATTGGGGTTTATGTATGCTTCGGCATGTACATATATGTGTTGTAACACTAAAAGGAATATAATGAAAAATCAAGCTGGTCGTCCCGATTTGGGATCCAGGGGAAAATCTCTGTGTTTATCTGTTTTATGTTTTATGCTCTCGCTATTGTTTATTTTCCTACATAATATTCTGCAGAGATACTCTTGTCTGCTGCAAACCCTACATTTGGTACTGTGAGTTGTTTAGTCATGTGACGTTTGTCGCCAGGTTTTTTGCCTGGGAGTTCAGGTAGACCCCCTGTTCAAAGTAGAGATCTCCAGGGACCATCTTTGCAGCAGCAAGACAGGTGGGAGTAAAGAAAAGATAGAGATCGAGAAATTTAATGGTCGTAGTTTTGAGTTGTGGAAGCTCAAGATGGAGGATCTACCGTGATCCAAGATGAAAGATCAGGATCGGCAAGAAATTTACTAAACCAAACGGCAATGTCATAAAGACCTGAAGAAACCTGGACTGTGGCCAGATGCAACACGCTGTGGCCCGTATTCAATATTGTTGGAATGTATCCGGGGAAGCCACGATGAAGTTCTCCTTGGATTGGACTATACCAACTCAAAATTAAGTCTCTCGTGAATAAATTGTTCTTGCGGAAAAACTTGTATAACCCGAGGATGAAGGATGGAGACTGACAAGAAGAAAAAACGTCCTTCAATACTATGGTAAGTCAGCCATCATCTCGTTGATACTAAAACTAAGGAAGACAAGTGTCATGTGTAACGCTTGGTTGTGTCTCCTCGACTGTGATAGTCTAGTTATTGCATGGTGATTAGGTAGCACATAAACTACCAGATATTTTAGTTAAATTGTCTCAAATTTCTCATCATTTCGGGAGGAAATGAGACTAGAAATAAGGAAATGGAACAGATGCCTTATTTGTACTATAGGGTCCCAAAACATAAACAAGAATAAGGTTTCGAGTGTGGGGAGATCAAAACTAGAGGGACTCCACTCATTTCCTAGCGGCAATGCTAGAAACAAAGGAAGGCACCACAAGGAGTGGCAGACCAAAGCTCCTGAGAAAGGAAAGGGATCTGATGAAGCTCCTTCTGCAGAGGAAAAAACCACCTCAGATGAAGGTGGGGATGTGTATTTGGCTTCTTCTTAAAATACACATGTAGATCATGAGTCATGGTTGATTGACTCAGGTGCATCCTTTCACTTCACTCCCCATAGGGAGTGGTTCTGCGAGTATGAGAAATATGATGGTGGTGATGTCTTCCTAGGGGATGATAGGAGGGCCAGAATCATCTGACGTGGAAAGGTCAAGCTGAAGCTGCAAGGTGGAAGGATTAGAACACTTCCTGGTGTTCTGCATATTCCTGCATTGGCCAGAAATCTGATTTCTGTAAGCAAGATGGATGATGCAGGTGTAAAAACAGTGTTCGAGAAAGATTCCTACAAGATGGTTCTAGAGAATGTATTAGTGTGGGGAGTCTCACACTGAACCTTACAAGCTAAAAGGTAGCACTTCTATTGTGGTGTAATAAATGTATTCTCAAAGGGAGGAAACATATCGTTCTGGAGAAATATCAGTTACTATAGCATCAAAGGTTTGAATACACAGAGAAGGCCTGGAGAATGTATGGAAATGGTATGGTATATATACTTCTGAATTGTTTCTCTGATTTATTTTCTAATATTGTATATGGCTGTGAATCAGAGTTTTCTTTCTGTAAAGCATGAGTGCAACAGAAATTATAATCAGGTAAATGGATGTGTTTGGACCCTGTTTTCAGTCCAACACTAGGTAATTTGTGTACTATGTTTCATTCATAGATGACTTCTCAGACATATATTGAGGAAGAAATCTAAATTCTTTAGCTTGTGACAAAGGACTGAAGCCTCCTGGCTTCAACCAATTGTAAGGAAGATACATATGAGGATAGATAATGGTGGGGAGTTCTGCAAGAATGAATTTGAAGAGTTCTGTAAGAAGTGTGGTATAGCACGGCAGAAGACTACTCCATACACACCTCAGAAAAATGGAATTGTAGAAAAAATGAACCAAACGCTGATGGGAAAGGCAAGAAGCATGCTCAGTGGTACCGGATTAGGACAAGAATTCTGGGCAGAGGCAGTGGAGACTGCATGTTACTTAGTTAACAGATCACCTTCATCAACGTTGGAAGATAAGACTCCACATGAGGTATGGACTGGTAAGAAACCCTCTCTTTCACATCTAAGGGTATTTGGATGTGCTGCATATGTACATGTTCCAAAGGAGAAAAGGACCAAGTTGGATAATAAATCTGAAAGGTGCATCTTTATTGGGTATAAGGATGGTTTAAAGGGTTACAAGCTTTGGAACCCAGAAACAAGGAAGGTTGTGTACAACCGATATGTGGTGTTTAGAGAAGTGAAAGATGTTGTTAAACATGAGGTCCTACCAAAGGAACCCGAGAAGATAGAGTTTGAGCTAAAGGAGGATGAATCAGACTCTACAACAGAAGAAGACTCAGAAGATGAAGAGCCACAAACTCCAGCTTTGAGAAGATCAGTTCGGGAAAGAAGGCAACCAGAAAGGTATAGTCCATATGCTTTCTGTTCAGGTTTTGCCTTAACTATAACTGATGATGAACCCAGAACTGTCAGGGAGGCAGTAGATTCAGAGGATGGAAAACTATGGAAGGAGGCCATGGTTGATGAAATGGCATCCTCGCACAAAAATGATGCATGGGATCTGGTGGAGTTGCCGGCTGGAAGGAAGCCCATTGGGAGCAAATGGGTGTTTAAGAAGAAGATGAATGTAGAAGGCAAGGTGGAGAAATACAAAGCTCGGTTGGTAGCGAAAGGTTATTCCCAGGTGCCGGGAATTGAATTTGGTGATATTTTTTCTCCTGTTGCCAAGGTTACTTCTATTAGATTACTTTTATCTGTTGCTGCTGCATTTGATTTTGAGATAGAACAGATGGACGTGAAGACAAAATTTCTTCACGGGGATCTAGAAGAGGAGATCTACATGAAGCAACCTGAAGGCTTTATGGTGAAGGGTAAGAAAGAACTGGTATGCAGGTTGAAGAAGTCTCTGTATGGGTTAAAACAGTCACCAAGGATGTGGTATCTGAAATTTGATACCTATATACGGGGACTTGGCTTCACCAGAAGCAAGGAGGATCACTGTGTTTATTTTAAATTAATTGGTGACCGTGTTATTTATTTGGTCTTGTATGTGGATGATATGTTGTTGATTGGAAATGACAAAGAAATTATCTAAGATTTGAAGACCCAACTATTCTCCAAATTCGACATGAATGATCTTGGTGTGCAAACTATATTTTGGGCATGGAAATTAAGAGAGATTGGGTAAAGAGGAAGCTCTGGTTAAACCAAAGGATTTATGTCGAGACTATATTGCAGAGGTTCAATATTCAGGATAGTAAACCGGTGAATGTTCCTATTTCTATAGGAGTAAAGATGTCTGCTGAACAGTGTCCCAAGACACGAGAAGAAGAGGAGGATATGTCCCATGTTCCATATGCAAGTGCAGTGGGTAGTCTGATGTATGCAATGGTTTGTACTAGACCAGACATTGCACATGCAGTGGGAGTATTGAGCAAGTTTATGTCAAACCCATGGAAGGAGCATTGGACAGCAGTGAAGTGGGTTTTTAGATATTTACGTGGCACTAGTGATTATGGCTTGTGCTATCAAGGAATACCAGGATTGGAAAGAATGTTGGACATTCGTGGTTTTGTTGATGCAGACTGGGCTAGAGATCTGGACCAAAGAAGATCTACAAGTGGGTATGTGTTTAACCTATTTGGAGGTGCAGTCAATTGGATGAGTAAAAGACAGTCTGTAGTGGCTCTTTCAACTATAGAGGCAGAATACATAGCAGCCACTCATGCAAGAAAGGAAGCATTTTGGTTGCAGAGATTTTGTTCAAGTATGGGATTGGTACAGCAAGCTATAAGGATAGACTGTGATAGCCAAAGTGCAATTTTCTTGGCTAAGAACCTTGCTTACCATTCAAAGACAAAGCACATTGATGTTCAATATCACTTTGTTAGAGATATGGTTGAGGCTAAAAGGGTGTTGCTGGTAAAGGTGGACACTTTGAAGAATGTTGCAGATGCATTGACAAAGTTTGTGAGCACTCAGAAGTTCTCTTGGTGTAGAGAAACAATGGGTGTTGAAGAATTGGCCCAATGACTAAGCTCTCCTGTGGCCCCCTGTGGAAAGAAAACAACAAGTGGGAGAATGTTGGGTATGTGTTATATTCTTTCCACGACTAGCCCCATGCCTTGTACGTTGCGCCGGGCGCAGCAGGGGGGAGGCAACCCCCACTGTTGGGGTCCGGGGCAGTGCCCCGGCGATTTTTTTTTTTTTGGTGTGCGGACCCACCCATGTTTTGTGCATGAGTTTGCACATGGTTTTGGGGTACGATGGTTTTCGGCCCCTGGTATTTTGTAGATCCGGTCAAGGGAACTACGGTTATGTTCTAATCCAAGGTTAATGGATTGGGGTTTATGTATGCTTCGGCATGTATATATATGTGTTGTAACACTTAAAGGAATATAATGAAAAAAATCAAGCTGGTCGTCCTGATTTGGGATCCAAGGGAAAATCTCTGTGTTTATCTGTTTTATGTTTTATGCTCTCGCTATTGTTTATTTTCTGTTATAAGATTCGTGTGTAGATAATTTATGTTCAGGGTTAAAATCTACAATCAAGACAGAGCCATAGTATACAACATGAAGAAGATGTTTGGACTGACGAAAGGGAAGCGAGGTTATGCTATCAACTTGATTAATGACCAGGGAGTTCACTTCCCAACACATATATTGGTTGGAAAAAAATGATTAAGTGTCGAGATAATGAATTCCCTGCACCAGTGGTTTCATTAGCTGCGTAGTGCGCTAATGGGGTTTAGTACAATTGGGCCACATATCAATGCCAAGAGTTTTTGGATGACTGTTGCGAGGCTCGGGAGAAAGGTACTTTGTTTCACTACGCATGGTTAATTATGATAATTGTGACACTTGATATGGAGAGAGTCGGAAGGTTTGTAGTTCCCTCTGCTAGCCCAAAAATTTTATGAAGTCACGCGATATGCCTCGTCATGGTATACCACTAATTCGACACTAGCACAAGATAAAAAAATGTTTTTCGTTTTATACAATATGAACTTACACATGTTGGTGAACTAACACCCTTGCCTTTCACGTAGCCTATATTAGCAGTATAGCTCTGTCACAAAATTTAAGGTTGACTTCCACAAAATCTACATACAGGCTCACAGGGACACAAGGAATACATGGCATCCCCTACCATATTTAGTGACATAAGATGATTTAGCACAGATACAACAGTGGCCCTTAGAGTGGACCATTGCGCTGGAGACACAAATTATGGATATACTCCGACAGAGAAGGACACGATGCAGCTCAGGGAAGCGAGTGGGAAGGATAAGGATGAACAAGAGTCAAAAGAATAGGAGAAATATGAAAAGGTTCTCCACGATCCTCTTGAAGGTGATGAGCATAACAGAGTGTCTGAAAATATAGATACATATCCATATGTTGCAGAGAAGAGAAAGGCACACGTTGAAGCTACCATAAGAAGCAAAAAGAAGCAGAAGACAGACAAGAAAAGGTACAAAATGCCATTGGTCCTCACTGATGAGTAATTGGAACAAATTGGGGAAAAAATTTAGGAAGCAACAGTAGAATCATGGAACAAGCTAGAGGATCACCATGCTACACTTCTAACAAGTGTCGAGGAGTGCGTTACAGAACTAAATATGTTCGCATAGAAAGTCAGACAACCAGTGCAGGCAGAGGAGAAGCTTAGAGAGGAAAGACTAGTAGATCCTACACTTGGGGTGCGGATAGCACCATTACTTCCCAGAGCCCTGCAGTTAGACTCCACTGATGTACAATAGAAGGCCAAATTGGGGAGGTACGTGAACATGAAAATTGCACTAGTTCCACTTCAAAGATTACACAAGCTACATCAAGAGATCATACATGAGTTGAAGCAGTGTGAACAACTCACTTCACCATTAAACATCCAGGTAGAGAGAGAGTGAGCTTCGCTGAAGCATAAGCTCAACCAGGTGATCCAGGAGAGGGATCGGTGAGTAAAACAACAACAAAAGCCGAAGGAGGTGGTCAAAGAAACATGCCACGAGGTTCTGAACATTGATGTCTGAGAAGAGGAACCAGTGGAGGACAAGGTCTCATAGCTCGGACTTATAGTAAAAGGATACAAGAATAAGAGCGCAGATGTGCAATTTACATATGAGATGAAAATCAATGAGCTACAGATGAAGCTACAACCACCACACCAGAGGAAGTGCGAGAGCAGAGGGATGTCGACCTGAAGGTTGTAGTGGCCAACATATGCACAACAATGGAAGATTGTGGGAATATATTGGACAATGTCTTATAGATTTGGACTTTGCTATAGGAAGATCCAAATGTGCAGAGACTACAAGAGGATATTCAAAAGAAGCAACAACAACTGGAGGAGATTCAGGAAACTGTGATAACCTTACCAATCTCACAGAAGCTCATAAAGATCAATGAGGAAAATTCCATCCAGAAGAAGATAGAGGATTTGAGGAAGGAAGAGAAGACTCTGACAGAGAGAACTTAGCCATGGCAAGATGAGGCTCTCCAATTTTCCCAAGAAGTGGATGAGAATATTCAAGAGCTTCGACAGAGAGAGAAGGTAGTAATGCAGAAGGCTACGGGACTAGTGACAAAAGCATGGTTGGAGGATGTGCGTAGCAAAGAGAAGTAGGTCACAAAAATTTGCAGCATTTTAAAAACACCTACAACAACATTCCAACAAAGATAAGAGGAAAATTGGCTAAGTGACTCAGGACGAGTCACATGTGAGTTTTGGGGATTTGTTGGGCGCAACCCAACTTAGCCTAGATTTTGGAAAATACTTTGCATTTTTTGGGGCAGAGCGTGCAGTGGAGCATGCAACGGAGCACATTTTGAGGAATTAAACACACCGCATGGTGTCATAAGGGCTTCGTGGTGGGTCAAAGGGATCAATGGTTTTGGGACCATAGTTGCTTGTTTAAGGAGTCCATGGTATTTGGACCATGGTATTTTGACGATGTAACCCTACAATGTAATAGTATATATAGGGTAAAATAATAATAAAAGAATCATCAGAATCAATCAGTTTTGATCCAGATCAGAGTTATGGGTGAATTATTATTGTGATATGTAATTTGGTAGTAAAGGGGAGACTTTGCAACTAAGTTAGCAGAGGCCTGGAGAATAGTCTATAGTGTGTAGACAACCTGCAGCTTAGTGCACATGCCAAGAAATCTTTGTTGTTCAAATATTCATTATATTAAGCAATAGTTCTTGTGGGTGTATCACTACACTGGGGTGAACCACAATAATTTGGTGTTATTATGTGATTGATGTGTATATTTTCTTATTATATGTTGTACTGTATCAATTATTATAGTTGCATTTTACTTCAAGATTGTGATGGTTTATGGTTTTATATGGCATGTTTAAGTGATTAATATAATATGGAAAAGTGATTTACAATTGCTAAGAATAAGACAACATAGTAATAACATATCTCCTAGTCCTTCAAGGCTGGAGAAACATGGTTTTGCATCCTCCCATATTCACTTCGGGAGAGACTACAATTTGTTTGCAGGTCATTTCCAAAAGGGCCAGTGATCAAGGGTTTTGTTGGTGCATAGTATAGATCGAACCTAGGTCAGCCCAAAAAAAGCCAGCAAGTGCAAGATGACATCAGGATCACCAGCTACAACAATTTTTCCTTGCAGGTACCAAGTTGTATGTATGATTTCCTTGCTAGTTTTGGCATGCATGACACATGCATGTGGTTTCTTGGTTATGATTTTTCATTGGCATGGAGGATTGTCTAGATTAACAATGGATTTTCCTAGACTTTCCATTTCCTGGATAGCCATGGTGTTGTGGGGATTTTTATTTATTTATTTATTTTTATTTTATTTATTTGTTTGTTTATAATTTATTTTATTTTATTTTTTTATTTTTTTATTTTTATTTTTATTTATTTATTATTATTATTATTATTTTTTTCTAGTTGGTTCTCATGTTCCTTATGGTTGTGGGTGAAGTTACTAGTTCCTGGAAGCCTTGGTTAGGCAAATGCTTTAGAATCCGTGTAACAACTTGGGTTTTGTTACTAGTCCTAGAAGCCTTGGTTGGACAAATTCTCTTGAAGCCCTTCGTGGGTTGAGATACTAGTACTGTAAGTCCTGGTTGGAAAAACACTTTGGAAGCCCGACAATAGTTATGGGTTGAGTTACTAGTCTTGAGAGCCCTGGTTGGAACAAACGCTCTCGAGCACTGGACAACTTGGGTGGAGACTGATATGGTGATGGTTAGTGATGTATGACCATGAGGTGGAATCACTGGTTGAGGGTTGAGGTGGTTTGGCCTTTGGAAGCCCTGGTTTGGTTTTGTTTGATTTTTTTCATGAGATCCTGCATTCATGCTTGGAATATGGCATGGCGGTTATTAGATGAAAGAGAGATTTAGTTCAACTCAATCTATGGTTGGTTGGTACGTGGAAGTCCCTGACTTGGTTGGATTTGCATATGTTAATAAGAGCTCTTTCTCGTTTGGTGTTTCATGATTAAATATGCTTGTTGTTATGTGGCTTTAATGGTTGTTTCATCATTGATATATATATGTTTATTTGTTGCTTATGATCATGTTTTATGTAACATTATGAGCATGTTCTATATAACACCCTCCTCCCACACCTACCCAAGTAACCGGCCAACCGAGGTAAACATGTGACAAAGAGTTACTATGATCTAATTCAACATCCTAGGTCACTTTAAGGAATTGGAACCAACACCACACCACAACACAAACCTTCTGCACATGTTACAGGACACCTAGGAGCCATCCCAACCTTCTAGGAGGCTAACCCCTGATCCAACCTAACCTTTTCATGCATCCATCCCTCGGCTGCTCCATTTACATGGGAAAGAGTGCAACTAGGACTCTCCAGTCACACACACAACATGGGTATGCATGCAACAGGGGACTTTTCCTAGTATTTTTGAGCCTGCGACCCCTATTTTTTACCACCTTTTTAGGACCAAAGCCCAGGTTATTGCCCAGAACTCCATGAATCTTTCAAAATTGAAATATAATAGTGTAATAATGATGTAAAATAAAACACTTAAACAAGGACTTGATTGGACCCCTACTAGCTATGAAAAACATTTCGTAAAAATTGTCACAAATATGTAATCTACAGGTTTAAACAACATATCTGAGCATAGAGGTCTCATACTTATATGAGAATCGCTAAGAAGAATTGTTGCCTCATCTCATTAATTTCATTATCATCTATTTGGTCATATATACATTGTTCATCCATTTACAACTCAAAACATGACAAGAGTCATACATCATCACCATCATAAAACACATTCATAAACAACATCGAAACAACAAAAATGACAAGCATAGAACAACCATATAAGCCACATAATAGCAAGCATATTTACCCATCAATACAAGAGTAAAACAACTCTTATTTACATATGAAAAATGAAACCAAGTCTAGGACTTCCACGTTCCACCTGACCATAGACATGGCTGAGCCAAATATCTCTTCAGCCAGTGAACCTCATGCCATACTCCAAGCATGAATGTGGGATCTCATAGAAAAAATATATCAAAACCAAAATAGGGCTTCCAGAGGCCAAACTACCTCAATCCTCAACCAGTGATTCAACCTCATGGTCGGATATCTCAACCATAACCATATTGGTCTCTACCCAAGCTATCTAGGGCTCTAAAGTGTTTGTTCCAACCGGGGCTTCCAAGACTAGTAACTCAACCCACAACTATTGTCGGTCTTTCAGAGAATTTTTCCAACCAGGGCTTCCAAGACTAATAACTCAACTAACCAATGGATTCCAGATAATTTTTCCAACCAAGGCTTCCAGGAATAGTAACTAAACCCAAGCCATTACATGGCTTCAAGAGTGTTTTTCCAAGGCTTACAGGAACTAATAACTCAACCCACAACCAAAGGCACATGATAACCAACTAGAAAAAAAAATAATTAAATGGACCCACAACACCATGGCTATCCAAGAAATGGCAAGGCTAGGAAAATCCACTTTCAATACAGGAAATCCTCCATCCCAATGACAGATCACAACCAAGAAACCACATGCATATGCCATGCATGCAAAAACTAGTGAGGGAAATGTACATGCAACTCGATCCCTACAAACAAAACTCATTGTAGTTGTTGATATTGATGTCCTCTTGCACTTTCCTACTCTTCCTTTACCTTATTGCTCCAAACTCAAAGTATGCCACTCTCTCCAAGAGTGCTCCAAGAAAATCTAAGTGACCAAGAGTATGAGATAGAGAGAGAACAGAATGAGAGGTCCAAAACAGAACTAAAAAAAGGTTACCAGTTTATCCTCATAAGCATTTTTATTAATGAGGCCTCTATTTTCTTAATTTTCCATTATTTTCCTTCTCACATGAAACTTGTGACCTTTCACGTACCTTTTCTCCTGTTTTCCATTATTTTCATAAATAACTGCCAATAAATTCAACTTTTCCTTTCTAAATCTTTAGCCATTACCTTTTCCAAGTTCCTTAGCCATAATAAACCACATGAACACCCACACTATGATGCTTTTCCCAACATTCAGGTTGGAATAAATGTCCCATGACCTGGTTATTATTTTTCCTTTATTAACTTTTATTACATGGAATTTTCACCATGCCTGTTACAGAACCCCCCCTTTGTGGGAACATTGTCCTTGGTGTTCAATGACACCTAAAACTAAGAGGATTGGTGCAAGAAAAGCATACTACCCATGGAGCTTTATAACTTAACTCGTTACAATATTTACAATTATCAACCTGCTGAGAAGTAAACCAATATGACAACATGACACCATACCACTTATTGGAGCTTTATAGCATAGCTCATGGCGGTATTTACATCCATATAAATATGTACATGTACCAAAAAATCATACCAACATATACCAAAACACATGCCCAAACATTCGCTCAACCAACGAATAAGGAAGGATACATAGCCCGCATCTAATCTGCCATATCCCATGTAGCTTAATCAAGCCCAAAGTGCTTCCATTTCACTTTAACATGCATGATTTCTCAGTTCTGGAGCATGAGCATCTTTCTTTGCAAAATGCACTGAGGTTTCAGCTAGAATTATCCTTCTAGCTCCACCTACAATACAAACCAGTCAATCACATGATCAACATCTTTAACATACTTCTTAAGAAATGACACATGGAAAATATCATGGAATTTCGCTATCATAGGTAGTGCAAGTTGATAGGATATTGGTCCAATCCTATTAATAATCTTGAAAGGTCCACAAAACCGAAGTGCCATCTTGGCACATGATCCAATCCACAATGAGCTCTTCTTGGGATTGATGCAAAAGTACACTTGTTCCCCAACCTGGAACTATTTAAACAACATTTTCCAATTTTCATAGCTCTTCTTCCTATCCTATGTTGATTTCATATTCTTCTTCATTACCTACATTTCCTGTTCCATCTCTTCCAACATGTTCAGTCCAATAAACACCTTGTTAACTAGATCACTCCAACTGATGGGAGTGTTGCAACTCTACCCATACAATGCCTCAAATTGACTCATCCTCAAAGATTCATGATACCCATTGTTATAAGCGAAATCTACCAGTGTAAGATACTCTTCCCACTTTCATTTTGATGCATCACATACATCCTCAACATGTCCTCCAATATCTAGTTGCCACTTCTTTGTCTATATGCGGATGATAAGTTGTATGGAAGGAAAAATCTGTGCCGAAACCTACAAAAAAATCCTTCCAAAACTTGGAAGTGAACTTCGCATCCCTATCTGATACAATTTTCACTAGAATGAAGTGCACTACCTTTGTCAACATGTCCACCAAAACCATGATGGACTCATGTTGTCTAGATTCCCTCATAAAACCTGTGATAAATTCCATGGAAATGACCTCCCATTTCCAAAATGGAATCAGAATCCACTGTAGTAGTCCACATGGATGTTTACACTCTACTTTGACCTGTTGAAAATCTAAGCACCTAGCAACAAACTTTGTTACGTATCTCTTCAAATTTGGCTAATAGTAGAACTTCCTTACTATTATCAACATCTTATGATAGCTTGGGTGACCTGAATACAGTTTCACTTGAAACTCCCTTAAGATTATCTTCTTGAGTTCGCTGATGTCTAGCACATATATCATGTTGTAAACGTGACCAATCCGTCTGCTATGAGATGATAGTCCAAATCCTTTTCTCCTGCACCTGTACCTATACCACTACCTTTACTTGTACTCTGTTGTAATCTGTGCCTAAGCTCCATATACCTAACATCCTGCTGACCTACCTACATGATCCTATCCTGTAGATCTGTCCCATAAGAACTCATAGTTGCTATATGATTTGACTATATCTACATGTTAAGATCATCTGCAACCATGTTCTATTTACCTTTAATATACCTGATCTCAAAGTCAAACTCATTGATTGTGTCCAACCATCTAGATTTCCTAGCATTAAGGTTCGGTTAGTAAAACAAATATCTCAACCCATTGTGATCACTCATCAATATAAATATCCTACCAAGAATATAGTGCATCCACATCTTCAATGCATGGATGATCGCTACCAACTCAATATCATGTGTCAGATAGTTCTTCTCATGGTCATTTAGTTATTGTCACTCATAACATACCACCTGTTGTGGATGATTTTGTCACCCCCCTAGAGACAGTCTAGAGTTGCCATAGACCAGTGCCTAGGACATCTTAATATAGCAAGGAGCCCTTTATAGTTGGGTTGTCAGTCCAAGAACTCACTTACTACCTCTTGTTAAAAACAAGGAAACTAAATTTGAATGGGACCAATCTCTCTCAGAAGCTGATACAAAGATAAGAGTAATGTAGGAACATCATGTAAAACTTCAGCATGAAAGCATCAGACAGTTAAGAGACCGCTTACTGTAAAGAGGGCTGATTCAAATAATATATCACATAAATCAGATATCAGGAAGTGAGTGCAGTGAGGAATCATAAGAATATATTAGCAGGCATAAGGGCGCACCGATTTACGAATCCTTAAGTCACTAATATAGAAAAAAATATGGAAGTAGTGAACATGGAACAGCATATCATGACTAGGCCTATTTAAAGCGCTTGACCAATTCCAGAAAGGGCACCACTTAAGATGAATCCTTACTGCAAACTAGTGAGCCACTCGCATTCTAGAACATGATACAAGAAGACAAATTGCATGAAAAGAGATAATGTATTAACACATGAGAAAAGTTACATACTGTGAGATACCAAAGACCAGAATCCTCAATACAGTTATAACCCCTCCTCACTGAGACCCTACGGGCTCTGAAACTTCATACAAAAATATTACAAGATGAATACAGTAGTCTTCTCGCTGCACAGTTTGCTGACAGAAATCTGGAACCCTTACAATGTCTTCTTTTTGAGTATTTATAGAGAATACAGAAACTTCTAGAGGAGGAGGGAGACGAGGCACAATTAATGACTCAATTTGAATAACATGGCGGAAAACATTCACGCCTTCTCTATGAATGACTAGCTATAAATGAATACACCTAACAATCTGTCCAAAGAAATAAATGCTGGGAGATAAAAATCTCCTTAGATACATGACACAAATAATAAAATATATACAAAGAGATGCCTGTAGTCGAAGAAAAATCTGATGCCGTAAGAGATTTGGAATAATCTGCGTTCCTGTACTGTACTTTTGGCCCTTCAGCTTTGAATTTGAATGCTGGTTCTTAAATGCTGGGCGAATTTCTCTGGAGGGTTCTGAGAATCCATATCTGGGTCTTTTTTAATGGCGGTCATTTCATGCACCTGTTCTTAGTCTCTTTCATTAAATTTCGCTCACAGGAAATCATCTTCTAGTATGTTCTTGATCTCTGAAATGGAGGCGACGAATTAAAGCGCCCCCTCTACTATTTGAAACCTGCAAAACCCTAGAAATGTTAGAAAAACAGCCACGGACGAAGGCATGGATGATGGAGGTGGAGATGGAGGAGGTGACATGGACACAAACGGAAGATGGGAATACCCAGGGTGGCGAAAGCAAAACAGTGGACGATCCCACAAACAGACGAAATGTGGGTTTAATGCGACATAGTCTGGACGCGAGGAAAGAATAGCGGCAAATACAAAATAAAACATATAAACACACACACACATATATATATATATATTGGCGAGAAGAAATGTTACGAATGTACGGGGGCGAGACACATAGGCGCACAAGGGACAAGTGGGGAGACGACGTGGCGGAGGAATCAACGGGTGGAAGTTGGTGAAAATGACACGGTGGCGGGCCATATAATACGGCGAAGACGAAATAACGGACGTGTAACTCCAGAGAATGCCCGCCATCAGATCAGGATCAGTAGATCCAATGGCTCAAACTAATTCCGCTGCCCGGCGATGAGATGACCTTTAGCGCGCGGGGGATGGCCGGTTTCCCACCCGTACCGAAGACACGTGGCATGGGATTTGTGGCATCGCTGCCCCTGCGGGAAATACCACTGCTTTGATGAGGGTGGTGCGGGGTAATACCGCCTGTTTTAGGCGCGCGGGGTTCAGATGCGGGGCCCTCCATATAAGTCAATTTCCGCGCCGTTGATTTATCTTGATTGGACGGTTGCGATGGCGCCCGGGGTATTAACAATAAGCCCCTGCCTCTTTTGATCTGTGGCTTTCAGCCTCCGGTTTCATGACAGCGATGAGGTGAGAGGCCTGAGACTTGGGGACTTTGGCCCGAAATATTAAAAATGCGGGTTTTAAACATTAAGACCATATAATTTGGGGTGGAGAAGGTGGTGATGAACGCGGCATGGGGGGGGTTTTTGACCACGAGGACCACGAAACAAGGTTTTAAAAGCATTGGTGGCCAAAAATTTGAAGGGAGAGGGAACTATATACAACATCGGCTCCATCTGGGGATGGCATGGTCGTCCTCGGACATGTCGAGAACACGCAGACCATTCAATATTTCATTCTGCTGCTCAATTTTCCTCTGTGCTTCTGTCTCGGGTAACTAGCGACATTCTTCTCCATTATAAAAATAAAAATCAAAGCAATTTATATATAGTATATACAGTGGGGCATTTCCAACCTGGGTCAGAATTGAAAATATGGTTTGAGGAATTGGCCATTCACGGGCGCATCCAATAACTCACCCTGTAAATTTTCTAATGAAAAGGTGTTGTTTCTTCCAAGCTTTACTACCTTGAATGGCCCAAACCATAATGGGTCAAACTTAGCATGTTTACCCTTTTCTGCTCTGCGAACATCCCATCTTAAAACCAGGTCTCCAACTTGAAAATTTCTGCCCTTTGCATGTTGATCAAATACATTTTTCATCTTCTCCTGATACTCTATCAACTTTTGATCCACCTGGTTCCGTGTTTCCTCCAATTCTACCAGCTGATTAATTCTTCGGATCATATCATCTGATTCTTCCTGGTTCTCCTGCATAAAACGTGCCACTGGTAATGCCAATTGCAAAGGAAACACGGCTGCTCTCCCATATACCAGCTCATATGGAGATTTCCCTGTTGCTCTTTTGCTGGTTATCCTATTTTCCCATAGAGCAAACTTCAGTTGGGAGTCCCAGTTTTTCTGATTTTTAGCTATTGTTTTCTTCAAGGCCCTCACCAGGGTCTTATTAGATGATTCTGCTAAACCATTTCCCTGTGGATAGTATGTTGTGGAATGAGTTAATACAATATTATATCTTTGGCATAAATTTACAAATCTGGCGGATTTAAAAGCTTGAGCATTATCAGTTACAATCCTTGCAGGACAGCCAAACCTGGATATGATATTATCTTCTATAAAATTTATTATTACAACATCTGTAGCTTTTCTTGTAGGTATGGCTTCCACCCACTTTGTAAAATAGTCTATGGCTGTCAGTATCCATTTATGTTGGCCACTTGATGGGGGATGTATCTCTCCTATAAAATCTAATCCCCATTTCTGGAAGGGTTCATTTACATGGATGGGGATTAAAGGCAAAGACGCTAGCTTCTGCCTCTCTGTAAACCTTTGGCACTTATCACATGCTCTGACCCAAGCAAAAGTATCTGAATATAATTTAGGCCAGTAAAAACCAGCCCTCAAAATTTTATGTGTTGTTGCCCTCCAGCTGTAATGTCCTCCACATAGCCCCTCATGGAATTCTGTCATTATATTCTGCACTTCATTTTCTGTGAGACATAACAGCAATATACCCAGAGGGTCTCTCCAATAAAGATGTCCATTAGCAATGACATATTTCTAAGATTTCATCCTTACAGCTCTGTACTTTACTTTGTCACAACCTGATGGGCAACTAAGTGTTAAGAGATATTCAACAATTTCTTTATACCAAGGACTAGTTAGATATTTCACCTGTACCTTTTGAGTGGCCATTTCTAGTCCTTGCTGTTCCTCTTCTTTTTCTGATTCTTCATTTGCCATCATGGATAGATTAATGCCCAAAGCTTGATGATTTGATTCAGATAACATTTTGGCAAGTCCATGTCCTTTGATCAGTTTAGTAGGCCTTATATCCAGATCATACTCTTGAATTTTTGCAATCCATCTTCCTCTTCTGCCTTCACTGTCTCCCTGAACTAGAATGTCTTTTACAGCTGTTGTAGGAGCATAAGCAGTGATATGAGATTGCAAAATATAAACTCTAAAAGCTTTAAGGGACTTTACCAGGGCATATGCCTGCTTCTCCAGTATATTGTATTTCAATTCAGCATCATACAGCACTTGACTGAAGAATGCTATAGGCTGTTCATATCCCTCTTCATTTTTCTGCAATAACACTCCAGCAATTGTATGAGGTGAAGCAAATGAAAATATCATAAATGGCTTACTGTAATCTGGTCCAACTAATACAGGAGCTTCAGCAAAAGCCTGTTTTATCCTTGCAAATGCATCTCTAGACTCCTGGGACCACTTAACTTCATTGTCCTTTTTTAACATATTGGTTATATGCCTAACTATCTCGGCATAGTTAGGAATGAATCTTCTCAAGAAATTTATTCGGCCCAAAAACACCTGTACTTCCTTTTTATTCCTTGGCAAAGGAATGCTGTTTATTACCTCAACTCTTTTAGGGTCTATTTTGACTCCATCCTTTATTACAATGTGCCCTAAAAATTTTCCCTCATCTAATGCAAATAAGGACTTTTGAGGGTTGAGGGAAAGACTGTACCTTCTGCATTTATCAAAAGTTCTTCTTAAATGCTCAATATGCTCATCATCATTCCTTGAAAACACTGTGATATCATCAAGATATACTACCAAAAACTTGTCCTGTTCTCCAATAAAGGCTATGTCCATTGCCCTTTGAAAAGTAGCTCCTGCATTGATTAATCCGAATGGCATCCTTGCATACATAAAGGTTCCCCATGGTGTGGTAAATGCAGTTTTCTTTTGGTCTTCGGGGAACACAGCTACCTGATTGTAGCCTGAAAATCCGTCCATCATTGACATTCTGGATGCTCCCACCACTTTCTGCAGGATATGGTCCATTTTAGGCAGTGGATAATTGTCCTTGAGAGATGCTCTATTCAAATTTCTGAAGTCCACACACAGCCTTATTTCTCCATTCTTCTTTCTAACAGGAACGAGGTTCGCTATCCATTCTGAGTACCTCAAGGGCACAATTATTTTAGCTTTCAGCAATTTTTTAATTTCCTTTTCAATTGAGGGAAGAAGCAGAGGATTAATCTGTCTGAGCTTCTGTTTATATGGCTTTGCATCTTCCCTCAGCGGAATCTTATGCTGTATTATATTTACATCAAAAGTTTTTAGGTCCTCATAGGACCAAGCAAAAACATCTTTGTAAGATTGAAATAGCTTCAAATATTTTTCTTTATAATCTTCTGGGACTTTCTTAGATAATTTAACAATTTTAGGATCAGTATGCGTACCCAGATTCAAATCTCCTACTTGATCTTCTTTTGTCACTTTGTTTGGCTGCAAAGGAACATCATATTTATTGAACAATCTTTCTAGAGGCACCAATCCCCTAGGTATAACATTTCCTTTCAGCTGCAGCACTCTATTCCCTGCTATGTTTTCCTCCCATTTATTTTCTGAAATATTTTCAACTTCCTCTTCCTTATTGTCATCAATTTCCATATTTGTGAATTCTCCTACCGTCTCCATGAACCTTTTCATCTGTTCATCATCTTCGAATACCTGCCAATGCTTTATATTGTCTGGAATGGATGGTCTATAACGTACCTCCACTTCATATCTTAACAGTGGATTTTGGGGAGGACGGAATGTACTAGCAGCTATAGCGAGAGAATCGGCTATTCTGTTTTGCTCCCGGGGCATGAACTGTATGTTGAATGCTGAGAAGAAATTTTCTATCATGTCCCATACTTCATTTCTATATGTTCTGAGCCATGGATGTTTAGTTTGGCATTCATTCTTAATCTGTCTCACCACCAGTTCAGAGTCTCCAAACACTTTTAAACATTGGATGCCCATGTTTTTAGCTGTCTGCAGTCCCAGTAATAGTGCCTCATATTCAGCTACATTGTTTGTAGCTTCATACTCCAGTTTAAAGGACAGTGCCACCCATCTCCTTGTAGGGGAAATCAATAATACCCCAGCTCCATTACCTTCCCTTGAATTTTCCCCATCAAAATGCAGGGTCCAAATTTCTGATTCCTTGTCCTTTTTAGGCTGCTCAGCTTGGATCTGACCAAAAAGGGGCTCATGAGCATAATTTTGATTTTCTTCTAACATGAAACATGAGAAGTCTCCCTCTTTGTTATAAACTGGAGAATTGTCTGAGCAATCAGCATTAGTTACCGTTTTAACAAATCTTGTCTCCCTGTACAACCTCCTTTCCTGACCTCCAAAGACTGGGACAGTAGCATATGTTAAATCCAATTTAATTGATCCCCCAATCTTTGTCCCCCAGGACCTTGACAACAGCATGCCAAAGCGGGCCGGGATATCAGCAACCACAATGTCCATGACCACACTTTTTGCTGGGATTTGAGCCAAATTGACCACTAAATCTTTAATCATTCCCAAGCATTTAACCCTTTTAGAATCAAATGAATATAAATCTTTATATGGTCTTGTAATTTGCAGCCCTAGTTGCTCCATGACAGAGAGAGGCATGAGATTATGGGAAGCCCCAGAATCTAACATACAATTATGTAGAAGCAGGTCATGGATGACTAAGGACACATAAAAGGGAGGAGTAGAGGGGTCTATCTCCTCGACATGTGGGCCAAAGACTACCATGGGTCTTTCTTCTTGAAGATTTAAACTATCAGGTGCAATTGGTAGTTCAGGAGGAAGAATGAAAGAAGTAAGTTGAGACTGATATACAGGCTGTTTCAATAACTCAATCAATGGGACAGGAATCTTAATTTTCTCAAGCTCTTTTTGCAAATTAAAGGTAGATGTGGGCTTTTCTATCATTACTTCTTTGGACTCCCTATTTTCAACTGAAGACTTGACTATCTTCTTTATCATTTTACTTATTTCATCCATTTTATCTGTATCTTTCTCCTGATTAGAGGTGGAGACCTCTTCTTTGCCTCTCCTCCTAGTGTCTTGTTCAATTTTTCCCTTCAGTTTCCCAGTAGAGGCAAAGTTTGCTTCTAATTCTAGAGCATCTGATTGTGCATCATCTAAAGTGGCAGGTTTTCTTTCTCTTAATGCGAAGCCAAAATCGAACTCAAAGGCTGCTATGAAAATTATCTTGGCAGCAGCTTCATGAGGCTTCATTTCCGGAGGTAAGCTTAAATATAACTTGTTGAATCTTTTGATAAATTCTGACACCTCTTCATTCTGTTTCTTCTTCATAGTATTAAACTCAGTAAGGCACATTCCATAATCTTTCTTTTCTCCCCACTTCCTGAGAAAAGCATTCTCCATCTGATCCCAGGTTGTTATTGAGCGATTTCCCAATGTTTTAAACCATTTTCTGGCTTCACCCTCTAAAGACTGCACAAATAATCTCAAAACAACATCCAGGTGTTCAACATTCAAATTTTCTGCAAAAGAGAAAAAGGTCTCAAGATGTTTCTGAGCATCAATATTATTTTCACCGTTAAAACTTGGCAGAATCTTCAGATAATCCTGTGGCATATCATTCAACACCTGAGGTAAAGCCAGAGGAGCATATTTTTTCAAGATAAATGCAGGAACATTGGCCATTGGAGGCGGTGGGGGTTGTACAACAATCTGAGGTACAGATGAAGGGAGAGGAGAAGGAGGAAGTGGAGTATGAATGACAATAGGAATATATTGCACAGAAGCTTGAGGCGTGGAAGGAAATAGCTCACGGTTAACAGCACTTACTTCTGTGACCTCTTTGATTTCTTCAGCCTCGGAAGCAGGATAAGAATCTTCTTCAATCCAGGCACTTCCTCTACGTGGAGTTTCTGAATGAAACTCGGGATTTTATGTTCTAACTTCCTGAGAAGAAGAAGGCAGATAATCTTCAACAGGACACTCGGAGTTTTCAGCACGGGCTGACTTCCTCTCCTTCCAAACTCTTTTATGAATAATTTTCTCTGGGTCAGACACGTAAGGTGTTTTCAGTTGAGCTGTATCTGACCTCAAATGTGGCCTACGAGGAGCCAGGACTACCAATAAAATTTATCGAATAAAGACCAGTGGAGTCGCCAAGGTGAGAAATCTGCAACTCTTCACCTCTCTGTGCTCACCTGATTAGAGAGTGAAAACGACTTGTCGAAAACCCAGGGAAACAGATATTCTTGAATTCGGTCCCCGGCAACGGCGCCAGAAAGATGTTGTGGATGATTTTGTCACCCCCCTAGAGACAATATAGAGTTGCCATAGACCAGTGCCTAGGACATCTTAATATAGCAAGGAGCCCTTTATAGTTGGGTTGTCAGTCCAAGAACTCACTTACTACCTCTTGTTAAAAACAAGGAAACTAAATTTGAATGGGACCAATCTCTCTCAGAAGCTGATACAAAGATAAGAGTAATGCAATAACATCATGTAAAACTTCAGCATGAAAGCATCAGACAGTTAAGAGACCGCTTACTGTAAAGAGGGCCGATTCAACTAATATATCACAGAAATCAGATATCAGGAAGTGAGTGCAGTGAGGAAACATAAGAAGATATTAGCAGGCATAAGGGCACACCAATTTACGAATCCTTAAGTCACTAATATAGCAGAAAATATGGAAGTAGTGAACATGGAACAACATATCATGACTAGGCCTATTTAAAGCGCTTGACTAATTCCAGAAAGGGCACCACTTAAGATGAATCCTTACTGCAAACTAGTGAGCCACTCGCATTCTAGAACATGATACAAGAAGACAAATTGCATGAAAAGAGATAATGTATTAACACATAAGAAAGTTACATACTGTGAGATACCAAAGACCATAATCCTCAATACAGTTATAACCCCTCCTCACTGAGACCCTACGGGCTCTGAAACTTCATACAGAAATATTACAAGATGAATACAGTAGTCTTCTCGCTGCATAGTTTGCTGATAGAAATCTGGAACCCTTACAATGTCTTATTTTTGAGTATTTATAGAGAAGACAGAAACTTCTAGAGGAGGAGGGAGACGAGGCACAATTAATGACTCAATTTGAATAACATGGCGGAAAACATTCACGCCTTCTCTATGAATGACTAGCTATAAATGAATACACCTAACAATCTGTCTAAAGAAATAAATGCTGGGAGATAAAAATCTCCTTATATACAAGACAGAAATAATAAAATATATACAATGTGATGCATTTAGCGGAGGGAAAATCTGATGCCGTAAGAGATTTGGAATAATATGCGTTCTTGTACTGTACTTTTGGCCCTTCAGCTTTGAATTTGAATGCTGGTTCTTAAATGCTGGGCGAATTTCTCTGGAGGGTTCTGAGAATCCATATCTGGGTCTTTTTTAATGGCGGTCATTTCATGCACCTGTTCTCAGTCTCTTTCATTAAATTTCGCTCACAGGAAATCATCTTCTAGTATGTTCTTGATCTCTGAAATGGAGGCGACGAATTAAAGCGCCCCCTCTGCTATTTTAAACCTGCAAAACCCTGGAGATGTTAGAAAAACAGACACGGACGAAGGCGTGGATGATGGAGGTGGAGATGGAGGAGGTGACATGGACACAAACGGAAGATGGGAATACCCAGGGTGGCGAAAGCAAAACAGTGGAGGATCCCACAAACAGACGAAATGCGGGTTTAACGCGACATAGTCTGGACGCGAGGAAAGAATAGCGGCAAATACGAAATAAAACATATAAACACACACACACACACACACACACACACACACACACACATATATATATATATATATATTGGCGCGAAGAAATGTTACGGATGTACGGGGGCAAGACACATAGGCGCACAAGGGACAAGTGGGGAGACGACGTGGCGGAGGAATCAACGGGTGGAAGTTGGTGAAAATGACACGGTGGCGGGCCATATAATACGGCGGAGACGAAATAACGGACGTGTAACTCCATAGAATGCCCGCCGTCAGATCAGGATCGGTAGATCCAATGGCTCAAAATAATTCCGCTGCCCGGCGATGAGATGACCTTTAGCGCACGGGGGATGGGCAGTTTCCCACCCGTACCGAAGACACGTGGCATGGGATTTGTGGCATCGCTGCCCCCACGGGAAATACCACTGCTTTGATGAGGGTGGTGTGGGGTAATACCGCCTGTTTTAGGCACGCGGGGTTCAGATGCGGGGCCCTCCATATAAGTCAATTTCCGCACCGTTGATTTATCTTGATTGGATGGTTGCGATGGCGCCCGGGGTATTGACAATAAGCCCCTGCCTCTTTTGATCTGTGGCTTTAGGCCTCCGGTTTCATGACAGCGATGAGGTGAGAGGCCTGAGACTTGGGGACTTTGGCCCGAAATATTAAAAATGCGGGTTTTAAACATTAAGACCATATAATTTGGGGCGAAGAAGGTGGTGATGAACGCGGCATGGGGGGGGTTTTTGACCACGAGGACCACAGAACAAGGTTTTAAAAGCATTGGTGGCCAAAAATTTGAAGGGAGAGGGAACTATATACAACACCACCTTTCATTCCTGCATAAGGACTCCACCAAGCCCTCTCTTGCAAGCAATTGTACATACCCCAAATTACTTGTACGGATTTTCAATCTTTAACACTAGATCATGTGTCAACAATTACTTTAACTGCTCAAAATTGGCTTCACATTTTTATATCCATTCAAACTTCTTACATTTCCTTTGCAATGATGTGATAGGATAATAAATCTATGAGAATTTCCTGATGAACCTCTTGTAATAACCTACTAACCCCATAAATGATCTTACCTCATCCAATTTCCTAGGATCTTACCACTCCATGATAGCGATTATTTTTCCTCAATCCACTGCTATCCCTTCCTTAGAAACAACATGTCCCAAGTAATGTACCTATGTCTGAAAGAAACTACACTTGTTGAGCTTAGAATAAATTTGATGCTCTCTCAACAATCTCAATACTGCTACCAAGCATTCGACATGCTATTCTTCATTTTTTAGAATATACCAATATATCATCAATGAATACAATAAAAAACATGTCTAGATAAGGACACAACACACTATTCATCAAGCACATACAAGTAGCCAAAGCATTAGTCAACCAAAATGGAACTACAACAAACTCATAAAATCCATACCTAGTCCGAAAAGTTGTCTTGTATATGTCTTCTTATTTAATGTGTACCTGATGATATCCGAATCTCAGATCAATATTTGAGAACAATGCTTCTCCCTTCAGTTTATCTAACAAGTCATCAATCCTCAGCAACAAATACAAGTTCTTGATGGTCACTTTGTTCAACTTCATGTAATCAATACATAACGTGAGAGTACCATCTTTCTTCTTCACAAACAATACTGGTGCACCCCATGGTGATACACTTGGCCTAATGTATCCCTTTTCCAAATTTTATTTCGACTGAAACTTAAAATCTACCAACTCTAGTGTTCTCATCCTATAAGGTGCCTTAGATGTTGGCATTTCCCCTCACACCAACTCAATAGAAAATAATACTTCCCTGTCAGGTGGAAACTCTGAAATATCTACGGGAAATACATCCTGAAAACTTTGTAGAATTGGGTACCTGCTCAAAAAATACACATCCTCAACTTTCTTACCTTTGTCACTAGAAATTTACACTACAAATAATTCACACCCTTTCCTACGACTACACTTTGCCTCCATAACTACCACCATTCTAACTGATGTTGCTTTCTTCTTACCCTGTAAGACTCTTTGTTCCCCATTTTCATCCAAACATTGAATAGCCTTGTCATAACAATCCACCTTGGTCCTATGAAGATACAACTTGTCCATACCCAAAAGCATGTGATACAAACCCAACGGTAATACATTCATATGGCTAAGGTAGGCATGCCATTCAATTCAAATGCACAAGCTCATACCCAATAATGAAATCTCTTATTTGTACCTATAGCCAAATGCACTAACCAAGACTTTGCATGCACTTTTTTATTCAAACCACACATATACACCATGTCATGATTAACATAACTATAATTAGATCTAGGGTCAATCAAAATAGAAACAACTTGATCACAAAGCTTACCATCCATCTCGATAACATACGCCTGGTGATATTCCTGTCTGTTATCTATAACTGCACAGATCCTAGGAATACCTTGTCCAACATATCCCACTGTCTATGCCTCTTGAGCACTATAGATCTATGGTCTACCACCCTGATGTTGTGTAAAAAATCTCTTGCAATTATCCTTGCCACATGTACAACATTGTAAAGGATTCCAACCTTCATCCTTATTCTACTCCTCATATCGAAGTCCCTATCCTCTACCAAATTTATTGAACTTCTTAGGTGGTGCAACATTCTCTTTGTTACATGTATCCCAAGGTCTTGCTCGCTTCCTGTCCCATTTTCCTTTGTTCTTATTATTACCTTTCCAGTCTAGCTTCATCTTAGTTCTGTGCTTTGATTGCTCATAACAATGCTTTAGTTTCTAGATGTCTCCTCCAATGATCTAGGCTTATCAAAATAATTCCTATCTTTAAATTCTATCAGGAACCCATTGATGAATCGTTGAATCTTGGACTTCTCCTCCTTGAGGTAAGGAACATACCTCAACAATTCTAGAAATCTTCTAGTGTACTCCTCATCGGTCATAGATCCCATCTTTAGTTCATAAATATCATTTCCATGTCATCATAGTATCTCTGTGATAGATACTTCTTTTGGAATAGTCTCTTGAATTCACTCCAATTCAATTCCTCCTCATAAATATCCATAACATTCTTCACATCTTCCCATCAAATATCTACTTTACGTCTGAGGTTGAATGTCACTATTCTGGCTTTCAAATTTTATGAGTAATCATGCAACCTAAAGAACTTATTCATACCAAGCAACCATGCTTATGCATCACATTATTTCTTCATTTCCCCATCAAATGTAGGTGCTTTTTCTTTCTTAAATTCATCCGAAAAATATCCCGTGTCACTCCTCTTGTAAGGATGATAATTATGACGATCATAGTGCCTGTCAGAACCAGAACAAGAATAGTACCTACGTCCATCACCTCTCCTATCCGGAGTGTCCAAGGACCTACCATATCTAATCATGTCATCGTCATCCGACCAATGACCACCATGAGATCTTCTGCCATATGCTCCATTAGTCCCATCCTGTTGTCCATAGCTCATCCGAAGTGGCCCTTGTTTTTGCAATTCGGAAAAAAACCTGAACGATTACTGCATTAACCTCTGCTTGTTTCTCTTGTGCCTGTATGATTATGTCATTATCTAATTTACAAATCCTTATTTATTCCTTTAAACTTCTCAATGTGTCTTCTAATTTAGAAGAGTGCCCAACACCATGTTGCTTGTCTGATTCATAGGGAGAATCTCTGTAGTTTGTCATCTTGCTAGTCATCTTTGATTTCTTCCTGTAAGTCATCTCATGTCAGCTAAACCAAAGTACATTGGCATAATTCAGGGATGATATATCATCTGCAAGATCAACCAATCAGCGTAATACATGTGTAAACATAATCATAACAACATATATACATATAACACATAGGTATATTAATGTATAAACGTCATTCTAGATGGAGTCCAGTCGTCAATGCATAACCATATCAACTACAAATACCATGACCTCATGCATGACAACAACAACCGTACCAATTTACAATAACAATACGTAAGCACTTGACATGCATAAACAACACATAACCAATCATACACTCACGAAAACACATTTCACAACAACAACATAAATCTTCCATGGAAAAATCACTACAACCATGACTAACACCATGCGGATGCAACAAGCACATAGACCACAAGTATGAGTAACACATATGAAACGAACATAAATGCATGACCAACACACCGCCCATCTAGTCTGAGGGGTGAGCCATGCTCTGATACCACTTTGTAACACCCTCCTCCCACATCTACCCAATTACTGACCAACTAGGGTAAACATGTGAAAAAGAGATACTATGATCTAATTCAACCTCCTAGGTGACTTTAAGGAAGTGGAACCGACACCACACCATAAAACATACCTTCTGCACATGCTACTGAACACCCATGTGCGATCGCAACTATCCAAGAGGCTAGCCCCTTATACAACCCAACCTTTTCATGCATCAATATCCTAGTTGCTCCCTTTGAAATGGGCAAGAGTGTGACTTGGACCCTCCAGTCGCATGCACAACATGGGTATGCATGTGAATGGGGAATTTTCCCAGTATTTTTGAGCTTGTGACCCCAATTTTTGTGCCACTTTTTTAGGCCCAAAGCTAAGGTCACTACCGAAAAATCCATGACACTTTCAAAATTGAAAGATAACAACAGAATAAAATGTAAAGGACTTGACTAGACTCCTACTAGCCATGGAAAATATTTTGTCAAACATGTCACAAATATGTAATCTACAGGTTTAAACAACAGATATGAGCATCATACTTATTTGAGAATCACTAAGAAGTGTTTTTGCCTCATCCCATTAACTACATTATCATCTATTTTGTCATAGATATATTGTTCAGTCATTTACAACACAAAACGTGATGAGAGCCATACATCATCACCATCATAGAACACATTCATAACCATCATACAAACAACAAAAATGACAATAATAGAACAACCATATAAGCCACATAATAACAAGCATATTTACCCATCAACACAAGAGGAAAAGAGCTCTTATTTCCATAAAAAAATGCAAATGAGTCTGGGAATAACACGTTCCACCCGACCATAGATATGGCTGAGCCAAATCTCTCTTTAGCCAGTCACCCCTCTGACATATTCCAAGCCTGAATGTGGTATCTCATAAAAAAAATCCATCAAAACCAAACCAGGGCTTCCATAGGCCAAACTACCTCAACCCTCAACCAGTGATTCCACCTCACAGTCGGACATCACAACCATCACCGAATTGGTCTCTACCCAAGTTGTCTAAGGATATAGAGTGTTCGTTCCAACCAAGGCTTCTAGGACTAGTAACTCAACCCACAACTATCGTTGGGCTTCCAAAGAATTTTTCCAAACAAGACTTCCAGGACTAGTAACTCAACCTAACAAGGGCTTCCAAAGTGTTTGTCCAACCAAGGCTTCCAGGACCAGGGCTTCCAGAGGCCAAACCTCTTCAAACCTCAATGAGTGATTCCACCTCATAGTCAGACATCACTAACACCAACTAGGTCGGTCTCTACCCAAGCCTGTCCAGGGCTCCAAAGAATTTGTTCTAACTGCAGCTCCAGGAACTAATAATTCAACCCACAACCTTCCACAGATCCAAATAATTTGTCCAACGAAGCCTCCGAGACTAGTAACTCAACCCATCGATCACTCTAGCGCGTTCATCCAACCAATGCTCCAGGACTAGTAACTCACCCCAAGTTGTTCCAGGGCTCCAGTGCATTTTTTCCAACCAATGTCTCCCGGAACTAGGAACTCAACCCACAACCATAAGGAACATGATCACCAATCATAAAAAACTAGTGGAAAACCCACAACACTGTGGCTATCCATGAAGGAAAGGCTAGGAAAAACCATTGTCAATCCATACAATCCTCCATGCAAATTGTAGATCATAACTTGCAAATAACCACATGCATGCCAAAACTAGCAAGGAAATCGTACATGCAACTCGGTACCTGTGAGCAATCCATTTGTAGCCAATGATCCTGTTGTCCCCTTGTGCTTTCCTTCTTTCCTTTTTCATTATTTCTCCAAATTCAAGTTATGCCATAATGCTCCAAGGATACTCCAAGAAAACTCTAAGTGTCCAAGAGTATGATAGAGAGCGAATAGAGAGAGAGCTCCAAGACAAAACTGACAAAAATCCATGAACTAATCGTCAAAAGTATTTTTATCATTGAGGCCTCTATTTTCTTCAATTTCCTCTATTTTTCCTTCAATTTTCCTCGCATGCAATTATGTGACCTTTCACCTTCCTTTTCTCCTATTTTCCATTATTTCATAAATAAAATTCCAATTAATGCCACTTTTCCTTTGCCAATTCCTTTCCAATTTCCATAGCCATTAATTAATCACAAGTGATCCCCCATCACTATGTTTTTTCCCAACATTCAACTTGGAATACATGTCCCATGACCTTGGTCTTATTTCCCCTTTATTAACTTTATTACATGTATTTTTAACTAGGGTTGTTACAAAACCCTCCCCCTTGGGGGAAGACCGTCCCCGATGTTCAATGACACTTATAAACTAGTAAAACACATGCTACCCATGGAGATTTATAAAAAAACTTGATGAAAAATTTACATCATATCATACTACTGAAGAAATAACCAACATATCCTAAACACAATACTGCTTATTGGAGCTTTATAACACAACTCGATGTGGTATTTACAACATACATATGCATATATAGACATAACCAAAACTAAACATAAAAACATATACTAGAGTAAATCTGCTCAACAGATGAATAAATAAGGATACACAGCCCACATATGATCAACCATCGCCCATGTAGCTTCATCAAGACCAAAGTGATTTCACTGCATTTTAACTTGCTCGATTCTAGAGCATGAGCATCTTTCGTTGCACTACGGTTCCATATGGAATTATCCTTCTGGATCCACCTACAATACAGACTAGGCAATCACATGATCAACATATTTCACATACTTGTTAAGCAATGACACATGGAAAACATAATGGACTTTCACTACCCGAGGTAGTGTAAGTCGGTAGGTTACTAGTCCAATCCTCTTAAGAATCTTGAAAGGCCCACAATACCGAAGTGCTAAATTTGCACATGAACTAATCCTAAAGGAGATATTCTTGGGCTTGATACATAAGTACACCTATTCCCCAACCTGAAACTCCTTAAACACCTTGTTTTGATCTGCATAGCTCTTCTTCTTGTCTTGTGATACCTTTAGATTCTTCTTGATTACTTGAATTTCCTATTTCATCTCTGCCAACATGTCTAGTCCAGTCAACACCATATTCACTGGATCATCCCAACTGATAGGAGTATCACAACTCCACCAGTAAAGTGCCTCAAACAAAATCATCTTCAAATATTCCTAATACTCATTGTTGTATGCAAACTCCACCAGTGGAAGATACTCTTCCCACTTTTGTTGTTGATGCATAACATACATTCTCAACATGTACTCCAATATCCTATTGACCCTCTTTGTCTATCCATCTATATATGGATGATAAGTTGTAATGATCGCCAACTCTATTCCCAAACCTACAAATAAATCTTTCCAAAACCTGAAAGTGAACTTGGAATTTATGTCTAACACAATCTTCCTAGGAATACCATGTAACCTCACTATCTCCCTAATGAAGGCCTGGGTTACCTCACTCTCTGAATTAGTATACTTCACTAGAATGAAGAATGCTAACTTTGTCAACATGTTAACCACAACCATGATAGAATGATGTTGTTTAGATTTCCTTGGAAAACCTGTAATGAAGTCCATAGAAATTGCCTCCCATTTCCACTCTAAAATCATAATCAACTGCAATAACCCACCTGGATCCTTACACCTTTCTTTTACCTATTGGAAATCCAAGAAACACGCAACAAACCCTTCGACATATTTCTTCATATTTGGCTAATGGTATAACTTCTTCACAACTATCAAATTCTTCTAGTATCTTCAGTGACCCGAATACAATTTAGCATGAAATTCCCTCAAGATAAGCTTCCTGAGCTTGTTATTGTTTGGCACATATATCCTATCCCTAAATCTGACCAAACCATATGTCGTGAGATGATAGACCTCATCCTATTCACCTATACCCTATTCTTGTATCTTGTGCCTAAGCTACCGGTACCTGTCATCTTGTTTTTCTACTTGCAAGATCAGATCCTATAAATCTGTTCCATATGAACTCATAACTGCTATGTGATTTACCAGTACTCTCCTGCTAAGAGCATCTGCGACCCTATTTTCTTTACCCTTAATGTACCTGATCTCGAAGTCATACTCACTGAGCATAGATAACCACCTAGCTTTCCTGGCATTCATATTTGTTTGGTCAAAAAAATATCTCAGCCTATTATGATCACCCATCAAAATGAACCTCCTGCCAAGAAGATAGTGTCTCCACATCTTCAATGCATGAATGATCGCTACTAACTCAAGATCATGCGTCACAGTTTTTCTCGTGCTCATTCAGTTTCCTTGACCCGTAGCATACCACCTGTCCTTCCTGCATCAAAACCCCACCAAGTCCTCTCTTGAAAGAATCAATACATACCACCAATTTTTTATCTGGGACTGCAATCTTTAGAACTAGAGCATTCGTAAGCAACTGCTTCAACTAATCATAACTCACTGCACATTCCTCTGTCCATTTAAATTTCTTCCCTTTTTGGTGCAGTGATGTAATAGGATAGGAAATCCATGAGAAGTTCCTGATGAACCTCTTGTAATAACCTACTTATCCCATGAACGATCTGTCCTCATCCACATTTCTAGGAGTTTCCCACTCCATGGTAGATCTGATCTTTTCTAGGTCCACTTTTATACCTTCCTTGGAAACCACATGCCCCAAGTAATGAACTTTTTTCTAAAATAAATTGCACTTACTAAGCTTGGGATACAATTTATTCTCCCTTAGAAATTTCAACATTACTGTTAGATGTTCTACATGTTGTTCCTCATTATTAGAATACATCAATATATCATCAAAAAATACAATCACAAACTTGTCTAGATAACAATGCAACACACTTTTAATCAAACACATGAAAGTAGTTGGAGCATTATTCAAACCAAATAGAACCACAACAAACTCATAATGCCCATACTTGGTTCGAAGAGAAATATTGTAGATGTCCTTTTCTTTGATGCATACTTGATGATATCATGATCTCAAATCAATCTTCGAGAACACTATTTCTCCCTTCAATTGATTGAATAAGTCATCAATCCACAAAAAATGGTACCTATTCTTGATCGTCACCTTGTTCAACTGCCTGTAGTGCTTGCATTACCTGAGAGTACCACCCTTCTTCACAAACATCACTTGTGCACCCCAAGGCGACACACTTGGCCTAATGTATCCCTTGTCAAGAATTTACTTCAACTGCAGATTAATTTCCACCAAATTCAGAGTGCTCATCTTGTACGGTTCCTTAGATACCGGTGTTTCTCCTCACATCAACTCAATAAAAAATTCCACTTCCTTTTGAGGCGGTAACCCTTATATATCTATTGGAAATACATCCTGAAATTGCTGCAAAAATGGATACCTCTTCAATACATATGCATCCTCCACGTCCTTACCTTTATCACTGGAAATATGCACTGCAAAAAATACACACCATTTCCTATGACTAGGCTTTTCCTGCACAGTTGTAACCATTCTAACTAGTGTTGCCTTCATCTTACTCTACAGGATTATTTGTTCTCCATTTTCATCCAAGAAATAAATATCCTTTTCATAAAAATCCACCTTACTTCTATGAAGATACAACCAATCCATACCCAGAAGCATATTATATGATCCCAACGAAAGAACATTTAGATGGGTTGATGTGGGCATACAATTCAACTCAAATGCACAATCTCTTACCCAATGATGAACTCTTTTCTTAGTGACTATAACCAACTTTACCAACCAATATTCTACATGCACTTCTTTTCTCAAACCACACTTATCCACCAGGTCAGGACTGATATAAATATAGTTAGATCTAGGGTCAATCAAAATATAAACGACTTGATCACAAATATTACCTTCCATCTCGATAATAGATGCCTGATGATCAACCTACCTACTATCCAATGCTGGATAAATACAAGGAATACTCTGTCCAACCTCCCCCATTGTAGTTGATAGAGGACATGGATTTCAACCTAAGGAGCAGAATAAGGGCAATGGTAGGAAGCCTTTGAGGTGTTTAACTTGTTGTAGAGAGCATCATCGAAGTGATTTCCCATCGCATTAGGGTGTAAGGCCTCATATTTACAGTGTTGAGGAGGTAGAAAAGGTTGGAGATTATGGGAAGAGTATTCCTCAAATTTATGCAACAGTGGATAACAAGTAGGCTTATCATTAGGGAATGTAAGTTTTATGATCAAGTTTTTTACATTTTGATTGATACTGGATCTAATTATAGGTATATCAGGCTTGACCTAGTGGATAAGTGTTACTTGAATAAAGAAGTGCATGCAAAATATTGGTTGGTGTAGTAAGCTACAAGGACCAAGTGAAGAGTTAATCATTGGGTGAGATCTTGTGTATTTGATTTGAACGATATGCCTACATCAACACATCTAAATATGTTTCCGTTGGGATCATACAATATGATTTTGGGTAGGGATTCGTTGTACATTCACGAAACTAAGGTGGACTGTTATGATAAGGCTATTAAGTGTCTGGATGATGATGGAGAAAGAAGAGATTTGCACGGAAAGAAGAAGCCTACATAAGTGAGAATGGTTATAGCTATGCAGACAAAGCTTAGTTTCCAGAATTGATGTACATTGTTTGCAATGCATATTTCCAGTGAAAAAGGGAATAATGTTGAGGATGATGAAGTCCTGAAGAAGTACATTGTTTTGCAGCAGTTTTAGGATGTGTTTCTGATATATATTTCGAGTTACCCCCTCATAGAGATGTTGAATTTTCTATTGAGTTGATGTCGAGAGTAGCACCATACATGATGAATGCTCTAGAGTTGGTGGAATTGAAGTTTCAACTTAAGGAGATGCTTGATAAAGTATATATAAGGCCAAGTGTGTCACCTCGGGGTTCACCAGTGTTGTTTGTAAATAAGAAGGACGATACTCTTAGATTTTTCATTCATTATAGGAAGTTGAACAAGGTGACTATCAAGAAATGTATCCATTGTTGCGGATTGATGATTTTTTTGACCAGTTGAAGGGAGAAAAAATATTATCAAAGATTGATATGAGATCAGGATATCATCAGGTGTGCATCAAAGAAGAATACATTTACAAGATTGCATTTTGTATGAGGTATGGAAATTATGATTTTTTGGTGGTTCCTTTTCGTCTTACTAATTCTCCAACCACTTTCATGTGTTTGATGAACAATGTGTTGTGTCCTTACATGGAAAAGTTTGTAATAGTGTTCATTGATGATATATTGATATACTCCAAGAATGAGGAGGAACATGCAAAGCACCTGACATCAGTGTTGAGATTGTTGAGAGAGCATCAATTGTATGACAAGCTCAACAAGTGCAGTTTCTTGCAGACTCAAATTCATTACTTGGGACATGTACTTTCCAAGGAAGGATAACCATGGACCCAAAAAATATTAAAGCTATCATGGAGTGGCCAAATCCTATGAATGTGGATTAGGTCAGATAATTTATGGGATTAGCATATTACAGGAAGTTTATCAGGAACTTCTCACCAATTGGTTATCTTATTACGTGTTTGCAAAGAAAAGGGAAGAATTTTGAATTTAATGAGGAGTGTGCAACTAGTTTTGAGAAATTGAAACATTTGCTTACAAATGCACCAGTTTTTAAGATTGCAGATCCTGATTAGGAGTTTATGGTTTATACAGATGCTTCCAAGGAAGGAGTTGGTGGATTCCTCATGTAGGAAGGGAAAGTGGTATGTTGTGATTCAAGGAAGTTGAATGAGCGCAAGAAAAACTATGTGACTCCTGATCTTGAGTTGGAAACTATCATTTATGCGTTGAAGATGTTGAGACAATATCTTCTTGGTAGGAGTTTATTCTTGATGAGTGATCATAGTGGGACGAGGTACTTGTTTGACCAACCTAATATGACTTTCAGGAAAGCTAGATGGTTGGATACTCTTAGAGAGTTTGATTTCAAGACTAGGTACATCAAGGGAAAGGAGAACAAGGTTGAAAATGCTCTTAGTAGGAGAGTGCAAGTGTATCACATTTTAGTTGTGAGATCTTATGGGACATATTTGAAAGAGAGGATATTTCATGCAGGGAATCATGATGAGAGGTACCAATGTTATGAAACCAGCTCCAAAAATAGAAGAAATGAGAGATCAACGCCTTAGAAATTGTTGGAACAAGGTCTCCTACAAGCTGCGAAAATGGTCCATTTTGGATATTTTTTATTATATTTAGTCTAGCGCAGGGGTTTTGGGGTGGGTCAAAGCCCCGAAAGCATTGTAATGGGTAAAAGGGTAAACAAGGGGTTTGAAAACCACAGTTTGCGAACCATAGGAAAGTCTAGGATATATTACTATAAATAGAGAAGAATTTTGTATTGTAAAGGACAGGAATGATAAGCTATTGATGCGATTTGTGGTTTAAGTTATTAGTTTGGGTTTTGGGGAAAGGAATCCTACTGGCTATGTGCACGGAGATCCAAGTACAGTTGTGTGCGGACCCTGCTACTGTGTGCGCAGGTTGGGAAGGGAACTTTAAGGAAGAATTGATGAATAAATGCCAATAAGAAAGATTGATAGAGAACTGAATCTGTGAGTACTCTAGTGTGAATTGTTGATAATTGGTCTATTGTGCATTTTATGTCTTTGAGCTGCGAAGATCTGTGTAAGTGTATTTTTGGATCTAGATCTAGTCTGTTATGTTTATGTATTGCTATGTTACTGTCATAAAAGCATATAATTATGGATCTAGCGCATGTAGATACGAACAGAGACCTAATTAACCCTACACAGAACAAGGTAATATGGGAATTATAGGACCTAGCGCAGCTCTGCTTGCCTTACCCATCCTTTCTCAAGGTGCGGAAACCTGGCTCCAGCACCCACCCATACTACTTCGGGTGAGACTTTGGCTTGCGCAAGCAGGTCACTGCCGAAAGGGCCAGTAGTATAGGGGTTTGTTGGCAAACCTTGCACACCGAACTTGGGTCAGGACCCCTCAAGCCAACAAATGGTTCCATTTCCAGGACCCCAGAAGTCAGAGAAAGGTATCGGGTATTGACAAGCGAATACTAGAGAAGGGTGCCTACGACGGGCCCCTAGGAAACCATGGTGGTACACTTGAAATTACCTACCTTCAAAGGCACGACCGATGAAGACATTGAGCGGTTTTGGTTTGTGGCATAGGCGGTATGGGTTGCGCAGGGTGTGGTGAGCGATACTATGAAAAAAGTGCAGCTATCCTTAGCCTTTGATGGAAGAGCGTTGGACTAGTATATGGGATAGGTATCGCAAAATAGGGGTGAAACTATCCAGAACATTAAGGATGCCCTGAAACAACAGTTTCAGAAACCTAAATCCTACTCTCAGGTTGTAGTAGAACTAAAAGCTTTCAAGCAGGGAGCAACTAAGTCTATATGGGAAGCATATCAACGCCTAAAAAAATCTATCAGAGAAGGAGAATTTCAATATGATGACAGACAGCTTACGGAATGGTTCATCTCCATGCTACTCCCTCACCTATGCGTACCTATGGGTCACCAGACTTTTGACTCACAAGATAAAGCCTTGGAGGCTACCATGAAACTAGAAGCTATGCCTATGAAGGATGCTGTGATGGAGGTACAAAAAATCCAGGTGCAGCTTGGGGCTATGCACTAGGAAATTGAGAATCTACAATGGGAGAAAGGAAGAGAGGTTGGCACGGAACTAGGTCACACAACAGACCACCTACGAATACAAGAACATAGTCCAGGCCTCCCGGGATTAGGGGCGCATAGTCCATAACAGTGGAGCTCAAGGGGATCTACGTTATGATACGAAGAGAGCTGCACAGATGGGTTGCGTAATACCAATCGATGGCCCTGTCCGGGCACCAACGTTTTCGAACCAAAGCGACACTAGTGCTAGTTTTGTCGGTCAGTTGGCCATGAGGAGCAGGACTATCGAATCCATAATGCAGTAATAGACTAGAAAGACCCTACCTTGCCAAAAACCCCCTCAGGCAGGGATGGCTCCCCCCTTGGAAGAAGGGACGGGAGCCGAAACAGAAGCGCAGGTTGGGGTCGAGGCCAGTCGATTCGCTATAACTATGGAGGCATGGGGAATTTTTCGAAGGATTTCTCGGACCCCTCACGACAGTCCTGCAGGTACTATAGACAGTTGGGCCATACACTGGAAGATTGTCCAGCCCTGAAAGCAAATATACAGGAAAAGCAGCTCCCATCTACGCAAAAGGTGCGAAGGGTCCAGACCGAGCTAAGGGGTAAGGACCCAAAGGTAAATGTGGTAATGCACAGTGGATTGGCGACTAGGGGAGTGAAGGATAAAGATGAAACTAATGCACTGATCTGCAGGGAAGTTAGCAACCAAGAAGGACTGGACCTGGACAAAGCAAGGGAGATGTTTATGGAAGCTCGGAAGGACTTCCTCGAGACTAAAGTTTCGCCATCTGCACACCCGGGGGATGTGGATGAAGCTGAGGAGGTTAAACCCTTCCTACAGGCATGCATGAAGTTGCTACACAACCCCCAGGTAGTACGAAATTTGCAGGCTTTACTAGAGAGCTACGCAACGCACACTGCCCTATCACCTGACATTAAGGATGTGCATAAGCTATACAAATATCAACGATGCACAGGCAGGGAGATGTAGCTAACAATCCAGATCGATAACTATGAGATGGATCGGGTTATCTTAGACCTTAGACCGGATGCCAATATACTACCTAAGCACACTCGGCAATGCATGGGGGAACCTAAGCCGGAAAGATCCACCATCCAGCTTCGAATGGCCAATCACCAAAAAATAGTACCTCTAGGGAGGCTCTCTAGGATTCTCATGGATATCGTAGGGGTACGCGTCTAGGTTGACTTCGAGGTCATTCAAATCGTTGGGGATGCAGACCCCTACCCTGCGCTACTGGGATTGGATTGGGCCATCGACCTAGGCGGTATCATTAACTTAAAAAAATGTAGCATGGTATTTGAAAATAATGGCACAAGGGTCGTTGTGCCATTAGACCCTGCAGAAGGAAAAAGTTATACATAACCTACACCCAAGGAGGGCGATGTGGCTTATATCTATAAGTTGACAGCGCTAAATAGGGACAACCTAACCCAAGACGTAGTACCGTGCTACGAGGGGGATGTTGAGGATCCCAGTAAGGAACTAGAAACTTGGCAGACCTAGTTAGGTGAAGCCTCTACGCTGCGTTGTCTTCGTATCACAATGGTCCCAGAGGAAAGGACTGGAGTTGAGCCAGGCCTGAGAAACTATAGCAAAAACACCCCGGGAGAGGGTCAGTTTGACCCACGAATGAGCAACAGGTTCCCTACAACACCTGTAGGTTCAGAAGGTAGCAGCCCCTTGCATTAGGCCACCTCTACGATGGCGACACAACTAAAGGTCAGGCGGTATGTTCCGACAACAGTAGAACAAATGATAAAAATCTCTTGGTCTTGGGCCAAGAGCTACCTAGGAGGCAAGCCTGTGTTGAGGGAAGACAGGCAGCTGTCACAACTAGGTAACCTTACCGTGACAAGTACGCCAAGATCACTGGGGACACAAAAACTAGCCATTGGAACTGTACCTACCGATAAAAAGCAGAAGTTACCGTTAAGAGAAGCAACTTCTGAGCCTTTGGCAGGACAATTTATGGGAAATTTTTACCGTTCCTTGGGAAACCTGCCCCGAGTTAAATATCCCTCTCCATCATATGACTAGAAGTGCTTAAATGGGGGTAGGATTGTCCAGTTAGCAGTATTGTCTCATTTATACAAGTGGCCTACCTCAAGCATCTTGTGGAAGCATTTGAGCAACAAGCTTCTTCATAACTGCAGTATCCCTCTCATGTCTGGTCAACCTCCTCCGTCAGATAGTGGTCACCCAGAGCCAGGATTCATTTTTCGCGCAAGAATGCCGGCTACTACCCCTGCCGAAACCTTTGCCCCGACCAAGCCTGATATTGAAGAAGTCCTGGAGGGTGAGCCTGAGTTAGAAGAAGTCCCCCCCCCCTCGATGGTCACAAGGAAAGGCAAGGAGAAAGCACAAATCTCAGGGAAAACCCCAAAAGCGGCAAGAAGGCCTCGAAGCTCCCCAAGACGTTCCAGGCCCCCACCCTCAGAACAATATGACCAGGAGGGTGCTCTGCCGACTAACCCGATCAATTGGTTACCCACCTTTTTTTTACCACGAAGGTCGTCTACACAAACGCCGAAAAACTTGGATGGTTTGGTCACCTACCTGCAAACCCCGCTGACCCCAGGAGAGGTCCCCATCCTCAATGATCCCCGCGGATGCCTCCATGAGGTCAAGTTCGATGACCATGATCTGGCAGACCATGACACCCTCCCGGAATTGGCCCCTACATTATACTTTGATACAATCCATAAGGATGATGGAATCACGGTAGTACCTCAGCGCTGGGTATGCGACTTGGCAGGATCTAGACTCCTAAATCTACTCTGAATGCCCCACTTTGGCCATTACAACATCACAAATTGGTTGGATCGCTAGTTACTCGCCCTCATTCACGATGGCTGCTTATGGATTCACGAGAGGGTCCCTATTGATGCTGTGTTGATCCACAAGATTACAGGCCTCTGTAGAAATTTGAAATAATTTGCTGAATTATTCACCAAGATTATCCTGATTACACACTATTTGAGCTTCATGCATAATACATAACCTCTTCTACAATTGATCATCAATATGTGGAAATAGAAACAGTCGCATGCGCACATAAACACAATAGTCAAACACACATGAACACAGTATGTAATGGGGAAATCTTACAGCTGAAAACCCCCAACTATCTGTATATTATAATGATAGAGAATCATGTAACAATCATAGTACAATACTCCCCACAAGTACTCAGTACTATCTCCAAAAGTTACACACAAACTAGCTCAGTTTTGAACAAGTCACGGGTTCAAAACTCCTCCACTGTTTGCCTGCCTCTACTGCACAATCCAAGATGAGAATGAATGAGATCAAGGATCAAATCCCCCTGGCTTTAACTACGCAATTCTCATTGGCAATCTCAATCAAATCTTGTGCAAATCTCATGCACGGTATAGTCACAACTGATAGTAGACTCCACCCTTTCTCCTACCTCTTCCACTGGTCTTCACTGAACTGTACATGCACTGAGTTAACTGATGTGTTCTTTAGTTGATTTATGAGTTAATAATTAGTGAATTAATTAATAATTAATTCACACCACTCATCACTAGTGTATTTATCAGCTAGACTAAATACAACTAGTTCAACTAAGTTAAACTGAACACAACTCCACCAACTGTCTCATCAACTCCACCAAAATCTGCCACATGAGTTCTAACTGAAGTCAACCATGCAATAGCTCAACTAACCCATAGGAAATTCGAATTTCCTTCTGTCAGCTGCATGTGCCACATCCAAGCATCAAACTAAAGTGCTCCAAGAGGAAAAGATGATGTTTATAGTCTAAATATTATTAAGGGTTAATAATATTTGACTGTTCTATTTTTAGACAGGCAGTCTAAAAATAGACTTCGACCTGTATGTCTAAAAATAGATGTCCATCTATTTTTACCAACTTGACCAATCATCCAAGAATAGCATCCCGCAACTCCTAGACCATGCTCCATATGTCTAAAATAGACATAGTCTAAAATAGACTTTTCGACAAAAATCACATGTGTGGTCCCCACCTAGTTTAGGTGATCACTTTCCAACTAGGATCAGGAAAGATGTTTCAGGAGGCCTCCTTCACTGTTTCTTGTTGCCATTTTCAACACTCCCTCTCAACAAGAAAGGACTGTCATTGCATGCAACATGCAACTCCATGCAACTCCATGCATGCGACATGCAACTCCATGCATGCGACATGCAACTCCATGCATTCACCATGCACCCTTTGCATGCACCATGCAAACTCATGCATGCACCATGCAACTCCATGCATGCACCATGCACCCTTTGCATGCAACATCTCTGAAACTGAATAGGCTCCGAACAACTCAATCAGTCTGATGCATCTAGCATCTATCATCAAAGTCTTCAACCTCTGCTTAGCTACTGCACATGTCATCAGGAACCACTGCGTTGTTGAACTCTTTGCACCCATGAACTCTGCACTTGCTGTCAACTCTGATCCGCGCTCCAGTATCCGACACTGCCACTTTGATCTGCCTGCATCACTCCAACTGATCTTGCTACTGCTGCGCTGTGGGCACCTTGTAGCTAGGTTCAATCCATGAGATCCACACCATCTCATGAATCCTGCCCAGAAATCTCCACTTGGGATTACTCATGCATGTCACCCCACCTCTCATCTGGTGGTATAGCTACATGCACTCCCTCTGCCCATCTGGCACGAAGTTTCTCTGCATGAGTGGTCTCTCCCACTCCATGATCCTCTTGTGGCTGCTCCACACCCCGAGGTTCACTTTCACCTGCATGCAAAACTTGCTCCCTCTCAAGCTTCAGTTGCATGTCTTTCTCCCGCTTCCCAACAGTAGGAAGCTCCATATACATCCCATCTACTTCAAGTCTGTAGAGATTCTTTGCCCGAATCCCAACCTTCTTGACTTGTCTCGTTGCCTTGTGCCGAAGGAAAACTTTCCCTTCTCTAAAGACAACTTCATACCCTTTATCCTCTAACATTGCGACTGAGATCAAATTATTTGTTAAACCTGGTACATGCAATACATTTTGTAAAAGAATAAGTTTACCTGACTCCCTCTGAAAGGTTATGGTACCAATGCCGGTCGCATTGTATCGCCCATTGTCGCCCAACTCAACATGCATCTGGAGATTTTTCTCCACCATGTCACTGAAAAGATTCACATCTCCTGTCATGTGAAAGGAAGCGCCACTATCAAAATACCACCCCAATCCCAATGCACTAGACACCATGCATGCGATCAATGAGAATTCCAGCTCAAATTGTGAGGCAAGAGCCTCACCAGCTGCAGCTACAGCAGCCTGCTTGTTCTTCTTCTTTTGTGGACAATTCGTGGCGTAATGTCCATGATCGTGACAGTGAAAACACTTCACTTTGGACATGTCACACTTTTACCATCCACACCTGATTGAGAAGCCTTCTCCTTGCCCTTCCCCTTCCTTGCTTTGGCAGCCAAAGCGCAATCTTCTTCATCAGATACCTTTGATGAAGATCCATCCCTGGTATTCCGCCTTATCTCCTCTTGCACAAGATCCGACCAAAGTCGCTCCCATCCTGGAAATTTCTCCTGACCATTGACAGAATCCTCATAGGAATTCCAACTCTTTGGAAGAACAAGGAGAGCCAAGCTCACCAAGTCCTCATCATCCACACTAACTCCTACACTCCCAAGCTCATCCCTGCAGTGGACAAACTTTGTCAAGTATACCGGAATAGTGTCATTCTTCTCCATCTTAATTTTTCTGATTTTATCCTTGAGCGCCAACTTCCTCTAGTCGCTCTTTCTCTGCAACAATTCTGTCAATGCTTTCCACATCAAGTATGGAGAAGCTTTTCCATGCAGGCTGGATACTATGTGATCCTTCACACCCTCCAACAGAATCCTTCGACACCTTGCCATCTTCTTTTGCCAAGCCTCAACTTGAGAAGCATCAGTAGGCTTTGGGACTTCAGCATCTATGAAATCCTTCAGCCCGTTATCATCTAACACCACCTCCACCCTATCTCTCCATGCAATATAATTCGAGCTGCCTTCAAGAGCATACTCCAATCGCAATCCTTGATAAGACATTTTGACTTCAACACCAAGAAAACACTGCTGCAAAATTCGAATTCCAAGCTCAAAACTCAACTGCTTCTGGATCTGTGAGAACAAATTATTTCTAACACAGAGATCGACTGTAGGGGCGTTTACTGGATATATCACATTTCAGAGAAAGGATGGATCCAGAGGTTACCTGGCCCGCTTACAAACTCTGTCTACCGAAATAAATTGTAATCACTGTAATAGATCCCGATGATCAATTCTTCGCTCTGATACCATGTAGAAATTTGAAATAATTTTCTGAATTATTCACCGAGATTATCCTGATTACACACTATTTGAGCTTCATGCATAATACATAACCTCTTCTACAATTGATCATCAATATGCGAAAATAGAAACAGTCGCATGCGCACATAAACACAATAGTCAAACACACATGAACACAGTATGTAATGGGGAAAGCTTACAGCTGAAAACCCCCAACTATCTGTATATTATAATGATAGAGAATCATGTAACAATCATAGTACAATACTCCTCACAAGTACTCAGTACTATCTCCAAAAGTTACACACAAACTAGCTCAGTTTTGAACAAGTCACGGGTTCAAAACTCCTCCACTGTTTGCCTGCCTCTACTGCGCAATCCAAGATGAGAATGAATGAGATCAAGGATCAAATCCCCCTGGCTTTAACTATGCAATTATCATTAGCAATCTCAATCAAATCTTGTGCAAATCTCATGCACGGTATAGTCACAACTGATAGTAGACTCCACCCTTTCTCCTACCTCTTCCACTGGTCTTCACTGAACTGTACATGCACTGAGTTAACTGAAGTGTTCTTTAGTTGATTTATGAGTTAATAATTAGTGAATTAATTAATAATTAATTCACACCACTCATCACTAGTGTATTTTTCAGTTAGACTAAATACAACTAGTTCAACTAAGTTAAACCGAACACAACTCCACCAAACTCTGCCACTTGAGTTCTAACTGAAGTCAACCATGCAATAGCTCAACTAACCCTTAGAAAAAGTGTATTTCCTTCTATCAGCTACATGTGCCACATCCAAGAATCAAACTGAAGTGCTCCAAGAGGATAAGATAATGTTTATAGTCCAAATATTATTAAGGGCTAATAATATTTGACTGTTCTATTTTTAGACAGGCAGTCTAAAAATAGACTTCGACCTGTATGTCTAAAAACAGATGTCCATCTATTTTTACCAACTTGACCAATCATCCAAGAATAGCATCCCGCAACTCCTAGACCATGCTCCATATGTCTAAAAATAGACTTTTCGACAAAAATCACATGTGTGGTCCCCACCTAGTTTAGGTGATCAATCTCCAACTAGGATCAGGAAAGATGTTTCAGGAGGCCTCCTTCATTGTTTATTGTTGCCATTTTCAACAACCTCCCAATGCAAGGGCCACACTCGCTAGCGCAGGTCAGGAAGAAGTAAATAGCTGCTACCATTGTGTTTATCCGCAAGACCTATGTAGTACAAAGAAATCAGCGGGGATTTGTGATCCAAACCATCAACGACCCTGCTATGCAGATGGGTACTTTAATTTTAGCCTGAAAAATAATGAGGAGGTGCCAAGTTGTGACTGTCCCCGCCTATGTAATCCAGCTAGCCGGACAATGCGCAAAGGGTGTTTTTTTCAATTAGGCCTAATACTTGTGCGATGAATTTCTAACTAATGTCCGCGAATCTCAGGAGCACGGGACATCTTTCTTCTATTCGTGGTTATTATTCCTAATAACACTAGTCGCCTGGGACAAACCGAAGGAGTCGGTCATTCCGAAGCTCCCTGATGGGATGTGCGAAGGCGCTTGGTATGCTCACTTATGGGACTCTAAGCATAAGCAGTGCATCAAGGATAACAAGGTCTTTTGGATCCTCTTCCAGAGTAGTGTCGCAGCTGCCATCAACTCCCGACCTCGGTTATCCACCACCATATATGACAAATACAATCATGTTTCCACATTCCAAATTACCATGCACCGTGTCTGGATTCACAGCCTCACTAATAAGACATGGACAATGCTCCCTTATATGGTAGCCGATGAAGAAATTGACCTTTTGATCTCGTTGTGGCCCTCTGCCTGGAAAAAATGCCTCGCCAACACTCCTGGGGAGACCACAGCACCCCACCAGCCAGCATCAGTTGTAGTCGAGCCCAAGGGTAACCCGTCGCAGTAGCCTAATATAGCTCCAGCCTAGGTAGGCTCCTACACAGCTACCAACCCTCCCCCAGGCACTAAGAGGACAAGGGAATCGGCCTCAGGACCTAGAAAGAAACAACATGCCCACCGCGCACAGTATGATGCGACAGTCACGCTAACGGATGATGACTTGGAGCAGATCGCGGACGCAGTTACCATGGCCACACAGGATACATGGGCACTTATCGCGGGCCAGTGGCAGGCCAGGGTCGACTCTCTCCAGGCCAAACTCCGCGCTTTCCAGATCAATATTGATCAACCCCCAACTAGCAGAGGTTGGGCACAACCCCTGTTAGTTGACAGCAGTTTGGCACCACTCGAGGAGGTCAGTCATCTCTGGGGTATCCCTAACAGTGCCTTGGTCAGAATGCAGCCCCCAGTAGCCACAGGAATTCAGCTGAATTTGGCTAAGCTGCCCCACATAGCCTTAGAAAGCCTCAATCATGCTATCTTCCAAGAGATTAGTCACTGCACTCAGTACGCAACCCAACAGCTTAATACAGCTAAGCACACCATTGTGCAACAAGCTGCTGACTTGATCTAGGTCGTGTCACAACAGGCGGAGCTTGAGACAGTGATCCACCAGCTCTGCATGGAGGTTACAGAGGAATTCCCGGCTGAGGCTACATCTCGAGATAAGGTGGAAAAATTAGTTGTTTCCCTCAAAGCCTCTCGGATGGAAATGCACATCGTCAGGACACAACTGGAACAACACATTTTGGACTTAGAGGCCAGATTATAGCCCGACACACCCCTGGAATTTTGTGCCCAGTGTACTGCCCTAATCACAGATGCAACAACTGCAATTTTGGGGCAAATTGCTCAAGGTGCCAAGCTGTTGGAGTCAGCCATATAGCTCTGGACTCAGGTCTAGTGCGATCTAGTCCTCTAACAAATCAGTTAGGACTTACGACAAAAAGAAGAAGTTGCTGAATAGATCAATGCTATGCTGCCTACCCTGGTGCCTGCCTAGCGCTTGGCATAATTAAAAACTAGCAATGACCTCTAGGACGAGATTGAGAAAATCCAGCATAAACAGCACATCATGGCCGGTTTAAAGCCTTGGACTGCCACAGCCCTCCGATTATCACAAGACATTGATGGTGCAACCAAACGACTTAATCAGCTTCTTGAAAGTGTTACCACGGTCGCTGAAGATCCGCCCTCCCAGAATCTAGTCGATCTTACACAGAATGTTGCCGCCCAAAGTCAAGATGTACTCCCTCGGCTCAGCAGTTCTCTTGATACCTTGCATGCACAAATAGAGACCGCACCACCACAGTGAGTCGGGATGAGTCACAAGATTGTGTTGGGGGACTGTTGGAACAGGGTCTCCTACAAGCTGTGAAACTGGTCCATTTTGGATATTTTTGATAAGGGGTTTTGGGGTGGGTCAAAGCCCCAAAATCATTGTAATGGGTAAAAGGGTAAACCAGGGGTCCGAAAACCACGGTTTGCGGACCATAGGAAATTCTAGGCTAGATTACTATAAATAGAGGAGAAATTTGTATTGTAAAGGACAAGAATGATAAGCTATTGATGCGATTTGTGGTTTAAGTTATTAGTTTGGGTTTTGGGGAAAGGACTCCTGCTGGCTGTGTGCACGGAGATCCAAGTCCATCTGTGTGCAGACCCTACTGCTATGTGCACAGGTTGGGAAGGGAATTGTAAGGAAGAATTGATGAATAAATGAATAAGAAAGATTGATAGAGAACTGAATCTGTGAGTACTCTAGTGCGAATTGTTGATAATTGTTGTATTGTGCATTTTCTGTCTTTGAGCTGCGAAGATCTATGTAAGTGTATTTCTGGATCTGAATCTATTTTTTACGTTTATATATTGTTGTGTTACTGTCATAAAAGCATATAATTATAGATCTAGTGCACGTAGATGCGAACAGAGACTGAATTAACCCTGCGCAAAACAAGGTAATCTGGGAATTACAGGACCTAGCGCAACTCTGCTTGCCTTACCCGTCCTTTCTCAGGGTGCAGAAACCTGGTTCTAGCACCCGCCCATACTACTTCGGATGAGACTTTGGCCTACGCAAGCAGGTCACTGCCAAAAGGACCAGTAGTATAGGATTTTGTTGGCAAACCTTGCACACCGAACCTGGGTCAGGACCCCTCAAGCCAACAGAAATCCACCACTTCAAGGGGGAAACCTCCAATACATTACATAAATGAACAATTCTAGGATGATACAAATGAAAAAACCTCCTTCTATATATAGGAGTCCATGGGGTCACAATATACTCCTAGCCGACCTAACAATAATAATGTAAGGGCACAATAATAACAATATTGGGGTTACAGGGGTACAACAATAACAAATAAGAGGGTTACACTAACAGTAATAAGAGACTATACTAGTAATATAAGTACCTAACATGCCCCTCTCCTTCAAAAAAGTGTTTTCCTCAACACTTGAGTAGCTCCGGATGCTTCCATATAAAATTCTTATACTCCCATGTAGAATCTTCAATGGGTAAGTTTTTCCACTTGATGAGATACTCTAAAATGTTGGAGATTGGGTTCAACACTCCCTGTGTGTTTTGCAACATGGACTAAACACCTCTTGTGGATCCTAACTCTGGCGATTGTAGCGGAGACTAAAGCCTGCGGGTTTTGGTATAACGACAATCGTGATTCCAACAAGTGGTTTCAGAGTGACAGGTCTCGAGTTCGAAACTCACCCGGCTCGCGTCGGGGGGGAGATTGTTGCACATTTGGTTCAATGATCCTCGTGTGTTTCGTGACATGGACTAACCGCCTCTCGTGGATCCTAACTCTAGCGATTATAGCGGAGACTAAAGCCTACAGGTTTTTGTCTAATGGAAATCATGATTCCAACATGAAATTGATTGATTTTGTAGCTATCAAGTTCTTACTTTCGTGACTGCTACAGGTTCCAATATGATTTTTCCTTCCTCATCAAGTTTTGGCAATATTGTTAGAATTGGAAGTTTGTCACCTATAACCTTATTTAAGCATGAAACATGGAAAACTAGATGCACTCGTGAAGAAGTAGGAAGCTCCAATTTGTATTCCACAGTACCAATCTTTAGCAACACCTTGTAAGTACCAGAGTACTTTGGCGATAATTTATTATCCTTCTTAGCTTGCTTGAGGGACATTTGTTTGTATGGTTGTAGCCATAAAAATACCCAGTCTACATCAAAACTTATCTCGCTACGATGTTGATCTACCTATTGTTTCTTTCGATTTTGTGCCAAATTTAGGTTATCCTTTAAGAGTTGGAGAACTTATTATTGATGCTCAATGTGATCTTCCACTGCTTGAACCTTAACGATGATATGATGGACGGTGGATGATATCCATAAAGTGCCATAAATGGGGTCATTTTTACTGCAGTATGGAAGGAATTGTTATACCACCATTTAATGAGAGGTAACCACTTGACCCATTGTGTTTGCTTATCAGATACAAAACAACGAAGATATCCTTCCAAACACTTATTCACTGTCTCAGTTTGACCATCAGATTGAGGATGATGAGATGAGCTATGAGCTAGTTGAGTACCCAAACAAGGAAATAATTTTGTCCAAAAATTTCCAGTAAAAATGGGATCTTTCTCACTTACAATAATCTTTGGGTTTCCGTGTAGCTTTTGAATTGTTTCCATAAATGCAGTAGCAACTGTACTTGCTTTAAATGGATGAGATAATGCACAAAAGTGTGCATACTTGGTAAGTCTATCAACTACCACCATGATGACACTCTTTCCTTCGGACTTAGGTAAAACTACGATAAAATCCATTCAAATATCCTCCCAACATTGACTTGGAATGGATAAAGGTTGTAGAAGATCCGAGGTCTTAATTGTCTCAACTTTATTTTGCTGGAAAACCAAACATTCCGCCACAAACATTTGAATATCAGATTTATGGCCATCCCAAAAAAAATCTTTCTTCACCCTGTGGTAAGTTTTTAAAAATCCTGAGTGTCCTCCTAAAGGAGAAGTGTGCAATTCCAAAATAATATTTTGTTTTAATTGGAAATTCTTACAAATATATAAGTGATCTTTGTACCATAAGGAATCATTTTTCCAACTAAATGTATCAGATGTACTAAGATCTTGCTGCAACTTTTGAATGAGTGTCCACACTTCTTTGTCCTTATTCCATTCATCCCTTGCTTCGGTTATCTAATTTGGTTGGATAATAGAAATGGCACAAAGCAATGCTTCCACCTCTTCATCCTTTCTTGAGAGTGAATCTGCGACAAAATTTAGCTTCCCTTTTTTCTAGATGATTTCAAAGTCATAACCCAACATCTTTGTGACCTATTTTTGTTGCTCTTCTGAAGATATTCTTTGTTCCAAAAAGTGTTTAAGACTGTCATGATTGGTTTTTACCTTGAAGTGTCTTCCCATTAGGTAAGGTCGCCATTTCTTTAGTGCATGCAGTATTGCCAACATTTCCTTCTCATAAATAGATTTCTATAAATACTTTCCTTTGATTGGAAGACTTTCAAAAGAAATGGGTCTTCCTTCTTGCATTAAAAAAACACCAATTCCATTTCCTGAGGCATCTCATTCCACAATAAAGGTTTTTGTGAAGTCTGGCATAGCTAAGACTGGTGCTAGGCACATTGTCTCTTTAAGATGTTCAAAGGCCTTAGTTGCTTTAGGAGTGCATGAAAATACATCTTTCTTCAATAATGTTGTTAGAGGTGTTGTTATTCTCCCATAATTCTTAACAAACTTGTGATCATACCCTGTTAACCTGAGAAATCCTCACAATTGCTTTATGGTTGTGGGGACTTTCCATTCCTTAATGGCTTTAATTTTTTTAGGGTCTACCTTAACACCCTCAGGAGATACAATATGACCCAGATATTCCCAAAGAAACATTTAGATTTTTTTGCATTTAATTGTTTCCCCTCCAATAGTTTGAGCACCCTAGCAGCATGTTGAAATGATGATCCTTCCAAGACATGTTGTAGATTAGTATATCATTTTAAAATACTAGATCAAATTTTCTAAGGAAGGGTTTGAAAATGGAATTCATCAACCCTTGAAATGTAGAAAGTGCATTGGTAAGGCCAAAAGGCATGACCAAAAATTCACAATGAACCTCATGAGTTTGAAATGATATTTTCGGAATATCTTCCGTATTCATTCTAATTTGATGATATCCTGAACGAAGATCCAACTTGGTAAAATAAATTGCTCCATGTAATTCATCCAATAATTCATCAATCACAAGAATGGGAAATTCATCTTTAATAGTGAGCTTATTGAGCTCCCTATAATGCAGAAACATGCGCCATGATCCATCCTTTTTGTGCACCAATACTGCTGGAGAAGAGAAAGAACTTTGACTAGGTTGAATTATACCAACCTCTAACATTTCTGCAATCATACATTCAATTTCGCTCTTTTGGACATAAGGATATTTCTAAGACCTAATGTTTGGAGGAACACTTCCTGAAATCAAATGAATAGCATGATCATGATCATGAATAGGTGGGAGTCCTTTGGGAGTTTCAAACACCTTGGAATGATTATCCAAGACTTTTTGGAGATCTGGAGAAATAGATGGTTGGGACGTTGGGAATTCTAGTGAGCATAATTGTGCAATTATGTCTCATTATTCTTTCTTCAGAAGCTTTGTCATGACATTAGAGCTTATTATATTTCCTGGATTCCCTGCGATACCCCGTAATTTGACTTCCTTTACTTCCGAAAAAAATTCATGAAAATTTCTTGAAAATTAAAACCTAGCATCCCCAAAGATTGTAGCCAGTGTACTCCCAGTACAACATCAGCACCTCCCATTGGAATGGAAAGCATTGGACTATTAAATACATATTCCCCCATGGTTAGCTTGATATTATGACATTTTCTAGAGCAATTTATAGTTCCTCCATTTGCAACCATCACTTTACATTCTGGTGTTGGGTATACGAAACAATTCAATTCCTTGGCTACCTTACAATGAATAAAATTATGGGTACTACCCTAATCAATCAACACTATTACCTTTTTCTTCTTGATATGTACTTCTATCTTGAGATTTTGAGGAGTGGTAATTCCTACCAATGCATTACACAATCTGGTCGAACTCATTTATTCTTCTTCTAGTGTTGGTTCCTGGTGTATATCCTCTTCTTTTGAAGTTTCTTGTTCATTTTCTTCCTCCTCTTCACAATCTATGTAAAATAATTTTTTCTCAGCACACTTATGACATTTAGTGTATTTTCTATCACAACTGTAGAAAATCCCTTTTTCTCTTTTTTCTTCCAATTGTTGTGGTGTCAACCTTGTAGGTTGTGTAAGTCTAGGAGTAGCAACACTTCCATCTTTATAGATGTGAGTGTTAGGCTTCCATGTCGCCATAATTGTACATTCAAGTTTTCTTGCCAATCTGAATCAGGTTCCCAAACGCGAACTTCATGTTGGATGTTATCCTTTAAAGTCCCTATGAATACATAAACCTTGTGCTCCTCTGGAATATCAATTACCCTTATATTCAATTTTTGGAAGTCCTCAATGTGCTCCACCACTGAACCCTTTTGTTTGAGATTTATCAATTAGCTAAAGAAGGTGTTTCTCTTTGTATCCTCATAATGTGCTATCATTTCCGCCATTAAAATTGACCAAGTGACAATTTTTTTTACAGGAGCAAAGCCATTGATACCATACAAATGTATTTTGTTCTAAATGTAAAGTTTCAATGCGTACCTTTTGTGTGTTTTGCACATTATTGAGATAAAAATATTGCTCCATCTGTAGTATCCATGTTACGGGATCCTTGCCATAAAACTTCCTCATATCCATCTTCGGAATATGGTGGTTCTTCCATCCAACATTAGAGTTTATGAAATCACAATTAACATTTATTTTGTTCTCGTCATGAGTTTCCTCTACTATATTTTCGCCATTAGGAAACATTTCTTGTATCAACTTTGTCAAAACTTCCATGTCTACTTTTAGATCATTCTTCATGTTTTCCATGTTGTCTTTCATTTTTTCTTCCATGTCATCCATATTAGCTTCCATTATAGCTTCCATGCCATCCATCTTAGCTTCCATGCCTTTCTTCAAACCATCCATTTTAGCTTCCACGCCAATCTTCAAAACTTCCATTTCATTTTTTGTTGCTCTTTGCGAGAGCGAAAATTTGGTGCACTTGCTCTTGTAATTTTGACATGTCATGTTGCAGTTATTTGTCTTCATGAGTCATAGTAGAGCCTTATAAAGGCTTAATGGGTGTTGAATTATTTTTAGGGGGGATTTTAGAACCCAATACTTATATCTATTCTACAATATGCCCTTGGAATCAATTCAAACTGATTTTTCACACAAGACTTATGCAATTTGAAAAAAAAAAAAACACATTTTTCTTTATTTTAATGAGCTCGATATTGAAACTTAATTATCTCTATAATTTCATATCTTAAATATCTGAAATTCGGCCCTGTGGTAGCCCTCTGAATCGTCTTTTGAATGCCATAGGTATGACCTGATTTGTATTCTTCAAGACAAAGTTAAGCCCAATCTCCCACAATGACCTAAGTATGGACTGTTTCAATAGAGTGAACTTGTAAAACGTGCCACGTGTCACTGTTTCCTCCTTTGGCTCTGAAATTGATACATATGAAAATATAGTTTGTGTGCTTATGGCCACTTTTTACAGAATTCCAATCTGATGCTCAGAGATATTTATGATGGTTTTCCCATGGTTACCTCTTTAAGATGAATTTCAGAAGCCTGAAAAAACCCTAACTTCCACATATCATATCTATGAAAATGTTACGAACTAAGATCTGAAATTTTTATACGACGTTCCTCAGGATTTCAGATTTTCTATGTAAAAAATTCAGCTTCTGAACCTTTGAGCAAAAACGTTATAGCGAAAATTATACGATGACCTGTTTAGGTGAAATTCAGGAGCCTAAAAAAACCCTAACTTCAACATATCATATCTCTGAAAATATTGCGAACCAAGATCTAAAATTTTTACATGGCGTTCCTCAGGATTTCGACTTCGCGCTATAAATATTACTGCTTCTGAACCTTTGTAGAAAGAAAATTATAGAAAAAATTCCATGATGACCTATTTGGAGCAGAGAAACCCTAGAATCCAAAGCTCTGATACCAAATGTTATGAAACCATCTCCAAAAATAGAAGGAAAGAGAGATAAACACCTTATAAATCAGCCACTTCGAGGGGGAAACCTCCAATAAATTACATACATGAACGATTCTTGGATAATACAAATGATAAAACCTCCTTCTATATATAGGAGTCCATGGGGTCATAATATAATCCTAGCCAACCTAACAATAATAATGTAAGGGAACAATAATAACAATATTGGGGTTACAGGGGTACACCAATAACAATAAGGGGGTTACACTAACAACAATAAGGGACTATACTAGTAATATAGGGACCTAACAACCAACAACTAAAGCATATGTTGCAATAATAGAGTGAAGGTGATAGGGATGAGGAGTATCACCTCACGACAAATGGCTTGGTCGAATTTAGGAACATGATTTATGTACCAGATAATAGTGAGCCCAAGAAGCTCATCTTGAGGGAGTTTCATGTCAACCTATATTTAGGCCACCCAGGATATTAGAAGACTTTGACAGTTGTTAAGAAGTTCTACTATTGACTGAATTTGAAGAAAGAGGTGGTTCATTTTGTTACGAAGTGCTTGGGTTGTCATCGGGTGAAAGCAACATGTAAGCATCTAGTTGGTTTGTTACATCCTATTTCAGTTCCAGAATGGAAATTGGATGCCATTTCCATGGACTTCATCATAGGTTTTTCGAGGACATTGAAAAAACATGATTCCATAATGATTGTGGTTGAAGGTTGAGTAAGGTTGCTCACTTCATTGTAGTGAAATCTACGAATTCAACTAGTGAGGTAGCTGAGATATTCATCAGGGAGATAGTGAGGTTGCATGGTGTTCCCAAGAATATTATATTATACATAGATGCAAATTTCACTTCCAGGTTTTATAAGGATTTTTTTGCAGGCTTTGGGACAAATTTAGCATTCAACATAACTTATCATCTGCAAAGATATGGGCAGATAGAGAGGGTGGACAAGATTCTTGAGGACATGTTGAGGATGTATGTCACGAATCAACAGAGGAAGTGGGAGGTGTATCTTCCACTGGTAGAGTTTGCATATAATAATGGGTATAAAGGGTCCTTGAGTATGAGACCATTTGAGGCTCTTTATGAGCAGAGTTGTAATACTCCTAACATCTGGAGTGATCTAGTGAACAAGGTGTTGATTGGATCGAATATGTTGGCTGAGATAGAGCAGGATATGTAGGCTATCAGAAGGAATTTAAAGGAATCACGAGACAGGTAGAAGAGTTATGTAGATCAACATAGAGCATCAAAGGATTTTTAGTCTAGGGAGCATGTGTACTTGCACATCAAGCCCAAGAGTAGCTTCTTGAGGATTAGATCATGTGCCAAGTTGGCACCTCAATATTGTGGGCCTTTTGATATCCTTGAGAGGATTGGACTAGTGGTCTACACACTTTCATTGTAGCCAATAGTGAAATTCCATGATGTTTTCCATGTTTCATTGCTTAACAAGTATTTCTATGATGTTGATCATGTCATTTATTGTTTTGCATTGCATGTGGAACCATAGGGAGAGTTCAAACTAGAACCTCAGTGAATTTTGTAGCAGAAACAACTCATGCTCTAGAATCGAGCAATAGAGCAAGTTAAAGTGCAGTGGAAGCACTTTGGGCATGATGAAGCTACCTAAGAGATGGATTATCATATGTAGGGTTTGTATCCTTCTTTATTTGCTGGTTGAGTATATGTGTTTGGTTTATATTTATATATGCATATATGTGTACTGTAAATATTGCAATGAGTTATGTTATAAAGATAAAATAAGTCGTATGTTATAAATACTACATCGAGCTGTGTTATAAAGCTCCAATAAGCAATATGGTTTTCATGGTTTCGGCAGTTTGGTATGATATAATGTTGCATCAATCTATTATAAAGCTCCATGGGAAACATGTTTAGCTGGTTATAAGTGCCATTGAACACTACGGACGGTGTTCCCCCAAGGGGGAGGGGTTTGTAACAACCCTTGATTGAATTTCCATGTAAATAAAATAAGACTAGGCTCATGGGACATGTATTACAAGCTGAATGATGGGAAAAAAATTATAGTGGGAATCACTTGTGGTTAATAATGGCTATGGAAATTGGCAAAGGTATTGGAAAAGGAAAAGAGTCAAGAATTGGCATTTAATTATAAAAATAAAGGAAAATATAAGAAAAGGAAGGTGAAGAGACACAAATTTGCATGCAAGGGAAATTAAATGAAAAATGAATGAAAATGAAGAAAAAAGTGAGATCAATGATAAGAAGGCATAAGAGAATTAGTTCACAACTTTTGGTTCAATTTTTTTCAGTTCAATTTGGCTCTCTCCTATCACTCTCATTTTCTCATACTCTTGCACACTTAGACAATTCTTGGAGCATTCTAGCATTCAATTGGATTGTATAATGAAAGCATGGGAGCGCGAGGAGATAGTTCGATCAACAACAACAGCATACTTACTTTGCAAAAACAGGTTGCATGTGTGATCTCCTTGCTGATTTTTGGATGCATTTTATATGCATGTGATTCCTTAGTTATGTGTTGTCATTGACATGGATATTTTCCCAGAAGGATAGTGATTTAAGCCTTGTATTTCCATTTCCTGGATAACCATGATGTAGTGGGTTCCCCATTTTTTTTTTCTAATTGCTTTTTCAGGTTCCTATGGCTATGGGTTGGAACAAATGTTCTAGATACCTAAAACAACTTTGTTTTCTTGGAGGTTGTGGGTTGAGTTACTAGTCCCTGGAGCCTGTGGGTTGGGACAAATGCTCTGGAGCCTTGGAAAAACTTAGGTTCCCTGGAGGTTGTGGGTTGATTTACTAGTTCCTAGAACCCTGAACAACTTGGGTAGAGGCCAATCTGGTTGATGTTAAAAATTTTGGACTATATAAGTGAGAACACTATGCTTAAGGGTTGAGGTGGTTTGGACTCTAGAAGTATTTTTTGATTCTATTTTGGTTTCATTCTTATGATCCCACATTCATGCTTGGAATATGGTGCGGGGGTGATTGGATGAAAGAGAGATTAGCTCAGCCCAATCTATGATTGGGAGGTACGTGGAAGTCCCTGACTTGGTTGGAATTTTCATTATATGTTAATATGAATTATTTTCCCATTGTGATTTATGAGCACTTGTATTTATTATTATGGTGATCTTATGGTTGTTTCGTCATATTTTCCATTCTGGTTATATGCTGGTTATGTGCATATTTTTATGATGTGCTCTAGCTATGGCTCTCATCAATGATTTGATATTTTACTGGATGGTTGATGAGTGCATGGGCTAACAAGTGTTATTGCAGCTAGCTTGAGAGGGAATTTATCCTTCTTGGTGATTCTTAGATTAAGTTCAACAGTTGATGATCAAATTTAAATTCAAGACATGTAGCTTATATGTTTTTCGTGTGTTTGACGAAATTTCTATCTTGAATTAGGCATGTGTTAGTCAATATCTAGCTCAAGTTATGTTTTTTTATCATTTTTATCCTTGTTGACATGATTCTAGAAAGTTAAAGACAATTCTAGGTAGTGGTCTAGCGGCTAGCCTGAAAAATTGGCATAGATCTCACGACCGCATGCACTGAACTTAGGAATTTGGGTCATAACCATTGGCAGTGAGAGCTATGCGTGTGGTTATAGCCTCCCAACAACATGCATGCAGTTTTATGTGTGATTTTGAGGATTTTATCTTATGGAAAAGAGTTATAGCTTAAGGATTGATCACTTGGGGTGGTTTGCAGGCTCCTAAGTGATTTGTAATCCCCGAGGGATGGTTGTAATTTGTCGGTTAGTTGACCCCACTTCCATAACTAGAACTTCGAGGTCAAGTAATATCATAGTGATGCTCAACTCATGTTTACCCTGGAGAGCTTGTAAAAGTGGGTAAATGTGGGAGGAGGCAATACACAAAAGCTCGTTGAGTCGACATACTTTCTTGCATGTATCTTTAATGTTGTTGGAGTATTCTTTAGAGTTTTTTGATATATGTTGTGTTCATACGTACTAAATAAAATGAACTATTTCATTTGATTTGGTATTCATATTATTGAACGTGTTTTGTATTTTCTTTCATGGATCATTATTATCTTGTGAAATAATTTCCAGGTTAATTAACAAAATTTTCCTAGCTCTTGTGTGTCTCTCTTAGGATAGTACTATTACTCTCATTCCAAAGGTTGAATCTATTTTTACCTCTCGTGGAAGTCTCTTTTTTTTCAATGAAAATGTGTGATTCATAGTGTCAAATTACTTATTTGTTTCAAAGGTTATGTGTATAATCTCTTATGTTACCCATTAAACCCAAGGCAAACCTTTGAGTTATGGTGGCTGATATGATACTCCAGATGGGGCTCCTACTCCAAATGATGTGAGGTATAATTGGGACTTCACATCAGAGAGATCCCCTTACTATTGTAAGAATATAGCACCATCAGCAGGGCCAAATATAACAAAAGGTTTTTCATCTTGTAAAAAAATCACATCACCCTCAACGTCCACACTTGAAGACTGAATCCATCTAGACACTTGTTGCTTATAACCTGGGCTTCTTATCAATTCTAGTAAAGTAATTGGAATTTTGACTTTTTCTAATTCCTTTTCTATAGTAAAAGAAGAAGAAATTTTTTCTACTTTTGATTGGTATTGTGACAAAGACTTGTTTTGAAGATGAAGATTCTACAGTTTTATCTTGTGGTACATCAAAAGTAAATTTCTTTGGTTGTCTAACTGGATTTTGTCTAGGCCTCAAGTCATATATTTTAGTAAGTTCAACAATTAAAAACTCTAAAAAGGCCTGATATTTAAATACTTCAAAAGAGTCAACATTCTAAATTACAAATTGATTTTGACTTATATGAATAATATTACCTTCAAAAATTTGAATAACCAGATAATTTATATCATCTATAGTTTGTACCAACTCCTCAATATCTTAGTCATCAATCATTAAAGGAGGTTGAATTTATTGGTATGTATTAGTTTTGTCTCTTTGTAAAATATGAGGCTGAAATGGTCTCCTATAAGGTCCGAGTGGCCTATTTACATTCTTATATGTTTATCTGGGTTGAGTCTCAATTCTATAAATTTTGTTAGGCAAATTTCTTAACATTATGGTAATATCATCAATTTTTTTATCCTCTTCCTTCGATTCCCCTGAAGAACCAACTTCTTTCTTATATTTCTTCTTCTTTGCACTTTCTGCTTTCCTGAAGCAAGTCTATTAGCTTCTATCTCTATTGCATCACTCTGGATATCCTATAGAGTTTTTGAATTTATTTCTCTTAACATGAGCACAAAATCATCATCAAAGGCCTTCACAAATCTAACTTTAGCAGAGGTAGCTAAAGTTTTGATTTATGTTGACATTTTGTTGTTACTCTTATTAAACCTTTTAATAAAATCAAAAACTGATTCACCCAAGTTTTTCTTTATGGACTCAAACTCAGTCAGATAATAAACACGATCCATTTTAATTCCCCATTGATTAATGAATATGTCTATTAATTCCCTCCAATTATGAATTGAATCAAGTTGCAACTCTCTGAACCATATCATGACATTTCCTTCTAATTATTATACAAATAATCTCATGTATACATATTCATGTTCAATATTAATATTATCTTCAAAATCAAGGAAAGTCTTGAAGCCTTGGAATTCGCTACCACAACATGGGGAAAACCACCTAGTCTAGACCTTAAAGCATCTCCTCTTCCGTTTGGTGTGGTGGCTCCAATTGGGATAGTGGGACCAGTTTCCCAATAAGGAATGATTTTGGGTGTGTTTTGATTATAAAACATGCAATGGAAAATGATTCTAATCTATCACATGCATCTATCTAAACTGTCTATTCTACTATATACCCACAGTGTTTCTTCCTTTATGCGATCTAAAGAGATATCTTTCAACTATTAGTAATGTAGATTATTTAACAGTCAAAAGATGAAAATTATGTAATATGATAATTATAACAAAATAGTTTGATTACAAGAATTGTGAAAAGTATATCACATTCATATGTGTAATTATATATTAGATAAGAAATCACAGACAAATATTAGTACATAAGTGCATTTAACATTCATCTATAATGAAGTTTCAAATATATAATGCAATAAAAAGATGACTGCCAATATAGAAATTAATACTTAATACAAGTGAATAGAAGTACCATATGTACGAAGTTCTACTCATGTAAACTAACAGTGGATATCTTCTCCTCTTCACTTTAAAGAAATTTAAAGAGTACAGTATTGCAACATTAGTTAAACAACTTCAAATGTCAAAATATAACAAAAAATTTTCCATTAATTCATCAAAGCATTCACAAACTTATAATAGTGCATTCTTTGAGAATGTTTTTGAAAAATTTCTGGACCCTTCTCTAAATGCATGAGAGGGGTTTAAATACTAAACTAACTATGTTTTAAAAATAGATTATTACATAAAAATAGAGGAGGATTCAAACAACCATCCTCGTAAGACTAACTTTAACTACAATCTAGGAAATAAAGTAACAATATGGTTTATGAATTCCAATCTTTCTTTTGGGTTTGATCCCGAAGTTGAAAAATATCTAGCATGGGCTTGACTAAGCTGGCTGCGAAATCTTTGATCTGACCTGTCCCTTGAATTCTGCATTTGAGAGTGATGGATTTGATCTTCATGTTGAATATGTTAAAGACTGCAGGATCTAAAACTGATGATAAGGTTTGATCAGAAAATTCCAATAAATTTCTTGATCAACCTTATTTACCTTTTTAATAATTTCATCCTGCGTTTCAGCCTTTTGTTTCCACTATGTTTCCAACTGTTTGACTTCTTAGAGCACTTCAGATGTGCACTCTTTGATAAGTTCTGCTTTCAACAACTGTTCACATACAGATTCAGTAATTTCCTTTGTCAACCTTGATGCTTTCACTGCTACTTTCTCTACTTTCTTTATCTATGCTTCCCAATCCTTAAATAAGATCTGCTTGTGGGATTTGTTTATCTGGGTTAGACCAGCTTCCTTGGTTGAGTCTGATGCTTTCCATTGAATTTGTTCATTGATTTTATTTTCGATCTTCTCACATTCAAGTTTCTAGATAACTACTTGATGGATCATTATTTCACTTGAGTCACAATAAGAGCCAGTAATAGAAGCTTGCTGGAAAAATACTTCTTGTTGTTGCTTTAACTTAGTATTTACATCCATTTCTTCTTTTATGAATTTCTCTAACTGTGGTTGGATTTGTAATTTGTTCATTGTTGATTCCAGTTGTGTTTTATTCTCAGTGAGTTGTACTTGATGTTGTAAATTAAGGCTTTCGAAATCCTTCTAAAATTGGGACATCTTCAATTCTATTTTCTTGCCGGAGTTAGACTTTTCTTGATTTAACAGTCTCTCTAATTCTTGTGTTTTGTCTTCTCTCTACTTCAGTAACATTTTAACCTTAGTAGCTTTATCAACAGTGGCAGTAGCATATGCCCCTGTAAACTGTGATAGTTTGGTTAAATATTCAATAGGATTATCTAGAGGATATTTCCACAAAACATCAATAGATTCATTTGTAAGATCTGTGACTGTATCATCAATTCTTCTCCTTTTGCTTCTCTTGACTACAACCTTATGACTAGGACTGTAGAAGACATCTTCCTCAAATTGTAACACTATCTATTCTGTGGGATAAGACAGGATGATCTCTTGATCACGAGTTTCAAGAACTTGTTGTAGTGGAGTAACAATTTCCACTAGATTCTGAGAATGTTCAGGTGTCTGAAAATTGACATCTTGATCAATATTGGGATTTGTTTTAGGAGTATTTATTTCATTAGAAAACTCATCCCATTCACTATTCAAATTCTTTGGTTGGGAATTTTCTGACTGATCAAGTGTATCTTGATTGTGCTGAATTTCTTTGGAAGTTGACTCTGCTCCATTACTTCCCCCTTTTTCCTGCATCTCAATCTCTTGAATTACTTGATCAATTATCTTTTCTGGGTTTTCCTTTCTATTTTCGGATTCATTTTCAGAATGATCTGAATTTTGAGATTGATGTTATGATTGTCCTAACTCATCTTCAAACATGTCTTTCACTTCATTATCCAAGCTAATACTTGGAGTAGGTATGTTGACATCTTCAATAGTCAATAAATCTAGAGTAATCATTTCCAGTCTCTCATTTTTGTATGCTTGGAAGGCTTCCAAGTCATCTTGATTGAGTTTAATTGATGCAAACTTAAGTACATCTGAACACTTTTCAATGCCTTGAAAGAAATCATCAAATCTATCTATCTCTTTCACAAAAGGTTTTACTTTGAGCTCTGTGATGTAGTTTTTAATCACATCATTGGGGTCATATGGCTGCGTTGGCATTACTAACAAATTCAATAGATTAACTTTCGAAACTTCCTTGTAAGCATGACCAATATCAAAAAGTGTAAAAGTACAGCATTTTAAAGGAAAATTAGGCCAAATGGCCTTCTTAGCATCTTTAAGTTGTTTTGAAATATCATTTACAAAAAGCTGGTAGGAAATTTCTCTTGTGCAAGTAATTTATCAGGAACATAATATGGCAAGATGTGAGGAGAAGCATAACTACCAAATACTCTGACATAACTGAAAATTTCCTTTGCAAACCATCTAGCAACAAACAGAATGTTTGTACTAGCCTCTTTGGAAACCCTAGGGGCTTTCTCATTAAATATCATCAGGTGCATAGGCAACATGACTCTATGGAAAATTTTGTGAAAATGAAAATGGAAGTCTGAATCCCAAAAGGATTTGTGGTAAATGTGGATTGGGGTAGGGCCTTGGGCTGTCCATTTCCATCCCGTGGTAGGAAAACTAGAAGAAAATAAAATTGTGTCCATGACATAGGCACTCATATAAAAGGGGGGTATTTCTCTAGATGAAACACTTCTTTTACTCCTATAATCTATGAAGTTTCTACCTAAATTATCAGATAGGATATTTTCCCAATTTAGAATTAAGGAATTGACGGTTGTGTTAATTAATGGGACCCGATCTATAGAAAACCTAGTGGTATCAGGTTTTGCATATAATCTACACAACATACCGGAAGCATAACAGTAAGGGGAAGGAATTTTTGCTATTGGGTATGTACCGAGTTCCTTTATGACTTTCATCAGGTCTAGATGTTTTTATTTGAAGCTTTTAAGAAAAGCTTCGTCATAATTCTGCTACAAGATGGATAAGTGGTACATTGTCCTCAAATCTTCTGCCCTGAATGACCCAATATTCTCGCCCTTTGAATCCTTGAATTTTATATCTTCTATGTTTAAGTGGTCAATTACCCACTTAACCATATATGTATAGGGGAGAATTTTTGTCCTTGCGGCTACCTTATGGATGAATGAGCATGCAATGTCGAAGTAGATCGAATCTGAAGAAATAGACGCGCCTACTAAAGCAACTTTGACTATTACCCTTGTCTTTTCATCCTTGAAAACCTTATACATTTCCTCCCACGAAGAACTTCCACAATCCTTGTTGCAGGTGGTGTCTGAGAATACGGGAGACATATCTGAGTTTTCGGTAGATGGTGCTTGGGCAATTTCTTTTCCTCTCTTGCTCATTTCTATTTCCCTCGCTCCGTTAAGTGTTTTCATGATTTCAAGCGAATAAATAAAACATTAAAAATATAGAGAACAGAGAGGAAAAAAAATTGAAACAAATATGGCGTTCAATCATTTCAAAACACGCTTGAAGTAGATATGAATCTATCAAAACCTTATTTCTATTAAATTCCATTAATCATCAATAATTATTTTAAATCAAATCTCTTACACCTTCACATGAAGTATCTATCGATCAATTTAAGACGTTGGATCGCATATTCAGTTTCATTTGACATGAGTCATTTTTCATGCTTGATAAATTAACTACCATTCATCGCATATCGTAACTTATAACTATTTCCATTTATGATGTTACCCATAAATCCTGCAAAATGCGATCTGCGCTAATCACACATCGCAACTTTTATGCGGTAAATGAGTTTGCTTTTAGTTAAGTCCTTGGAAATGTGAAGTGTGCATTTAAGAAGTCAAGAAGTTGCACTTTATCAAACTTTGGAACTTTATATTTATTTCTTTATTATCTCATCGGGTCCGTGAAATCACAAATTTTACAATTGCTTATAAGTTGATCTTTTAAATGAGGCGCAATGCGATTTTGGTTTATAAAGGTGATTGAAGTGTTTGCAATAAGATTTTGATATGAATTTGGAAAGAGCTTTAGAGCATATCACAGCTTGCATGCCTTAGTGGATTTTAAGTCATTTTAAGTTTGTAAGCTATGAAAATTGTGACACACACTAAGGAATGAAAGCGAAAAAGAAAAAGAAAATTTATTTCCTAAATTTTTTTGACTTAAGCTAAAAAATAAATGAAATGAATTTCATAATTATTTTTAAAGGGTCCCTATTTATTAAAATAAAAGGGGGGTTGTTTTATAACACAACAATTGGAGATTCACTTGGGAGAACCAACTATCTCTAACTAACTTTTTGAAATTTCTAAAACTTTTTTGAAATAAAAATAGTTGCGGGAATGAATTTCAAACAAATAATATCTTACTAAGAAACGAAATTTCTCTTAATTAAAATTCATAAGAATTCCTCTTTTAAAAATATAATTATGAGAATCTATATCAATCTTTACTCAGTTCAAAAAGATAAAGCAGGTGGCTCTTGCAAATCATATTTATAAATATTTACTCTTTTATCATAGGTAGAGCCTTTGATCCAATAGGAAATTTAAGCTCTTAGCAGGGTTACCTTTTACCCAACAATGATTCATTGTCCCATCCAATGTTTCTTACAATTTTCAAAAATAAATTCCAACTTTATACGCCTGATGTTTTTTGAAAATTGCTTTTCTTTTTTGTATTTTATTTTTATTTACTTAAAAGCCATTGTCTTGGCTTGGTAACCAAATAATGAAAATGCCATTCACTAGTTGTAATTAAACTGATCAAGCTGGCTCTTGATGAGACCCCTTGTCCTCTTTATATAATCTCAAGTCATTACCCTGTTTTGGTAGGCAGTATTGTTAATGTCAGTTCAACTATTTACATATGAACATGGTAAACAAGCTCATGATGAGACTTATTATCTTTTAAGCTTTTCTACTATAATATTTTTTGAATTTCTTTCAAAAATTGATAATTTTTCCCAGATGGGGTGAATCATTGGTCCTTTTGATGATTTATGGATGGTAATGTTGAGTTTTAGATTGCTTCTCTATAAAATATTCTTTACTATGTTAAAGATGCTTTTCTTGGCTGATAATAGAATAATCATGCTATATAAAGATGAGAGTTCATCAGAGAATAAATAACTTTAGGTGAAATTGAATCTTTCAGTAAAAATAAAATCTATTTTTTTTTCAAATCTTTCGATTATTTCCTTAACATTTCTTCTTTCTATAAGTGATAAATCAAAAAGGATCATCTGAGATGTTTATTTGAAAAGCCGAAAATTCATGCTAAGCAAATTTTGTTTTCCTAAGGGAAAGAAAAAGACACTAGTATACAGGGAATAGAAGGGGTTACCTCCTATGAAAAGTATTTTTTCAAACTCTTCCCATTAACGAGAAAAGAATATATATTTCCTGATAAATCTTGTAATAAGAATGTTGATGGGCCTATTTATTCAATTATTTGAAATGGACCTAGCTAGAGTTTTTGAAACTTCGTGTGTTTACCTTTTTCCTCATGCACTTTGTCCCATTTCAATACCAGATCACCAATTTGAAAGTTTTTTGGAGTAACAGAAGTTGAATCAAATGAAGCTTTTACTATCTGTTGATTATGTGTATGAGTATGTTTAGATTTTTATCTTTCTTCTTCTAGCTTAATAATTTGACAATTTCTAAGTTGTAGTGAAGAAGAAGGAGATTCATCAATGAATTGAACTAAGGCAAGAGAGGGAATAACTACATTCGTAGGAAGCACAACTTCTTTTCCATAAACAAGATTGAATGGAGAGGTGCCAATAGAGGCTTTCTAAGTTATTAGATTTGCCCAAAGAGAAAAAATCAATGACTTATGCCAATTTCATTGGTTTTGATCAACAGTTCTTTTGATTATTCTAATGAATTTTTTGTTCGTGGATTCTGCTAAACCATTTCATTGCGGGTAATAATTTCCATAATACTTAAGTTTAAAACCTCTTTTTATTGAAAATTATATCATAGCAGATCCTGAGAAGTAATATGAATTATCAAACATTAAAGCAGTAGGTAATCCAAATCTAGTTATGATATATTAGTTAATGAAATCAATGATATTCTCAGAATTGGCTATTTTTAATGGAATACCACACGAACACAGTCAGTGAAGGTCATCTAATCCACATTGTTCAAATGGTTGTTCGATATTAACTGGATGTAATTGGAAGGCTAGCTTCCTTTGTCTTCCAGATGCACTTTGACACACTTTGCATTTTCTTGCATATTCGTGAGAATCTTTGAAAAGTGTAGGCCAATATTAACCTGCATGAAGGATTTTTTGTGTTGTCGTATTTCCTCCAAAATGTCCTTCAGCTGGTCCATCATGGAGTTCCTACAAGACTTTCTCTGCTTCAGATTTTTCTAAGCATCTTAGTAGTACATAATCAAATTTTCTCCTAAACAATACATCATTGATTAATTCATATTGATTGGCATTTAATCTCAAAGCACGTTTCATTTTGTAACTGATTTGGGTCAGAGCATATGAATTTTTAAAATAGAATATGAGATTAGCGTATTGAGATTGTACATCGTTGAGGCTTACCTCTGATATTTTTACATTGTTACTTGAATCTTCTTCTGATGATAGATGGGATGCTTCTGTAAGCATTGTACAAAAACCTTGACCTCTAACAATTTTAGAGGATCTCTTTTCTACATCATATTCTTGTAAACTTGTAACCCAGTTTGCCCTTTTCTCTCCTAATTCTCTTTGCATTAATAGTTGTCTCACTGCAAAGAATGGAACTATGGTTTTGGTATGAGTTTTTATTAGAAATTGCCTGAAATGATTTATAGCCATAAAGAGAGAAAATGCTTGCTTTTCGACAGATGAATAATTTAGTTTAGCACCTTGTAAATCGGAACTGAAAAATGATATTGGTGCTTCAATTGTTGATCATTAAGTTGTGTTAAAACAACATCGTATGATGTATATGATGAAAATGTATATAGAGTAAAAGGATTAAGAAAATTGGGGGTAGTCATGAATGGAGCATTGACAATAGATTGTTTGATCAAATCAAATGCTTCTCTTTCATTATGTCCCCATTTAAAGACTGAATTTTTATTAATCATGTTTTTTAATGGTAAAACTATTTGTGAAAAGTCACGGAAAAACCTTTTAACAAAATTAATTTTCCCAAGAAATGACTGCATGGATTTCTTGTTATGAGGAAAAGGAATTCTTTTAATCTCTTCAATTATTTCAGGATCAATATAGATACCTCTTTTTGACACAATAAATCCTAAAAAATTTCCTTCATCTAATGCAAAAAATGATTTCTTTGGGTTTAATGAGATGCCATACCTTTTACATCGCTCAAAGACTTGCTTAGGGTCTCTAACATGATTGGTTGCTTGTTTAGAAAAGACTGTGATGTCATCTAAATAAATAACCACTGATTTATTGATAAGACCCCTAAAAGTTGTGTCCATAGCTCTCTGAAAAGTGGCACCTACATTCATTAATCCA